>LS933829.1:18381-50904 GCA_900490955.1 Micoletzkya japonica
GGGGCATTGACATTCCGAGAGGGTATAGTAGAATCCGAGCTATGTGTATAACATTGACGAAAACGTTCCGTCAGTGAAACGACACTCATTTCCTACGTTCTCTGGACTCTCTTCATACCGTTTCACTACTCTCGTCGGAAGTAGGAATGAGGCGACTGACGGAACATTTTGCTCAACCATAAACGACTATTCGAGAAGAGGGCAACGTTCATGTGTCGGGGAAACGATAACACATGTTTATGTTTTGTTTTCAATGCTATCCTTGATAAATGACGATCGAGAAAGGCAGATGGTACATTAATAAGCCCTAACCAGGCAGTCCTTCCCTTCGGTCCACTTCCGTCACTCCAACCGCCTCGCTCGTTCGTATGATCGCCTCCTCGAGACCCTCGACGTACTTGCGTACTCCCAAAACCTGAGGCAATTTAATTTTTTTTCTCTCGTAAAAATGGTAAATTAATTCACTCCAAAACAGCTATGGATGAGCAACTGCTTTTTTCAAGAAGAAAAGCAGTGATCCTAGCAGCGTCTGAAGGCAATCATGTACTATCCATTGCAGCTTAATTTTCTGCAAACTACTGGAAACTACTGGAAAATTGTGCAGCACCCTACTCAAAAACGATACCTGCAACCGTGCCCATGTATGGGTTCTAACAAGTGCTATACACTACCCTCTCCCAGACACCTTACCAAACACACACACAAAAAAAGAAGGAAACCAAACACATATAGCGGTTTGAAACTTTAGTATTTCGTGTTTGTTTATTGCTTGAAATAGTTATTCGTGCATTCGCTGAAACGGAAAAGCTACAGGAAAGCCCCGCTCACCTTGCCCCGCCCTCCATCCTCTCGCAACCCCCTCAACGACACGATCGGATACGCGACCAGCTGGCCCGGACCGTGGAAGGTGATCAGGCCTCCCCGAGAGGTCCTGCATAAATATACACTCTTAATAAATTAATTATTCAAGAATAATAAAAGCATAAATTAAATACATATTGATTAGACAATATTTTAAGAAGCCGAATAATACTACTACTATTTACTATAACATCAAAACCTCGCCTGCAAAAGTCGGCGCCACTCGCCCGCAGCCTCGCCTCCTCCTCGGGGGTTACGGTATTCGACCGTATGCCCACCGTATACACGGGAGTGTGCTCCAGCTCCAGGAGGTAGTGTCTGAACAATAAATGAGCATCGATGGAGATATTCTCATTTCTTTGGAGTGTATGAAAAAATTAAAGGTAAAACAATATTTTAAGTTTTCTTTTCCGATTTTTTTTTTTGAAAAACAAGAAAATGAGTAGTAGCCCACCTGTGCACGCCCTCCGTTATCCCTTGTTTGACGAGATTCGCATGGCGAGCCTGCTGCCGCAGACCCTCTTTGTACGAGATCGACCCCAGACGAACGACGGTCAGCAGATTGGCCATGATTGGGGGTACGGTAGGATTACGGTAGGTGAAAAGATGGTAGAGGGTAGAACAGAATAAGGCACGCTAGGTAACGGAGACTAGGTAACAACAACAAACTAACAAACGGGAGATTTGGGGGGCTAAAGCTATGCAACGGGAGCTATAACAAGGACTAACTAGGAATGGGGAGGAAAGGGGTGGGGAAACTAATGCCGTTTGGCGCGCGGACCAGACACGGAACGAAGGCGGTCTTCTCGCGATCTGAAAAGATTCGTTTTGCCATAAATTTGGGAAAACTTGGTCGGTTAGGCAATGCATATGCTACACTCATTGTATAAATAAGCTGTTTCTTTTCGAATTATGTTAATCAAGGGGAGGTCATACAGTAATTAAGCAAGCCACTCACTTGGTGAACCACTCGTTCCGGTCGGTGTAGAATATCTCCTTCAGGTCCTGGTTCGTCGGTCCCTTTCGCATGCGACGCAGTGCCTCGGGCGAATTGACGGCGATCACCGATTCCTCAAACCGACGATAATCTAGTCGAAGACCTAATCTTTTAGGAATTCTTCATGAAAAAAAAGAAAAGTTCGGCGATCAAGCTTATAAAGACTCGTATTTTTTGCTCAAAATTTACAACGCCGTGGCATGTGGTTAATGTGAAAGCAGAGGAACGAGGCTTATAAGCTAATTATAGGGCCTTATAAGGTAATATAAGAATGACCTCTTCCTTCTTCGCGGCTTCGATAGCCTTGGTCTTCTCGAAGGGAACACTCTCCTGTGGATGCCACGAAACGACGTATCCGTTACTGTACACCACCGTCTTTCTGGAAGAGGACCACACTAATTATAGAATATAGAATAATAAGAAAATGCTTATTTCTTGCTATACACATTACGATCACCAGGCAAGATCACGTCTAGACGTCTCAACCTGATGCAACTAGGTAAACCGTACCTAACTGCAGGTCGTTTAAAGAATCAGCTATAACTAAGACTGTATTGCATTTTCATAACTTTGATCCGCCTCGTTTCCGACTATATAATATGCCACAAGGCAGATCACACCGCAAACACTACGTTCTGCTCCAAAGGGTAGACAATGCTTGCAAAAGCGCGCAAAACCGTAGATACCTTGAGTGAGTGACGACAGAGGATGCGATAGATCGAGTGATCGAGGCAGTCAGCGAGAACATCTTGCTCACAGCGACATGCAGAATTACCTCAAATTAAAAAGAGGTAAACGAAAAACCAAACTAAACAAAACTAAAAAGAAAAATCAAAATTAAAGTTTACGTTAGCTATCGCGAACTGATTAATCAAGTACGAGTGTTTCTAGTGAGGACGAATTACAGTTATACTTTTCTACTCATGCTCCCGCGTTTCCACAATTCCCGCTTTATTTCTGCACGTTGTAAAATAAATGTTCCAATTAGAAGCAAAAGTAACAAAAACACAGTAAAATCTGTAAAATAGAGATTACCATGAAAAGAGTTTCAGGACAGACTTACTGTGTTTAGCAGATAGATGCCCGATCGTGGCTCCGCCCCCCGTTATACACGTGGAATTATGCAAATATCGTTTATTTCTTGTATTTCTGCTGCCCTGCCGCTAGGTATGATTGTCAAACGTATAAGCGCACCTAAAATTCTCTTGAAATATGCAGAAACGGCTTGAAACCTTTTGATTTGTCCTCTAATCTCGCCATTGCTTATGTGGAACAAGTTGTTGCACCTGCTCCTTTCCCTGTGTGCTGTCCTCTCCGCCCTTTCTCTCTGTCTCTCCACTCATCCCCCTCTCCTCCTCCTCCTCTTCTCATTCCCCTCCATTTTACGATGGATTCCAGCTCATCCGATATGAAGAGGGACAAGAAGGACGAGGAATCGGGCGGAAACCCGTACGCGCATCTTGATGTCACGACCGTACTTCAGGAGGTGAGATCATATTAATATTTTTTTTAAATTTCATTGTTATATTCATATAATTCCAGGCTCGAGCCTTCAATGAAACACCAATCAATGCGAGAAAGTGCTCGCACATTCTGACGAAGGTGCTCCACCTCTGCCAGCAGGTATTATTTTTTTATTATCTCTTTATTTTGTTGTTATATTTTATGATTAAATGATATTATATTTTATGATTAAATGATATCTAGGGCGAGAACATCGGCCGTATGGAGGCGACGGAGCTCTTCTTCGGAGTGACGAAGCTGTGGCAGAGCAAGGATGCCAACCTGCGTCGTCTGGTATATCTCGCGGTCAAGGTTCGAATTAACCCCTTATAACCTTTCCAATCAGATCTTTTGAAAATTAGATGACCAGTACTAAGCATAGTATTCACAACGTTCTGTCAGCAACTGTAATGTTAAGCAAACGAGAAGCCTAACAATAACCCTGATAGAAACTCTCGCACGGAAACCGTATCATCACAAATATTTCGGCTCGTTCGGTTAACATTTAGAACATTATCTATTGGCCTACCCAAGGTCAGACCGTTATACGGAGTATGATTGATGTGCAGGAGCTCTCAACGATGGCCAACGACGTCATCATCGTGACGTCATCGCTCACGAAAGATATGACAGGTATTTGCTTGGCGTGCTCTATTTTAGTGCCGTCCAATCGGTTACATTCCATGCGTGAGGTGCAACAGTGTGGGGTTATGCTAAATGACGCCTAATATAACCGCCCCTTCTCACCTCCGTTGTACCTGAATTTGGGGGGGGGTATTCTATTATTTGAGGAGGTTAGCTCACGGAGTTGCTTTCTCTATTAAGGCAAGGAGGACGCGTACCGCGCGGCAGCCATTCGTGCACTCTGTCAGATTACGGACACCGGCATGCTCCAGGCGATTGAACGATACATGAAGCAGGTAAGGCACGACTCGAGACGTAGAGCATACGGTTCGCGTTGTCGCAGCGGTTGTGCTTCAAGCTGCACATAGAAAGGACAGACCCATTGCTTATATAAATTTGAGTGAAACCTATTGACCAGAAAGACTCGAATCGTATGCTCTACTCAAGACACTTACTTTTTCAATAAAAAAAAACGTAAAGGTTGAGTGATCGTATGTGCGATTATTAATGATACATTAAAGAAAATAATAAAATTGAATAAAATTTCTCCAATCAGGCGATCGTGGACCGAAACCCGGCGGTGGCCTCGGCCGCGCTCGTCTCCTCGATGCATCTGATGAAGAAGAGTGGAGAGGTGAGACGATATCGATTGGGTATTATGTGCAACGTATATGTGCTTTGAAGCATATGATGTGGTTTGACATGGGTTATCATTTGATCATTCTGATTAGGGTTTGAAAACCAAGCCTCTTTTAAGAATCGCATTGAAGAGAGGCAAACGATAAATGATACATGGCCCGTAAGTACGGGCGGTAGCCCCAATTTTCTGGCTGGTAGGCCCGAAAATGTGTTTCTTTTTGTATGCGTATGGGAAAGTAGAAAACCGGTTTTGCATGACTGGTAGCCCCTTTTTTCGGGATGGTACCCACATTTTTGAAATTTTTGGGGGATTACCTGCCCACGTATGATCGCGCTTGGCTTGCAAAGCCTAATTCTGATGTTCTCTCATTGTCAGGTGGTTCGTCGGTGGGCAAACGAAGTGCAGGAGGCTGCTTCGTCCGATGGACACATGGTACAGTTCCACGCCCTGGGACTGCTCTACCATATCAGGTACGGTAGGGGGGGAAATGGTTCCGTCCATTGTCATAGTTCCTATTTACGACGAGAGGCAGTGTGCAGGGAAAGTAGGAAGGAAGTTTACTGACGGAACTTCTTTTGTTGTTGTTGTTAATTATCTGTGAATTTAGGACGAACGACCGTCTGGCGGTGAACAAGCTCGTGCAAAAGTTTGCGAAGACGGGAATGAGGTGAAGCTGGATATTTTTTTTGTTTGTTCTATTTGCCTTTAGTTCTTCACCTAGTGTTGAACAAATGTCTGTAGTTTCCCCAGTATTATGCGCACGGCCATCCTAATCCTAATACGCATTTATGGAACGATAGGATTGATGAATATTTTTGATGCAATTCAATAAATATTTCGGAGAAATCCTTATAGTAAGGGGAATCTGGCGAGATGTAGTCTAACAATACGACTGCTGTCTAATGTTGCGACGTTCTATACACTGTGCAATCTACCTTTTCATCTACTTATCTTCACCCCCTTAATTTATTTGCCGGCCGGTACAATAAATATATTATAATCCTTCGGACCTTGCAGATCGCCCTTCGCCCTCTGCTACCTCATCCGCATTGCGAAGCAGCTCATCGAGGAGGACGAGCAGTGCGTTTTTTAAAATTATTTATTTATTTAATGATAATATTTTTACATTTTATATTTTCAAAATTGTCCTATGTTTAGAGCTGACTCTGCCCTTTTTGCCTTCATCGACTCGTGTCTGCGCCACAAGAGCGAGATGGTACGGTGTAGTTGTAACCGATGATTATGCTTTCGTACGTTGTCGTGTCCTCTTGCCTTTTGAATGACGAAAGATGATGAAGAGACCGCTCCTGAATGCAAATGCTGATTTTTGAATTGTTGTTTTCCTGTGTTCAGGTTGTCTACGAGGCCGCAAGCGCGATTGTCAGCCTGCCGAATACCAGCGCGTACGTATTTAAACCGTTTTGTCTCGGGGGTTTGGCGCTGTCGGTTCTTGACTTACTTGAAAGCTGTATTCCAAAAACTGCGCTCACTATGCGCATGTCAAGTAATCATAATCGGACTACGATTTTTCACTTCTCCCCTGTTCAGTACGGAACTGGCGCCAGCCATCGCGGTCCTCCAGCTCTTCTGCTCCTCGCCCAAGGCGGCACTGCGCTTCGCCGC
The DNA here is from genome assembly GCA_900490955.1 of Micoletzkya japonica. Classification (NCBI taxonomy): domain Eukaryota; kingdom Metazoa; phylum Nematoda; class Chromadorea; order Rhabditida; family Diplogasteridae; genus Micoletzkya; species Micoletzkya japonica. The sequence continues at coordinate 24,630 of LS933829.1, forward strand.
CGTCCGAACCCTCAACAAGGTTAGGGCCCGTTCTCTGGCCATGTGTGCAATGTCTGCTATCTTTTCAGCTAGCCCATTTATAGCGGTATACGAATTGAACAGACTTTGAGAACTGATCTGGCCGCACTGAGAATCACGCGGCGCGATTCGCTAGATGAGAAGCAGGAGCTAATGCCCCCCCCTCAGGTGTCGGTGAAGCACCCGCAGGCGGTAACCTCGTGCAACGTGGACCTGGAGAAGCTGATCACCGACTCGAACAGGTTCATTCAAATTATATTATAACGTATGCGGGCTGTTTGTTTTTACTTTTTATGAATATATTAACTGAATAACACGACAGTTGGACTCTGGTTGATGGATCGCAAGGTTGAATGCGAGGATGAGCATTGCACGGTGTCATAGATAAAATGAGTACGTCGGAAACGACGTAATCAAGGCACCCTTTTCCTTGAAAATTTTTGAGGGTCAACGTACTTTTACCTCAAATTCTATCAATTTACGTCAAATTATGATGCTTTAGGTGATTTTTAGTGCGAATCTGTGAACGTTTGTCTGCTTGTTTATGAAAAAAATCAAGGCACTTTAAAAGAAGGTTCAACGACGACGTAACTGTTTTATCGATGGCGTCGTACTTGAGGTCAATCGCGACACTGGCCATCACGACGCTTCTGAAGACGGGAGCCGAGAGCAGCGTCGAGCGGCTGATGAAGCAGATCTCCAGTTTCGTTTCCGAGATTTCGGACGAGTTCAAGGTGACCACGAGAGATGGACGCATGCGAGTTCTTTTGGTCAATGCGTTTCGTTGCTTTTGGTGACGAGAGACGTCGAGGTTATGAAGGATGCGTGAAACGCACACATCAAAAGAACTCTCTCTCTCTCATGCAGAACGCTAGTGACCATCGGAATACGCGTACTTATATATTTTAGTTATTTCTTTCTTTTTTTGTCGTATTTGGAAGAAACATCTAATAAAATACAATCCTTGCACGGCCTACGTGCCGTTCGTGAAACATACTTCAACTTTATCTTTTATAGATCGTGGTGGTGGACGCGATTCGGGCACTGATCACGCGCTATCCGCGCAAGCACACGGTCATGCTGCCCTTCCTATCCAATATGCTCAGGTACGGTAATATACTACAGTAGGCGCCCATAAATTGGAGAAACTATCGGTGAGATCGGGCCACCAACATGCAAGAATGATAGCCAGGGAATGGGGCTCGTAGAGCATTTTATTCGGGTCTTTTTGACCAATATGTTTCGCTACTTTTGGTGAGACGCGTCGAGGTTATGAATGATGTGTGAAACAGGCATCAAAAAAGACCCGAATGAAACATACGTTCTACGAAATCAGGCCTACCAATTGAAATTTTATAGAAAATATAGGCCTACCAAAGCAAAATTCCAAAGAAATATGGGCCTACCACCCATACTTCCGGTCCATGCCCACGTATAGAATGGAATACTCTAGTGACTTGATGAACATTTATATCGCGCCATAGTATGTGTTTCACCACGTGCATAAAGGCGGAGATATGGTCGGGAGGATAATAACATGCTCGCAGTAATAGATGTAGCTCCGATTCATTGATAAAACTATTTTTCGAGTTGTTCTGATGGTCTTAAGAAAAAGAAGCACCAGAAAACAGGAGCGGAAAGGCGTAAATTGCAATATCAGGGTAGCGCGCGAATTCAAATTCTACCGTACTCGTGGGCGGCTCCTTTAACTCATTAATTAACGCCTTTCGAGCATCCGACGTTGTCGAATCCTTTGCCTCCTTCACCTAACACGATTGGCTATAGTCTAGAAAGAATTTTTCGCATTTTGAAGTGATGCAATTTTTTCCCCTTCCTTTCCCTCGCCTCTCAAGAATCGGGGCCATGCTAATGAGGTTTCACTCCGCCTTTGACCGCCTATGTATGATTGAAATGAATAAATGAATGAATGAGTTCGTGCAGAAACGACGGGGGCTACGAGTACAAGAGGGCGATCGTCGACACTCTTATCGCCATCGTCGAGGAGAATCCCGACGCGAAACTGGCGGGTACGGTAGCTAGTATCTCTGTCAACCTGAGAATACGTTAATCATACGGTAGGAGTAACCAATGACTACTTTGAAATGGTTAGGTTATAGATGCAGTTTCACAGATGAACAACCGTAGAAAGAACGAAAATTGTGTGTTCAGTCGTAATGCTGGCGCGCACAGAGCAGATTACGGTAATCGGTCAATCTTTTCGTTGCAGGACTCGCTCAGCTGTGCGAGTTTATCGAGGACTGTGAGCACCCGGCACTCGCAACCAGGGTAAGCACAGAATTGCGTAGCATAAGAACTATCGCATTCGTATATTCCCTTATGATAAGCAGCATGAAATCGTTAAAAGATATAACGCGGTTTTGGAAAGCGTTTGTTCGGTGCTTTTTCAAGTGCGGTGAAGACCGAAGAGACGCAGAGATAAATGAAAGGAAATTAAAATGAAGCATCCTCTCCCGATTTTGTCAACGCAACACGACTAGTAGGGTTTGAAAATCAAGCGCGATGTACATCTCTGACTCCCTTCATTCTTTCATGCTCCTGATCACTCTCTCGGTCTCATAATGCGATTGAAAGGCTTGGTTTTCAAACCCACGATGTTTTACCAGTCCGCGCGTTCCGAAATTGCGAATGGCTCTGCGGTCTCTCCACTTTCCATGCTCTCTTGCCTCCATGCATACTACTCTCCCTTACCCGCTCCGCAGGTCCTCCACCTTCTCGGCCGCGAGGCGCCGAAGACCGCGAATCCGCACGCGTACATCCGCTTCGTGTACAACCGTGTCATCCTCGAGACGACCCAGGTATGAAAGGGGGGGGGTGGATTACGGTAGCGAAGCTATCGTGAACTAACTATCCAGCTTTCCCCTTTGATCGATTTTATTCAACCTCCACTTATCCAAAACAGGTATTATTAATGGAAAAAAGTATACCACTTCGCTCTATCAACAAAAAGAAGGAATGGTGATACTAAACGAAACGATTTCCTCAGTCATAGCGATCAGCTGTTTGTTTGCGTAAGGAAAGCGGCCAGATGCCGAAATTTTTCGTTCTAAATCGTCGCCCTCCCCAATACACTTCCCCCTTCTCAGGCAGGGGAAAATACTGTATTTCATTATGTTTTTCGGGGTAAGACCCCTCCCGCCCGCAAACCATCTTTTACTATAAAATTACCCATACCGCACCGCAACATTACCCCCGCCGCTGTTCTAAATTTTCGATTTACATGCCTACCCTACCGCCGGCGGAAAATTACCCCTACCGCAAAATAAATTTCAAATACGAGTATTTATCCCCCCCCCTGTTCTCAGGTCCGTGCAGCGGCAGTCTCGGCCCTAGCCAAGTTCGGTGCCCAGTGCCCTCAGCTCCGTCCCTCCATCGAGGTTCTCCTCAAGCGCTGTCTGCTCGACTCGGATGATGAGGTGAGCAAACTCGGGACGGGAATATATATATATATATATATATATATATATATATATATATATATATATATATATATATATATATATATATATATATATATACATTGGCAGTGTTGTCAACATTTTTTTATTCGGCTAGGGCCTACCAAAGCATAGATTTATATCGTGGCCAGCCAGTAAGGATTTTTGTACAATGGGCAACCGGCCAAGTTATCGTTTTGACAAAATGAGGGCCCTACCACCCGAGCGTCGGGTTCGTGCCCACGTATGTGTGGACTGTTGCAGGTTCGCGACCGTGCCACCTTCTACCTCTCCGTACTGGAGAAGAGCCCGCAGGTGATGAACAACCTCGTGCTCGAGCCCATTCAGGTAACCGTACTCGGGGATGGACAACCTTGTTGGCAAGAGTTTTGAGAAACTCGCTTACGCTTACCAGAGTGCGAAATGAGCCTGTCAATTGAAATTCTCTAGGAAATATAGGACTGCCGAAGTGAGAATGGGTGGGTGGGGGAGGGGGGAAATGTGGTACTACCACCCATACTTGGCGTCGGTGCAGACCGCGGCAGACCGTCCACGTTACTCTACCCTCGTGATATTGCGTTTCGCAGCGCGTATTTAGAATTATGTTTTGATGAGCGTGTTCAATTGTGCGTGTAGAATGTGTAATCTGTATCTTCTAGTGCTTTTAAGCTTTAATTGTAAGATCAAAATCTATCTCATAGCAGGCCTATCGTGTTTTTTTTGCTTGCTTCAAAATTTGACCCTATCCAGCTTTAAGTACTCAAAATGATCGGGGCGTACCAGTCATGTTTCGGGTCTGCGTCCACATATGGCCCACTCTCGGGGGTCGCCCTATTCCCTCTTCCTTTCCAGTCCAACCCTGCCGCTCTGGAACAAGCTGCAGCCGCCTACGTAGCGGACGAATCGGCGCACTCGGCCAAGTTCGACCTGAGAGTGAGTGAAGCAGGAACTCGAAGAATAAACGTCTTTTTCGGCTAAAAAACATTAATAAACTCTATATTATTCGGTATTGTTTACGTAAACCGCTACTTATTGGACATTCACTCCGTTCAGGTGGTTCCGGTGTGCTCGGCGCCCGTTGTCAAGAAGCCCAAGATGCTGTCGGAGGAGCCCATCGTTGAGAGGGAGAAGAAGAGCGGAGCTAATGCCACCGCCCTGGGTGAGAGCACTTGTTAGAGGGGGGAGTATGCCGTAGGGAGGAAGGGTTACAGTGGCAGGGAAAAAATACAGTGTTTGATTGTAATTTACGCGGTAGGACCCCTCCCGCCCCCGCAGGTCGCCGTTTACTATGAAGTGCGAAATTACCCCCACCGCTGCACTAAATTCTCGATTTACATGGCTACCCTACCGCACCTGGAAAAAATGACCCCTACCGCGAAAACAATTTCAAGTATGAGTATTTCTTTATCCCCTGTACTGTGGGCTACGGTAGATTGGTGGTATGAGGAACTGTAGGGATTATTCGTTCTAATCACTTCCTAATAGAGGCTGCAAATAGATAGCCTATTCTTGAAGTTATAGTGGAATAAACCGGTCCGTCAGTTTCTTCCGTTCCAAAATGAGTCTAATTCTCTCACTTTTGCACACTCTCTCGCCTTATATTCGGAATGATTTTCCGACGGATCTTTTTTATCCACTATATAATACTTGCTTTGTAATATAAAAAAAAACATAAACCCCGGAAGAACTGGATTATCTCTGCGCTTACTAACTTATTTCACAGAGTAAATAATCACCGAAATGGTGTGAATTCAGCGGCGGAGCGCCTCGCCTCGATCGAGGGTCTCACCACGGGTCTGGGCCCCCTGTTCAAGTCGTGCCCTCCCGTACCCCTCACGGATACCGTAACCGAGTATACCGTATCCCTCATCAAGCACATCTTCCACAAGCACATCCTGCTTGAGGTACTATTTATTATATATCCTTTTATTTTTTTGATTTATTACTGTGCCTTGTTCACATTGAAATTTCATATGTAAATTTTGACAACCACACATAGTTGATAGTTCTTTGCAGTTTGAGTGCAAGAACACACTCAACGACCAGCTTCTGGAGCATGTTACGGTACAGCTGGAGGACCCGGAGGGCGAATGGACGGTTCGATTTTACTTTATTTATACATTTCATTTTTATGTTATAGGTACAGGTAATTAAGAAATAAATAATTAAATTGAAATTTTCAAATGTTTGATGAGCAGGTGGCCCGTCAGCGCGCGATCCCCAGCCTGCCCTACGGACAGCCGGCCTCCGCCTGGCTCCTGCTCGCCTTCCCCGACTCGGGCGCCGTGACCGCGACGCTCGGCGCGACGCTTCAGTTCAAGGCGGGAGATTTGAATTTGAATATTTTGGCTCAGGGCCAAATTTCTTGCTTTGCAGGTGAAAGATGTGGACCCGTCGACGGGAGAGCCCGAATCGGACGACACGTACGACGACTCGTATGTGGTTAGTGGGCATGCTTGTATATTGTACGGTGAAAACGGCTTTACGTCCGCAACCTTAAATTCCATGAAGCGGAAAGCGTATAAATATATATTTCCCTTCAAGCCATGTAAATTGCATGTATTTCAGCTGGAAGACGTGGAGATCGGAGTCTCCGACTCGGTGGCGCCGCTGGCCAAGGCCTCGTTTGCACCCGCTTGGCAGGTACGTGCAGATCAGAGCAGTATTCTGAACTAGACTGTAGTCTGACGCGTTTCAACATGTTTCAACCAAATTTTAGGGGGGGGGGGCTTTAGACTGATTAAAATAATGCCTGAATAATGAATAATTGGTGCTTGTTCAGGCCCTGGAAGAGGTGGATGGCGTGGAGGAGACGTTCACGTTGAGTACGGTATCGTCGCTGTTCGACGCCATCAAGAAGGTACGGTAGCATAAGAGTATTTACGAATACTCTTGCATTAACTCCGTTTTTTTTGTTTACTTCCAGTAGGAAATGAGTAGAAAAGGGGCGGTATCGCAGTTTTGTTCAAACAAATGGAGATTAAATAGATTTGGATCTGTATCAAGCATTCCTGATGTACTAGTGCAGCGTATTTATCCGGAATTTTTAGCATCGTATTATTTCGGGAGAAAAAAGCGTATGCTTCAGGTGTGTTCGCTGCTCGGCCTGGCGCCCTGCGAGCGGTCGGATATCGTGCCGGAGGGCAAGAGCAAGCACACGGCCATGATGAGCGGCGTGTTCAGGTTGGGGGAAGATTGTGATATTCTCTGTTGTTATTTATCGTACACACCGCAGAAAAGAGGAATATTACAGTTTGAAGGAAAAAAAACGAGTTAAAAGTCCGATTGCTGAAGTAGAATGTATCGGGAAGGTGCGCAGTGACGTATCCAAAAGAAGCGCGCGGGGCGCTGCAAATGGACTAGCTTTGTTAGCTGCTCTGAACGAAAATGATTGCAGAGGAGGCTTCGAGGTGCTGGCCAAGGCGAATGTGGCGATTGACCCGCACGACAACACGATTGGACTCGCGATCGTCATCAGGTACGGTAGAAGCAGGGGGGGCGGATTACGGTATTGATAGGGAGGTTTTGGAGCGATACTTTGCTCATGAAAGCGGGCTTTATTTGCGTTTGAATGTGGGCTATCAATAGTAGTTTATGCGGGGCGTCTTTCTGAATATCCATTCGTATCCCCGAATTCAGATCACCCGAGCCTACCGTGTCGGAGATTGTTGCTTCGGCGATCGCCTAAGCGGTTATTCGTCCCTCGATTTGTTTGCATATTTATTACCCTCCTTGAACTATTCCCCAATCGTTTATCGGTTTTTTTCCTCGCGATTACGTCTATTTAACTTGTTATGGCAAATCTAATGTCTAAGAGTATCGACTACATCATATGTGGCTTATTATCAGAGATAGTAGATACGTTTATGGTATTGGAATAACTATTCGACCTTTGTAGCTCTTTGTTTGTATACGGTATGTAATGAATGAGTTTTAGCGTACGGTGGATGATCGTGGAGGGATCACGCGCGGGAATTTAAATGCGGCAGAAGGGGGTACGGTATCGAGTGATTGAGAGGAGAGTGAGGCTCCTTGGGAGTGGTGGGAGATGACTCATAGGCCAAGATGGACTGGTTCTTGCGCTATCTATCGCTTCCCTCTCTGTCTTCCCTCTCCCTCCCTCCCTCTCCCTCTCCCCTAACTCCCTCCTAACGTCGCTCCCCCTCCCCCTCGTAAGCGTGTCCGACTTTGGGACTCTCCCCCTCTTCTCACCCTCCTCGTCCCTCTCTGCTCAATGATAAATGTGTTCTCTTCCGTCCGTCCGCTTCTTCTCTCATTTCTCACTGCAACTATACACTTGGGTTCACCCGGCCCTTTTCATACTTTAAGGTGTTTTTTATAGGTTTTATTAGCTGAAAAAACCCTAGGATTTCTTGGCTTACCATCTTTTCTATATGTAAAATAAATGGTCTGCTGATGCACTAAGAGGAAAACGAGCGCGTGCGAGCAAGACTGTCGAAATTTGACAAGGTGGATAGAAAAAGTTATGTGCGTATCCAAATTAGGGAGCATTCCCATTTCGTTCTGCGAATCTTCTCAGAATCGCGCCGCAAAGACGCGTAAACTGCGATCTTTGCCCATCTCAAAGGGTGACGCATAAGATAAATTTACAGGACCTGGGCTATTTGTCAAGCTTCTTACCATGACAACTGTTGGTATGCCCTCTCTTCGCCTGGCAATATGCGTCCGAGAACTTGTATAATGAATTAGGTTTTATTTTATTTTAGTACTTTAAAAATACAGTAGTTAATTTTAATTTTTTTGAATTATAGTTTGTCCTGCAGCGATTACATGGATACAGTACTCTTTTGATTTCGTAAAATTTAGTCGATAATTATCCGTCGTTTGTTGCGAAAACGCGTTTCACGAAGGCTTTGAAGAGCGGTCATGCTAATTTCTCGTTAGTTCCTCGTGACCCTCCTTTTTCTTTTCCTTCGTTCCTCTTCTCTTGTCTTCTCCTCTCATCGCTCTCTTTCCCTATCTCTCTCTTTTGTTGCCTTGTCTAGTTTGCGCATTGATCGACTCTAGAGTGTTCGACTTTGGCCGATTAATCTAGCCATAAGGTAAATTTCGATAATTAATTGATAATTGGAGATTTAGTAGAGGTTTTATTTCAGTTGCTAGAAACCTGCAAGCTTCAGAAACTTTCCTAATTCCGTTTCACCAGCTTTTGTGTTGGTGGGAATGACGACCCAAGCAATCTTCGAAAGCGCCGCCTTTCCCCGAGGCGTTGTAGCGTGTCTGTGTAGTATGTTTGTTTGTCTGTGCTCTTTCCAGAAAACATACATCATGGCGCGTCCAATTTGTTCACCATAGGGTACGCGGTTCAAATGCAGTCAAATGCGAGGACTTGGCAATTTGCCAAACTGTCCATGATTCGTTCGTTAGCTGTTTACTGCCCTCATTTAGCTTTCTTTGTCAGGCCGTGTCGTCGTGCGATAGCCTCGGAATCCCGTGACTTGTTTGGGAAAAGAGCGCGGAGGGTTTTTTTCGCATAGCTCAAAAGCTTCACGCGGGGATCCTCTCCTGAAGTGGATGATGAGATTGAGTTGCACCTAGAACAATAGGAGGGTTAGGGATGCGAGACTAGGGAGATACGCCCGTTCCCCCCGTAGGGTTTGTTTGATCTGTGCACTCTCCCTCCCTATTTCCCTCCTAACTCTCTCCCTCTCCCTTCCTTTCTCTCTGTCATGCCCTCCAGCTGTTGATCAGACGCGATTGGATGATAGCGAGGATCGATAGGGTAGTAGGCGATGGAGCGTGACCCACTTTGCGAACACTTCTAGCGCTAACTTTGACCAACCAATCTCCGCTATTATCGAACTTCTCTCTTTTTCAGGCGAAATCTCAAGCTTTTCTTCTGTCATTTTTGTATTACTCAGACTCTTTCGTTCCCATACTCGTCATTTATTATCCGAAGAACGGTTGTTATTCGCTCATTGCTTTTCCCTTCACATTCTGGCTACACTCTCCCAATTCTGACTCACAAGCTCATTATTCCATTAGCCGAAACCGTTTCGCGCGTCAGTTCGTTAACTTTCAGTTTGCGATAGCTCGGCGCATTCATTAGCCGTGCATGTGAACCATAGCTAATAGAGGGTCGGGCGGGTTATGAGCTCAGCTAAGCTTATTGGGCTACGCGAATTTAGATATATATATTTATATATATAATAGTAGTGGATATGTGATTGCCCAAAATAAGGGCGGGATAAATTGGGTTTCCCTTGTGGCATAGTCCCAATCTATGCCTTTCCCCTCACATTCCTTCTCCTCTTGCCTCTTCCCGTCCTTCTCCATCAGTCTCCAATTTGTTCCGTGATTGTTTTGACCGTGTAGAGAATTATTTGATTACTGAAAGCTGTAGTATAAAGGCTTAGGGTAGGATAGGCCTTTACGCATGCGCACGGACCTCTCATTTTGTCAGAGCCGTAATTTGGTAGGTACCGCATTTTCGGGAATCTTTCGTGGTAAACTAAAACACGTCTTAATCTATATGATATGGTAGGCCTTAACAATCCATACGTGGACAAGCTCTGCCCACAAGCTTGCTGCAGTGGTCCTCGCAAGCACAGAGATTGCGCTGTTTAGCTACAATATTATTTTGCAGTGAGCTAACCAGTATTAGAAAAAAGTTCTGCAGTATGCTACCCAACCACGGTACCTTCAACCGTGCCCATCTATGCCTTAATCTGAAGTTATACTCTGTAGGCTTGTCCGCCGCGTATTGCTTTGGAAAGAATAGCTAGTTTCACTTACCGAACAGCTTTGCCAGCCATAAATTTAGCCATTGCAATGATTCATCAAAATCATTCTTGCAGACTAGAGTCTATCGCTGTTCATTCGACTAAAAGCTCCCGAATGATTGAAATGTGCGCTTCCTACAGTTTCACATTAGGGCTTGAAAACGATAATGATGTATTTCTCATCTGCTTCTCCTTCTTCTTTCATGCATCTTCTCACTAGCTCGTTCTCTAAATGCCATGAAAAGTTTTGGTTTTCAACCTCTATGTCACATTTTCGACCCCTCAAAAGTGCCTGCGACGCTAATATTTCTCGTTTGATCCGGAACAGTTGCCTAGACGATTACAACATGTAAAATAGTGAATGGGAGAAGTTTCGTCGTCTCTTTTCCAATGGGAATCCGATTGACTGTTCTCTATACCCCGTTCGACGTGGATTAGCCACCATTTAGCGGGGAATGGAGGGGGGAGGGGGTGTATAATGCGGAACTGTGATGCTCTTGAGTGCGAAATCGATGTTTGAACCACTGGTTATCTTGCGAACTCTGGGGCATTAGTGGTACACTACAGCACAAAGAGGATGCATACCTGGTATATCTCGAACGTTAACGTAGGAAAATGATGTCGTAATTGAGCAAGCTGCTTTATAAACTTAGAAGCTTTATGAGCTGGGGGACCTTATGATAAAAGTCGTTAGCAGGCTGCCTACTCATAGCCTACTGGTAGACCGTATTCTAGAATAAGGGATGGTTATTATGCCCACGTATGGCTCTAAGCGGGGAGATAGATTCAGTGTCGGTGGGCTTACGTTAAAATAATCTGCGTGAGAAGGGATAGCTGAAACATAAGTGAGACAGGCGCTGGAATGTGCGCAGCAAAAGTGTAAGCGAGAACGTCATCTGGTTCTTATCTTTCTCTGATTCCATATTCTCCCCCCCCCCCCTCCCCCCTTATCTTGCCGTCAAGTACTCATGGGCATCTTTGGTCGACTTAACGACTCCGACACTCTATTGTACCTACAAACCGGGTTACGGTAGGTTTGGGCAATGCCCTTTAGTTGGAGTAGAAAATATGATCCAGCATGCTCAGAGAATTTCCTATTCGATTGCTAATAAGCGCACAATCTTCGCGACGTTTGAATTGGCGCGCTTTCGGGTATGCTGTAGCTACCGTACCCTCGCAGATGCTGTACAAGCTGTCACTGTTCGCCGTCGCACTGTCCGTCATCCTTCCGACCGCGACGCGTGCCGGACACGCGTGCGTCTGGGTCATCGGACAGGTCAAGTGCGATAAGGACGCCAACAAGAGCGCCAACGTTGAGGTATACGGTAGAAGTGGGGAGCTATCGCGAACTGAAATCGGATCGGTACTCATTCGGTTGCAGATCCGCGCCATCGACCGCGACTCGGTCTTCCCCTTTAGCTTCGTCGATCCGGATGACCTCATGGGGTACGGTATCTTTCCGTTTGGGACCCGGAAGAAAATTAAAAGTCAGGGAAATGTTCGTTCTTGTTGTGTGTATGGAGCGTTCTTTCCGCCGGAGTTGAAATGGCTGAATTTACTGTTCCCTCTTGGCGGGAAGCTTATGGTAATGGGTTAAAGGGGGGGAGCACTGTTTGTGTGTTCGTGTTGAATTGAGCGAATCACTCACTTACCGAGAATGAGATGAGCGGAGTACCGGCGAAAAGAGGATTACGGTCGGTTCGGAGGGCTCTCTCGGTGCCTAGGATTACGGTATGGCAGCACGGTGTTGAAAGAAGGGGAGGGGAGGGGGGAGGAGGGTGGAAAGATTATTAAACGACGAGCGATAGCCTCCCACGCAAGGGTATATACGCGAACTAGAGTGTTAGCGGTATTCGTGCAGGATGCCCAGCATGATGAAAGAGCATCCTAGGCAAAGTGTTCTTTTTTTTGTTGTTAGATTAGATTATGATGATCTGGTGCAAATACCATCCTAGTCAACAACTAGCCGACATTTAGATCGAATGAGAATAATAATAATAATTTATGATAATAATAAAATAAACGAACGAGAATAGCAAGAGTTTTCTTTTTTATAACTTCAGTCATGATGCTTGCAATGTTGAAAGCCATAAGCTATGTGCGGGACACTTCCGCTTCCATAAGGAAGGCCGTTTATTATTTCTGAAAATAGGGAAGCCTTCTTAGTGTTGCTTACTAACCTGCTAGTACAATAACTTGGTGTTTATTATGTATAGTTTGCACCCAAACTCTTCCGGTCTAGACCATGCATTTACACCCTTGCAAAAGGCCCCCTCAGGCGGTTCAAGCGGACTTTAATGTTGCGGAATTTACGCTGAACAACATGCCGTGGGGAGGTGTAGGGGGGAAAGGAATGTTGCTGGATATCTATCTGTGAAAGGGTGGGGGAAGGGGGGGGGGGGAGGCGAAGGCTTGGAACTATGTAGATACGAGGAGCAGATTAAGCAACCAGGACGGGGTTGGAACTAAAGGACTTTGAGCGAGCGCAGCTTACACAGCATTTGGGAAACGGTTGACGAAAGTAGCTACCGGCTCTTGGCAATTTGCTAAAGAAAGAGTTCATATACTCAACGAAAACATACATGGGCAGCCTTCCCCGCAATATTTTGAGAAACGGGCCTACTAGTGTACGAAACCAAGCCTACCAATTGAAATTTTGTAGGAAATATATGCCTACCAAAGCAAAATTCCAAAGAAATATGGGCCTACCACCCATACTTCCGGTCCATGCCCACGTATGAACGAAAACAAACGAGCGAGCAAATGGTATTGGAATGGCTGGCTAACCTACCCTCCGATTGATGTGCAGGGTGACGTTCTCGAACGAGGAGGGCCGCTTCCAGCTGGACGGCTGCGCCGACGACTTCAACTGGCTGCCCGGAGTGAGTCCTGGGTCCTGAGCGGAAAGCGCGCCAAGATTTGAATTTGAATCGAGCGGGAGCGGTGCGAAAAGTGGACGGGTGTGATTGATTTATTGATTGATTTATTGATTTATTGATTGATTGGAGGTGAACAACGTGCCCGAGCCGTACATCAAGATCCGCCACTACTGCAACTCGGAGAGGGGAGACACGATCGAGCTGCCCGAGTTTGACGTGAGTACGGTAGGAGGGGAGGGGTACGGTTATCCGGGGATACGGTAGCACTGACAAGGAGGTGATGACAACGGGTTGCTCTCGAGGTGACATGTTATTGCGGTCAAGGGCCTAGACTAATCGATCTGTAGCGGGTACGGTAGGTGAAAGCGTTTCAAAGCGCTTCAGGTGGACGTCACCCTTCATCATGTTGACGTGAAATTGCATTTCGCCCCCCCCCACCCCTCCCCCCGCAGGGGGTCCTATCTTGCATAGCCTCTTGCAGATAGTCGCGTGTGCTTTCCATGTAAAATGATGCTTTTTGAAGGTGTTCACTCCGAATACGTACGATCTGGGCACGATCATTCTGGATAGCCAGGAGTCGGCCACCCCTCCCACGCGACCCAAGAAGACGAACATCTAGAAGACAATTTCCCCCCCCCCCCTGAATCGTCCAATTTCATTGTCTATTCCCCTGTTATTGTCTGTACCTACCTACCTACTAGACACTCCTGCAAATCTTGCCCCTTATCTAACTTCTCCCATTGTATAGTACCCCCTCCCCCTACCGTACCCTCCTCCTTTTCCCGGCTAACAAGCTCAATGGAACTGATATCGGGAACGGGCCGAGTGGGGTGGGAACAGGCTCTGCCTGTCTGGCACTCTCTCGCTTTCGCCCGCTCTCTCGCTCTCCGTATGCCCTGGGGCGATGCAGAGAGATCGCTTTTCATTTCACAGCTCCCTCCCCCTCCTCCCACCTCTCCTTCTCCCCTCCCAAACTCACTTTCTCATCTCTTCCCCTAGCGTCATCCAGTTTTCGCCGTCATCCCTTTCCCCCTTTTGCATTACCCTGTTCATCATCTAATTTTGCCCCCTTGTCCCGTCACACCGTGGTCCCATCCAAGCTAGCTCAATCAATATATTCGCCCCCCCCCGTAATCCGTAGATTACGGTAATTCATCTTGTTAACAGGTTTCTGCTATGTATTGCGGAGCATTGTCTGTGTTCCGCATAAGGAAATGAGTAGCTAAACGGTGCTAACTAACGTCTTGTTGTGTTGTGTGTATGTCTGCTCCTTGAGATTACGGTAAATGGGGTTTCGGAACGAATCGCGAACTGAACTGATGAAAGTTGGGCGCAACTGTACGTACGAATGACGTGAGGCCTCGGACGAAGAGGTCTTATCTCTCGGGGTGTATTCGGTGATGGGGCTCGGGGTTCACTCTCTCTCTCACTGCCTTGCTATCTCGCTTTCGCTTTTCGTCTCCGCATGAAAAGGGGCGGAGTCGGGAGCGGAATATAAGAGAGCCGAGAAGGCGGTCAGGTCACAATTTGGGGATAGCTTGAAATTTGCATATTTTTTTTTATTTTGCGGAGTACGGTAGCGGGCTACGGTAAGCGGGCTAATTGAGTCGCCCTCACAACGATGAGATCTGTTTCATTCGGTTGCGTATTTGTCCTAATACTATTCTCCTCTCGCGATCATCCCTCTTTATCTCCGCCCCCTCGTGACAGGGGGAAGGAAGGCTATTCAGTAGCGGGGCAAATAGCGAGTGGGTAGATCATCAATGCATTCCCCTCCTTCCCATTCAAACCTCCCGATTCGCGAACGAACTAGTTATCTTTTCACTGTTTCTGTTATCTTTCTTCTGTCGTCGGCTAGTCGTTAATATTGTTGTCTCGGAAGATGCCCAGAATATGCGGAAAATAGGCTTTCCAAGGCTCTGCGCTCTGGACGGTGGGGATTGCTGGATGTATTTGCAAGTTTACGGCGGCGGCGCTTTTTCGAGCATTCGCTTTTTTTGCCTTTCTTTTCCTCTCTCGGTGTACATTCTCACCCTGGTCACCACGTGCGAGGCACACGTCGCAGTGTGCCCGCTTTTTGAGCCTTGTTTCGCCGCTTTATTCTATCGGCCGCCCCCATTCTCGCCCTCTCACAACGTTATACTGCGTAGAATAGATTCGTATGCAAATTAAGAGAGTGGAGGCGAGAGAGCATGGAAATTAGAGAGAGGTGCAGAGGCATTCGGAATTTCGGAACGCGCGGACTGGTAAAAGGTCGTGCCCTCTTTTCATTTCCCTCGTAACTTACTCTCTTACTCCTTCCTCTCCCTCTCCCTCTCCTTTCCTCCCTCCCTCTCTCCACTCTTCTCTCCCTCATCGATCCTCTCTCGGTGCCCTTAGCATAGCGCGCTCCGCCCGCGTGTTGTTGTTGTGTGTAATCCGCGACATTTCGCCAGCCGGGGGCCGGCTTTTAGTGTGGTGTAGCGGGTGGTGCATACGGGGACGACGTTTACTAGTAGTGTTGCTATTAAGCGGACGCCGGGATGCCCGAGGCTCAGATTCAGCCGCTCACGATGATGACGGAGAACATCGACTCGAACCCACGAAAGCGCTTCCGCATTCCGGTAAGAATAAGCTCATTTTTTAAAGAAATATTTCCAATTAACGTGCAATGTTTTCGCGTATATTTAGAGGAACTTACTGGCAATTAATGTGCTCTTTGAGGATGAAAGTGGCTTTTTTAAATCAATGTCAACGTGTTTTCAATGTTTTTTGTTATTAGTGAGTAATTAGGCTATAAAGAATGTGCTTATTTAGTTATTTATTATACTAATAATAATGGTGCAGAGCTATTCGTCGAGCTCGACGAACGTCACCTACCAGGAGCACACGATTAGCAGGGACGAGCGGGCGAAGCAGCTGGGAAAGCACGATGGCTTCAGGTACATTTATTTTATTTGTTTATTGAATACGTCCTCACGTGCGGTCAAGCATATATTGGAAACAGTTATTTATTTATTTAAGTCTGGTACTACAAAAAAGGCGACAATCCGCTATTGTTATAGTAGAGTCAGTGGATATGCGACGTATTCGATAGGTTTTCTTTTTCATATCTCTAATGAATGATTAGCTTTTGTTCGCGGTGCGGCTTTGCAAGATGCGATGATTCTCCGAAAACTAGCCTTCTATCGCGCGTAATAGGAGCATGACGTCTACGGCCTCCCTTATCTCTCATTCTTTTCCTTTGTTCGCTGGATCATGCCCGGGTTGATAATGGTGCGATGTCTTATCGCGGACTATGCGATTGTTGAAGGCACAGAAAGAATAGAACGAAGGGTTTATCAGCGGGAGACACAGTTACAATTATTGATAAGGATCGACCGGTGACCGATTTTATGGGCTTAGCGGGACACAGGGCAGAGAATAGTCGGGGACTGGTGCACCATTCCAACACAAATTTTTGTGAAACAACAGCCACTTCATGAAATCGAGCTTCTCATCAAAAGCGATTTGAAGAGAAATTGTGGTTTTTGCACGATTGGGGAACAAGAAATTATTCTAACATGCGGTTTTTGATAGTTTAGGCTAATCATCTTTAGAGTATCTTTATGGGGTAGTGGACAAAAAGAAGCGGCAAATGTTCTGGAAGGAAGGCTAATCTGGACCTGGGATCTTTGAAGGGGCTGCACGATCTGGTTCACGGGACTGTCGGGAGCCGGCAAGACTACCGTATCCTTTGCGCTCGAGAAGGCTCTGACCAAGGTAAGCGAAGGGCGAGGTGGGGGGGGGGGTACTGTACCTGTTGGGATACTCTATCTGATGGAAGAGTGCTGCATCTGTTTAGCCTAGAGTAGTGCGGCTAAAGAGCGTTTTTGGGCATGCAAATATTACGGATTAGGGGGGAGTTTATGCATGCACACTGGCTTCCATGTGAATGGAGTTTGGACGAGCCTTGGAACCCTTCATGTGTTTAGATCGAGTGCGCTCCGTCGGCGGGCTAATACGATCGTGCTTAATGAAAGTGAGAGAAGAGAGCTCGAGCTAAAGCATACGAGATAGAGAGACAGAGAGGCGCGTGTCCCATCCAATCCCTCTCTTAAGCTAGATGAAAAGAGTCTCTTTCATACGTGCGCAGCCTAAGTTAGATATCCGAAGAAAACTCTTTGGAACGGGTGTCCGAAGGGGATATTATGGTGAATTCCACGTGTTTCCGACGCAAAATATATCATTTTTGCTGTATTTGGTTCAATTCTCGTTGACAAAAACGGGTATCAGGTGACAAAGTGCGTTTGAAGATTCTAAGCCGGGTGTCCGGCTTAGAATCTAATAGGGCTGCGCAGGTATGCTCTCTTTCGCCCCTAGTGAATAGTTCCGCATTACGCTTTGCATGGTGAGTCTCACGCGCCCTTCAAAGAGGATTACTGTAGCGTTTGAACGTGTTTAAAAAGGGGGGGGACAGATCATGAGGTCTAAGCGTGACGCAATCGATCTACGTGATCTCAATAGTTGCTAGCTATGATATAGTAGATTTAGTGCTGTTTCAGAGAAACGTGGACGAATAAATGATGGCATGGAAAAGGTCAAATCATGACGACGCTAAGTATCCTTAAGAATGTGGCAGTCGCTTATAGGCGAAAATGAATTGTTGATTTTAAAATTATTTTTCATAAATCTAAGAAAAAACGTATGTTGCAGTTGGGCATTCCCTGTTATGGACTGGACGGAGACAATGTGCGCCACGGTCTGTGCAAGAACCTCGGATTCTCGAAGGAGGACCGATCGGAGAACATCAGACGGGTGGCTGAGGTACTGTAAGAGGAGGGGTACTGTAGGAGTTGATGGAATGGGTACGGTAGGCGATGCGTACTGTAAGAGGAGTGTGGAAGGGGTACTGTAGGAGGGGTAGAAGGAGGTATGGTAGGGACCCCCGGAAACTGGAAGCCTA
The DNA here is from genome assembly GCA_900490955.1 of Micoletzkya japonica. Lineage (NCBI taxonomy): Eukaryota > Metazoa > Nematoda > Chromadorea > Rhabditida > Diplogasteridae > Micoletzkya > Micoletzkya japonica. The sequence continues at coordinate 42,649 of LS933829.1, forward strand.
GTAGTAGAGAGAGCAAGGGCATGAATTGGACATTTGAATTTGGCGCCAATTTTTTTTGAAAAGTTGATGTGCAGGTGTCGAAGCTGTTCGCGGACATGGGCGTCGTGACGCTCTCCTCGTTCATCTCGCCCTTCCGCGCGGACCGCGACGAGGCCCGTCGCATCCACGAAGCCGTAAGTTGTTTGTGCGGTTCCCGGCTCCGTGACCAGGATATAGCCTTTGGAATACCCGGCTCCGGCTCCGGACCTACAGTAATCCCACTCCTTGCAGGGCAACCTGCCCTTCTTCGAGGTTCACGTCGACGCGCCGCTGGACGTGTGCGAGAGTCGCGATCCCAAGAGTGCGTCGTTTTTTTTTTGTTTAAATACTTTATCTTTTTATTTTTAGATATTTTATTGTGAATTATTTAATTTATTGATTTATTGATTTTTCTAAAAACTAAATTTTCTCTTCAGAGCTGTACAAGAAGGCTCGGGCGGGCCAGGTCCAGGGCATGACGGGCATTGACTCGGCCTACGAGCCGCCTCTACGCGCCGACCTCGTGCTGCACTCGGGTACGGTAGGATTACGGTAGACTATCGCGAACTGAACTATGACTCTCCTTATCCCTTACAATTAGCGGGGAATCGATCGCGAACTAACTGACACGGCTGGTTTCCCTGTTAGCCATTAGTTGGACGATGAGCTGAACGGGGCCGGTGATGGTCTATCGCAAACTGGTGATGGTCTATCGCAAACTGACTTTGGACGATTTAGCGCAAGACGGAGTGGGCGACTGCGTGCGGGCGGTCTTCGACTTTCTCGCGGACAAGGGCATCCTGCCTGATAAGGTGAGGAAGAGGAGGAAAGGAGCAAAGAATACTGGAATAGAGGAAAAACAATCATCTTGCGCTTTTAATTGCATACAGTTTAATTGCTTATGTTTGGGAGAGAGTTTTCGTTGTCGGTGCAGCCAAGTACACGTAAAAAGAGCGAGGCCATGGTCGGGTTCAACCCAGACGATGAAGCTGTGCTTTAGCCTATAGCCGATACACTGCGGGACGAGTGGGCGTGGAGTGTAAGGGAGTTGATAAGGGTGGCGTGAGAGAAGGGGGGGACGTTCCCTGAGGGCAGAGGGGATGGGGGATGGGGATAAGGATAGCGATGAGTGAAAGGGATCACGTCATTGTGTAGGAAAAAACAAGCGAACTGAGGATAAGCTGGTTTTCGGTGAGGAGAGGGGAGAGAGGTGGGAGGAGAGGGAAGGGATGGAATGGGACGGGGGGTGGGGGGGGATGATATCACCCCGGTGAAGGGAGAGAGAATAGGGGAGGATTGGAATGAAGAGGAGCAGAACGCTCGCTGTTCATGGCGAAGCAAGCACAATTGGAAAGTATAGAAGAATGGTAGAATGATCAATTGGATGAATGATTAATATCTCATATATAGCAGGAAAGCCTAGGAACGATACGTAGTAGAAACGATAAATGTTATGAACGATACTAAATATTTTGGCTCTGATTAAATAGGTGATCTCTCAACTGGAAGAGGAGGACGAGCCCGTCCGGGAGCTGTTCGTGTCGTCGTCGCGCAAGGCCGCCGTCAGGGCGGAGATTGACGCCCTCGCCTACGAGGTCCCGCTGACCACCGTCGACCTGCAGTGGCTGCAGGTATGCAATATGTATAGGGCGGAAAAAAATTTGAATATTCGAATTTGGCGGGAATTCAAGAGCATTGTGATTTCGTGTATTGTGGGCTATTGCATTAATTATTCATGTATATTACATATTATTAACGAACTTGCCCAGGTTCTGGCCGAGGGTTGGGCCACGCCCCTCTACGGGTTCATGCGCGAGCGCCAGTACCTACAGTCGCTGCTCTGCCGCAACCTGCAGGATCTCGAGCGGAAGTGAGTGGGCTACGGTAGCTGCCAGGGCCGGGACTGGGCCGGGCCGGGCCGGGCCGGGCTTTAGACCGTGCAATTTGAGGTGCCTATTCCCCGGAGACGCGGACCCGGACGAGGGCAAGTCGGTGCGGGACGACAATGCAAAATGGCCGCTGGACGAGCCCGTCAACCAGACCGTTCCCATCGTCCTGCCCATCTCCAAGGAACACAAGGAAAAGATTACGGAAGGTCGGTTGCTTTATATGTAATCCTTTGTATTTATTATTATTGTTGTTTTTTTTTAAATTTCGCGTGGATTACGGTAACGTGTTGAAGGTGGCGCGGTTCCCGACGCGATCGCCCTGTCGTACGAGGGCAAGCGAATTGCCGTTATCAGAAGGGGAGAGGTCTTCGAGCACAGGAGGTTTGCACGAGAGTTTTCTGTTTCGAAGATTCGACTCCCCAGAAGTCCATGGAATACGCTTGCCTTTTAGTGATTTTGGCACCCTTTTTAGGTCTAGTTTTGCTTTTTTAATATACTTATTTTTAATGATTATATTTATTTCGTTCTTTGCAGAAAGTGGCGGGCGGCGCAGCAGTTCGCATGGGTGGACGAGAGACATCCGGGAGTGGCGCAGGTCCTGCAGTCGGGAGAGTACTGTCTCGGAGGAGACATCGAGGTACGGTAGGCGAGAGTGAGGGGGGGGGGGTACTGTACCCTCGTGCTACTTCATCTTTTATGCTCTGTAGTCTAGTTGCCATGACAAGCGTTGACTGATACTGATACGCGAATACGGTCTCTCTGCAGTAGTACTGTTCTCATGCAAATTGCGTATGACTGAAGACTGAAGCATAAGAATGAAAAGGAGAGCTCCGCTTGGTATACGGTAGTTCAATCGGGTCGCTCGTCAGGTCCTGGAGCGTATCACGTGGGGCGACGATCTGGACAAGTTCCGGTCGACGCCGCGCGAGATTCGCCGCATCATGAAGGAGAAGGGCGCCGACCACGTCTTCGTCTTCCAGGTCCGGGCCGCGTTTCGGGAGGACCGGGTTTTAGCCGTTGCGGTGCCGGCTTTGAGATGATTCGCGTATTTTGCAGCTCCGCAATCCCATCCACAACGGCCACGCTCTGCTCATGCGGGAGACGCGCGAGAAACTGCTCAAGAAGTACCGCAACCCGGTACTCTTGCTGCACCCGCTCGGAGGATGGACCAAGGTACGGTAACTGTTGTTTGCGGAATAAACGAGAGAAGTGCGGACTGGTCAGTGCAATGATTGCGTCTCCTGCATCATTCTTAACTGCGACAAACGTACTGAAAAACGCATTGGCCAAAATGACCAGTTCGCGCACAACTCTAGAATAAACTGGTCCGAGAATGTCCGTGGTTCCGATTGCCTGCATTTTCTGTGTCGCTTTCACACACACACACGGTTTACGAGTTGTCCATAATTCGATATTTTTTTGATAGTTCGCCTTCAGGACGATGACGTGCCGCTCAACGTGCGCATCCAGCAACACCAGGCTGTCATCGAGGACGGACTGTTGGGAGCGGACTGGACGGTAAGGAGGGGTTACGGTAGTTCGAGGGAGGGAATGGGGTTACGGTAGTTGCAGAGACAATTACAGTAGCAATGACAGTGCCAATGACAATGACAGTGACATATCTTCATCCTCTCAGGTGCTGTCCATCTTCCCCTCTCCCATGATGTACGCGGGTCCGATCGAGGTACAGTGGCACGCGAGGGCTCGATTGGCAGCGGGAGTCAACTCGTATATCGTGGGAAGGTATGCCACGCAATGACATAGCCTTGTCATAATGACATTTGACAGTGACATTCTCAAAAACTTTCAAATTCTCAAAAACTTTCAAATAGCGTTGTCATAGTGACATGTGACAATGAGATAGGCTAATTGTCTGTGTGCAGGGACCCTGCTGGAATCGCCGATCCGGACAGTCCCTCGGGCGATGCTATGTACGAGGTTACGTACGGAGCCAAGGTCCTTCAGATGGCCCCGGGGCTGTCCCATCTCAACATTGTTCCCTTCCGCGTCGCGGCCTACGACAAGAAGGTACGGGATTTGACTAGAGATCAATTTTACAGATGGACACGAGACGTTGGAAGTACTGTAGTACTACGATACATGAGCATTGAAATGAGCCCCGTCAACTTTAGCCTTTTTTAAAAAGCATTGTTTTATCTGCAGGCCGGCCAGATGGCCATGTTCGACCCCTCGCGCAAGGAGGACTTTGAGTTTATTTCTGGTGAGTTGTGGGGTACTGTAGTCTACTGTTGGGGTTACGGTAGAATACCTGTCAGGGATGAAAAAAACTCCTCTATTCGTGTATTTTGCAGGCACGAAGATGCGCAAGTTCGCCCGAACAGGCGAACTGCCGCCCGACGGATTCATGGCCCCCAAGGCGTGGGACATCCTCGCGGGATACTACAAGGACCTGGCCGCGAAGAGCTCATAGATAGGGGGGTTACGGTAGACACTTATTGGTTACTGTAGTAGCAGCTCATGGATAGTAGAGAGAGGAGCTACCTTTCCGGGTACTGTAGATTATCGACTCGTTTGGGGAAATGCTATTCTTAGGAAAGACTACTTCATAGCAGACAAATAGCATGTTCTACCGGCAGTTCGTGTGTATACTCTTTCCCATTTACGCGCACTTTATAAATTCACTTTCATAGGCTTGTTTACACATATATTTCACGGTTGTCATGCACATAGCGAACCCGTTGATGTAATTGTATTACTACCACATGATATTCTTCCGTTCTCATAGAACTACAGTATACCTTACCGTATGCTGCACTAAGCTAGTACTAACACGTGCCTTGCACTCTTACCCTCCGAGTTCTTACCATCAAATGATTGTGTTATGATACATTCTGATTCCCCTTTCCTGTGATATGTCCTGGCTAGTTTTACTGTTGTACTTACCATGAATGCTCTATGCCACACTGTATGGAAAGTTTGCTGTGAATGCGGCTGATAAAGGCTAAGAATTTGATGTTGCATGTTCAATGAAGAGCAAGGAAAAAGCACTCCACTATGCCCCTTTTCACAGCTAGCCTAGCAATAAAAAAGCGCGTCACTAAAGGAAAAAATCGGGCATGACCCCCGCTAGCTGTGAAAAGGGGGATATTACAAGTTCCACAAAAGTTGACAAAAAGTACGCAAACGATTGCGAACTGTCTATGCAAATACGCGCGCTGATCTACCTCTCTGGCTCCAATTTTCTTGCGAATCTATTAATTTCTGCCACAGTACACGTAAGAAGTCAATTGGACAGTGTAATCAGCGGGAATAGTTTGTTATTTCAATCAAGAGTATTAAATCGTTCCGTTTTTGAGGACAACTCCCCTGGAACCTGTAATAGTGGAGTGCTTACTGTCCTGAAATCAAAGAGCGGCATTTCATGTCTCCTCTGCCATCGATCTTCGATCAACTCTCAAAAATTTCTCTGATATTAACTATATGATGGATCTGCGCATGAATCTCCCCACCTTGTAATCTCTCACTGTCATTGAAGTGCATAGTTGTTCCTGAACTATCAGTCGAGTGAATTGCGAACTGAACAAGTGACACGGACTACCGTACCCCTCCTCCCTCATCGATTACCATTGTTCAGAAATGAGAACAGTGAAACAGCCCGCATCGTCCACACTATTTATTGTCCTTTCGATTCCTTCTACTCAACGCTGCATTGAGCCACTCCGACAATTCGAACATCGACTAATTGAATGAGGAAGATGAGATTGGAAAGTTGTAACCTTAAAAGGTACAGGAATGGCGATTTGAAGCTTGTTTATGGACGGTACACCTTCTCACGAGTTAACTTATCGAGATCAGTCATGAATAAAACGAGTTACAGATACAAGTGTCGATTCTGATTACAGTGGTAACCAGATGAAGATACAAGGATTAGGTACAAGATAAAGTGATGTTTCCTAATCTTTGAATGTTCGAGCATTGAAGGGAACATCATTCTCTCCTCGCAACGCCAGTTTTCGGTCGGGAAAACGCAATTATCTCCAATCTCATAGCCTTTCAGCATGCAAGAAACGTAATTGTCTCATATTTCACAACCGTCCAACGTGAGAGGAAGGAAAGGAATGAAGAGAGGGCAACGATGTTCGAACATTCAAAGCGAAGTGTTCGAACAACTCAATCTAAATGTTCGAACATTCGTCTCTCTCATTCATTCTTTCATTCTCCGATGTTCGAACAATGTTCCCTTTCGGATCTCTAGTAAGAACTACAACAATTTGGCAAATGAAATGCATTCTATGGAATGAAAGTGGTGGACATTCGATGGAGGAATGACACAACATTCTAGACCTTTGGAAAGCGAAAATGACAATGGCATTGCCTGTTGTGACTTTCAGGATGCTCTCGGTGTCAGATGAAGAGTAGTTTTAGTGATCATAATCATGTCTTTACTTTGTCGTTCATTCTACAATAAGCCAATTATCCTCTGCACGGGGCTCTGATGGATGATCATTGCATTCTCCTTCCTCCACATGAGACGGCGAAGATGACAGTCTCATCTGGATGAAACCATCATCTTCGCCCGAGATGAGAGCTTTCTTTCTTTACTGTCATGTCAGCGGTTTCACCTGCACAACACTATACTCGACAAGTGTCGTTCGCCGGTTCTTTCATCTCATTCATTCGTACTTTCCTCGTAAGATCAACAATACTACAATTGCCAACATCCCTCTTCCTATTGCGTGCTCTTTCCAAAATCAAGGAATAACCTATGATTGCACTCTGTCCTTTGTTCCTCATATAGAAATACGTGCTTTATCCGTGCTCGTCTCCATGTCGCCTCTTCTACTTGAGATTCTTCTCCAACCACTCAAGTCCCTCGATCAGACCCTCGCCCGACTTGGCATTCGACGCGTGCACGTACCACTGTGAAAGATCAGAGATCAAAGATCAAAGATCACAGAGATCGAACCTCCTTGTTCGTGAGACTGTGCAGGTTGAGAGCCTGCGTGACTTCGTAAGTGGAGAGGGCGTTGGGGAGGTCCTGCTTGTTGGCAAAGACCAGTACGCACACGTCTGAAATTTCATAAACCATTTTCATTTTGAAATCTCCTTTCGCAAGTATGCTAAGTGCAAAATAAACTTTAAGATTTTTTAAACAGATAAATGTTTAAAAACAGTCGAACCCCGCCTCAACTCGCGTCCTTTCATCAACCGGATAGCTTTTTTGGAACAAACTCTTGATTGCAGAGTCCGTTTTTGCCAACATGTTCCATTATTCGTGTGAACACCACATTCTCTTTTACAGTAGAGTGCGACTATCGAACACATTGACATTCTCTTCATATCTCATTCTCTTCATTCTTCTCGCTCTCCACAATGTTTTGGCTGCGGTGCAAATGTTAAGCAAACGAGATGCCGAAAAGTAACCCTGATTTAACATTTCAGCCCAAACATTTTGGCTCGTTCACTTAACATTTTGAATATTGTGTCTTTCGGCGTGCCTGATCGCATTATCTCATTCGATAGTCGCACTCTCTTCTACAGTATCCCCTTGTCTACCCTGCATATCGGGATCCTCGAGTATGCCGTGCAGTTCCTCTCTCGCCTCATTCATGCGCGACCGATCCGAACTGTCGACAACGTAGATAAGACCCTGGTAGACAGTCTGCATGGTTGAATAAAAGGTTCCGCCTGTCGTTTCGTTCCTACTGCCGACGACAGAGCGAAGCGGTATGAAGAGAGCCCAGAGAAAATAGGAATTTGAGGTTTTAGTATAGCATTTTTTTACTCTTTCGTTTCGGAACTCTCTGCTCCCCACATTCCATTCGAGTTTATTTGCTCTTCTCCTAGATACCTGCGTATTCTGGAAGTAATACTTCCAGAGTGGCCGAATCTTCGTCTGCCCGCCAACGTCCCAGATTGAAAAGGTGACGTTACGGTAGACGACCTCCTCCACGTTGAAGCCTTAACTTTATACATTTTCATTTGCATCTCATTCATCATCCTAAGTTGCATGCAGTGCATAAATAAGACCATTCTGAGCTGTAAAATATTCAACTGCATTGAATCTGTGCCAAAATATTTCTATTATGGTTGGCGAAAATCTTCCGTCAGTCGTCTCATTCCCACTTCTGACGAAACAGCGAAGGGACATTATGAATAGACTGCAGACAAAGTAGGAATGGCGTTTATTGACGGAACTTTTTCCTCAATACTGTAGTTTGTCCATCGATTACTGAGCTGACCAATGGTGGGAATGGTGGTGACCAGCTCGCCCAGCTTCAGCTTGTACAGTATCGTCGTCTTTCCCGCCGCATCCAGACCGAGCATCAGGATACGGACGTTCTCAAACGTTCATGTTACTCGCTTCTTGGCAAAGAGTCGAAAAGAA
>LS941455.1:52281-65145 GCA_900490955.1 Micoletzkya japonica
AAATAAATGCTCAATTAATTGCGACCTTTTTCTCGTCTTTTTTTCTCTGACTCTCTCCATTCCCACACTCTTTTCCTAGGTCGTCATTTATTGAGCAATTAATTGCGACCTTAATTGCGCAGCTTTTGCTCGCCATTTATGGCGAGGAGGTCAGAGAAAGACGAGAGAGTGTGTGTTTTGAAGAGAGTAAAAGGTGCCCATAAATGGGGAGCCTTTTCTCTCTCTCCTGTTTACACACTCTCTCGCTGTTCTCTAACTCTCGTCATATATTGTCGATCTCCTTATATATCGGGCAACTTCATCGTAATTTTTGCGCCCTATTTTACTGTTTACTACCGCTTTGCATTACACTCGTTTTGTCGTTTGACAAAATTGTATTTTTAGGTTTTGTTTTATTAGTTTTAATTTGTCCTTTAGTTTGTCCTTTAATTTAATTTGTTCTTTAAAGGGAACCTAAACTGTCACAGGAAATTGTCTCATCCGACTGGTTCAGCCTAGAAACAGACATGGTGAAAATATGAGATCTCAAAACTTCATGCTTCCAGAGATATGGGCTTGCAATCATGTATTTGACCCACCACACGGTGAACTGTAGCTAGTTTTCTGCTAATAGTTATCGACGTTCTTTCGCGACCGATTCCCCCAATCTACAGATCTCCCTTATTTACGACCCTGCTTCTTCCCGGCGGACCGTGGTCATTTTCAGTGATCTACTGCTAACGTTTCGTCTTTCTTGTTATCTTCCACCGTGTTTTGCGCATTCTAGTACTACCTTACAAATATGCCTATAGGTGAAAAAGAATCTCCTCTTGTTCACCCAAGATGCTTGCTGTTCTCTTCCATCTGGACCCCGTCAACCAATGAGAGACAAGCTGACAAAAAATATGGGACTTCAATATTGGATAAGGCTCTGGGCAGAGCCGGGAGTGACTGTGTATGCGATAAGCACGACCCGTAGCAAGTAATCTAATTGAATCCCGAATATCTAATTGAATTCCTCCATCCAGCTTACCGCTTCGGAAGTAGGAATAAGAGAGCTAACGGAACATTTTTCTCAACCATGCATTCCTCTTTCGCCCATTTTCATCTCCTCCCCTGTTCTCGTGGTTTCGTCTACTCGAAAATTGTGGAAAAACCCTCTGCTCTACACTGTGTGGTAATGTGGCTCACGGTCATAATATTTTTATTCACGAAGCATAGGTAGGACTACCAGAACGAAGCTGTTTGAAGATCCTCTCTTCGTCGTACGATCGGCCTACCTCAAGAGAATGATCATTCATGGCACGAAATACGAAATAGACATTTAGAGTAAATTTTGGAGGAAAAGTGTTAGTAGGAAATTCGAGGATTGCAGCACGGAACACACAATGCAAGCCGTTCATCAGGTATGGAAGTGACATTGATAGAGAAATTGAGAAGCTTCTCACGAACCAGGTTACACTGACAATAAGAGTCATCTCAAGCTGCCCTCGACTCTTGCGGAAGAAGTGAAGCCAAAATGGCGTGCTTGGATGGAGAGATCTGCGGGACATGAACGAAAGAGGAACGCGTGCGATCATCTCGAAGCGAGGAGAGCACTAGACGCCGACTCATTCCGACCTCCGAAAACGAAGCTTTGAAGTCCAAGTACACTCCGAAAAGAACGAAGAAGTGAACAATTTTGTAGTAGTTTAGAATATTACAGGGTTATTTTACGTTATCATTGAACTACGGGATTATAGAATAAAGCAGAATCAAAAATCGCCTTACTATACACACCTGAACGTGGACGAAATGGAAGAAGAACGGACGATTATCGGGACATCGAGGGTGCAGTCAAGCGGGAGGGGAGGAGACTTCGATGAAGAGAAGCGAAGACCATCCGAGGAAGAAGCAGATAATGCATGCACACGGGACATGATTTTAGTAGAGCTTAGGATGAGTATTACTGGATTATACTGGATATCTAAGCAATTAGAATTAGTTTACTAATAAGCAATCGAAATCCGAAAGACTACGCTTGTAAGAAGATCAGTCTCTGTTATATAAATGCTTTGAAACATAAGCCAACCTAGTTGTGTTTTTCGAAATATATTTTAGATCAACCGGGACTACAAGAAGAGCTCAAGCAATTAGAAAGTGAATAAAACAGAAAAAAAGAAAATGAAAGGAAACGTATCTGAGACATGGCGGAGAATCCGACGAAGACGACGAGACCGAGAAGAGCCGCGGAGAGTGAGAGTCGACGCGGACGAGGAGACGAGGGAGAAGAGCCACGAGAGCCTCCGAGTACTGCAAGAGTTCCTTGATGGAACTTTAAAAATGAAAAAGAACTAACAAAAAAAACTTATAAGCAACGAATTTGCCTGCCCCCGTAGTAATCTCTCGAAATCAAAATCAAATTAAAATCAAATCAACTGGCAATTAACGCCTTCTTTCCAATAGGACTTGATCCCAATCAAAAAAGGGGAAGAGCGCTGATTAAGATCACTAGAGTTGGACGGGTGAGCGTCCGGTGAACTTTCGTAAAAGTTGTCCGTATGAAAAACGCGCCCAAATTTTCATGAATAATTCTATGATTCATATTGTTGCCAAACTAATGAATAATCTGTCGAAAAGACATAGTGACACACTGAGAACTTTTTATAGAAATCTTATATCACGTATCATTTATTTCCGATGATTCAAAACAACGTTTTTGTTCGAATTATTCTCGACTTTCTATTTGAATTGAATGTTGAAAAGCACTGCAATGAACTCCTCAAAAAGCGAGTCCTCAGCAACTGCTTTGGCCTCATCTTTGCTTTGTGTAAAACTATTCAGTTACTACATTTAACTTGGTTTCAATTTTTAGTGATATATTCACAGCATTTCCAGCGTCCGATTAGCGAATGGCGGTTTCCGCTGTGATCTATCGTCACTGCGGCTGCAAAAACGAACCAAAATTCACCAATTTAAAAACTTAAGTTCATCCCCACCAGTCCAAAAAGCTGCCAAAATTTGGTGAAGATTCATTCAGCCATAGAGGAGTAAATTCAAAAGTAGTTGCCAATTCCCTATTAGACACTTCCCCTTTCGGTGGGAATGCTGTGTATTTAATCCTGCTATGTGGTTTGGTATTGGAAGGATCTCATAAACACTCCTTCACCGATAGTCAGTCCACTATCAGTCCACCACAGCATTCCGCCCGGTGAAGAATGCGTCTAATAGCGAATTAACCACTATCTTTGAAATTTCTCAGGAATGGCTGAACAAAACTGTACCAAGTTTTGATAGCTTCTTGAATTCATAGTGATGAGTTAAAGGGTCCCTCCAATCATCTCATTCATTTCAAGAGATAACCAATTAAAGGCTCCCTCCGACCATCCCATACATTCCTAGGTACATCCAATTAAGAGCAGTTGATTGATTGCGAGAGACAAGAGAGGAATGAAGAGACGCAGGAAACGAGAAATGTTTGCACAGCTGTTTCTAAGCAACGGCAAAATTTCATACTTTCAACTTTTGAGTCAGAACTCAATTCACTGAGAGCTATTCAATGATGTCAAAAAGCATAGGGTAAAAAAGTGGTCGTTGGGGGCCTTTAATGGTGCTTTCATTGTCGGTTACCTTCACTCTTTTGCGGTGGCCAAAATGGCCTAGGCCGTTTTGGCCTAGGCCATTTTGACCTAGGCCATTTTGAACTAGGCCGTTTTGGCCTAGGCCGTTTTGGCCTAGGCCGTTTTGGCCTAGGCCGTTTTGGCCTAGGCCGTTTTGGCCTAGGCCGTTTTGGCCTAGGCCATTTTGCTCTACTCATTTTGCCCCACACTGTTTCGTAAGGGCAGTCTTTCCTCCATCGCGAGTGGTTGCTGAGATATTATTCTTTCTTCGTGTTCGATAATAAACGGTTATTTTTCGTCATAATTCCAGAGAGAGCGGTTATTCTTCTTCCAAAGTCAAGGAAAAGCGGTGCATTTACCTATAGATGACTGGAACTCAGCCGCTCTTCCTTGACTTTCGACGAAGAATAACCGCTTTTCAACGAACGTCGACAAAGAATAATATCTCGGCAACCACTCGCGATGGAGGAAAGACAGCCCTCACGAAACAGTGTGGGGCAAAAGGAGTAGGGCAAAATGGCCTAGGTCAAAATGGCCTAGGCCAAAACGGCCTAGGCCATTTTTGCCACCGCAAAAGAGTGAAGTAATCCGACAATGAAAGCACCATAAGAGCGGTTGATTGATTGTGAGAGAAAATTACCATTTCTTGTTCGGTTATTTTTCACATTAAAGGAAGGAAGCAAAGACTAATCAAAAGATTTAAAATTGGACGAAAGTTCTTCTAAAGTGTCAAAAAAATTAAAGAAAAAACTTGAAAATCGCATGTTTTATTTTTTCGTACCGGGCTTCCGTCGCAAAGAAGAATGTCGCTTTTAGTTTAATTTCTTTCGCTAAGCACAATGGCATCGTCATTGGGCGAAATTTCAAAAAAAATTTCTCGAATACTGTTATTTTTTATTATTTTTCCTTTTGTTTTTATACTAATTGCGATGATATCTTTCGAGACCAGACAAGCTGACAAGCTGCACTTAAAAATCGATTCCATGTCCATTTCAAAGTCTACATAGCAAATCTATTACATGTATGTCATACCTTCACGTTGAGCATGCTTTCACAGAGTTTTCCAAAATCTTCAGCTAACTGACAATCAACCTGAAAAGACAATCAACCTATTAATCTCATGATCTCGCTGTCAAACTTCAATTAGAGCTTTACAAAGTTTCATTTTTTGCTATCCCTCAAGAGCGCATTTTTATCACTCTTTCAGTTTTGTCGCTCACAACTTCTTTCTTTCAACAAGCAATAGCTACGAATCAGACCGCTCGCGCGCTACAGTATTCACGAAATAACATTCGTATTCCCTGAAGAGCAATGTAGCTTTGCATATAAACTTCTCGCCTTATTTAAACAGCAGGGATTGGCGTAAAACAGATGCAAATGTAGGATTGTTTTCGGCATTGGTCTTTCAGATGAAAGAAAGAAACCAAGGGGTTAGAAAGTCCCCAAAGGGGCCCTTTAAAGCGATATCATTTCATTCCAGGACACAATAGCAGGGACATCATGGATAACATTCATAGGACTTCCATGTCGCACAAATTTTCCCAAAATAAAGTTCCCATGCTTGCATGAGGGAAAGAGGAATAGGAAAATAGGGAGAATAAATTAAGATTATCGACGAAAGAATAATCTTCTCTAGGAAATGAGAGGGAATGGAATGAAATGATCTCTGTTCCCTACGAGCACGGGGAACTAAAAGTTGAATGACCGCGGGCTTGCTTTTTTTAAAGGAGGACCAGTCATGTTAATGGAGACTAACTTGCATAGCAACTCCCTCCCCCAAACCCCTTACGCGTACAGCGTAGATAAAATTAAATTAAGTAGCGAGAGAGGTAAGGGCATAGAAAAGAAACTAATCAAATACGTCTTGAATAGATTACAGTTACGAATGGAACTCCTTTAGGGGGCCCTCAACATGAAAAAATAGTTCTAGACCAGTTTTTCACGTAGTGCGCGATGTTGCTATCGCGAAGCGAAACTGAAATAGTGCTGTAGTGCTTAGCGTGTAGTGTCAACCGTATGTTTACGTACTCGATCCTCCAATAATTCACGACCATCAACTATGACAGACGTCTGAAACTAACCTGACCATCAAATAGTCTTGCAAACGATTTCGCCTGATTCATAGTGGAATCGTAAAGGTCCCTGACAAAATATTACTAAAATCCTTTTATGAAATTCATACATTAGTTCCCTTTTTTAAATTAGCCGAAAAAACGGCCTTTACTTTTTAAATTATCCGAAAAAAACGGCCTTTATATGAAAGTCTATCGTCTGAGTTAGGTCTAGCGTTGCTAAAGTTCTTTTGTTCTTTCCGTGTACACAAATTTAAGTTTGCAACACACATTCTGCTGGGATCCGCATAGTAGAATGCGGAAATACTCGTAGCACATATAGTAGAGAAAAATGGAAGATATAATCGGTCCGGTCGCAGCGCCGATTCCGGTATCTTTCAAACTCATGTCATCAAATTCTAATGTGTACTACGCCAAGCTCTAGGAAATACTGATCTCAAAAATCTATAAATGCTCCTGATATCTTGTCTCGGATCAGAATGGTATCGCTTCAAAGCGTGAAAAAAATAAAAACACCGTAGCGACGGAATCACGAATTATACGTTCCGATTTTCGAGACTATATACTGCAAGTGCTCAACAAACAGTGTGCAGCAGGGCGGCAAGTGCTGCTCGTGCGCCTTTTATTTATTTTTATGTAATTTCTATTTATTTCGTGTTCGCCGTTATTGTTGATCTGATTCGCCTTAATATATGTTCGATACTCTGCGTGAGATAAGAGGAGGATACTCCAACCACAATGTTCTAGACCTTTGGAAAGCGAAAATCACAAGAATGTCATATATTAAAATCACAAGAATGCCATACACACAAACGGGAAAAATGCTCAGTGCTTTGCTATAGTCTAGAAAATCGGAACGTATAATTCATGATTCCGCAGCTACGTTGTTTAGTGATTTTTCCACGCTTTGAAATGATACCATTCCGATCCAAGATAAGATATCAGGAACATGGATAGCTCTTTGAGATCACTATATCCTAGAGCATCGCATAGTACATATTGGAATTTGATAAGATCATATTGAAAGGAACAGGAATACGACCGTAACGATTATATCTTCCATTTTTCTCTACTATGGTAAGAAGTAAACATATTTAATCATTCTTATTCAAAGATTTCTTACCATCCTCCTCTCCCTGCCGAACACCTCACGGTGTATTTGAATAAATAAATAAATCAGTTTACTAAAAAAATTAATAAATCAATCAATAATCACATCGTGACGTGAGAGCGCAGCGACAGGCGACTGTTCGACGCGAGAGCAGGAATGAAGAATGACGGAGAGCAGTGTGGAGAAGGAGGCAGGAAGGGATTTGCTGCTCATACTGAGCGTTGGGGTTTGAGATCCAAGCGGAATCTGCGCATTTCTCGCCTGAGCCTCTTCATTCCTTCCTGCTCTACGTAAATCTCTCGGCCTAATAATGTGATTTTAATCTTTTAAAAATGGCATTTAAAAATGTCTCTCGTGCGAAGAGTGATTGTTTTAAGCGCAATATTGGAGCTCAAACGCAAAAGCAGAAAATGGGAATACTTTATTCAGAATCAGGGTGCTTTGATCCATATCACGACGTAAAGAGTGATTATTGTTAAAAAGTGGTTGTGGGACCCTTTAATTGCACTATATCAGACCGAGAGTGGTATAACAGGAACGAATGAAGAGACGCAGACAGTACCTAAATATGCACAAGTCGCGCTAGCTTTTCAGTCCCTACGCTGCACCTCTCTTATAGAGTGCGGCTATCCAATACATCTACATTCTCTCCATATCTCATTCTCTTCATTCTTGTCTGCTTTGAACCAGTGGACGAAAAATTATGAATTTCAAAAGTTAAAGGAACTGTCCCACGAAAAAAATCGTTGTTGAGTTATCCGTTGGAAGCGTTGTGGTATGGGCTGGACAACAAGATGAGCAAAAATCCCGATTCGAAATGACCCTCTAGGGCCCAGTAGGGCCATCTGAATGTGCGAGATACGGTATATCTCGCGGGGTAGTTTGTAGTCTACACCGTCTATCTAAGTAACCCCTGGCAATGCCTGTTCGCTCTCGCTCTCCGTGGAGCAGGAAGGGAAGAGCAAGGGAAGGGGCAAAGGTGCGTAGATGTGAGAGCGGTGGAGATCAGGCATTGCCACGGGGTATATTTGTGGGAGAGGAGAGCTTGGTTAAACTACAAACTACCCCGCGAGATATACCGTATCTCGCACATTCAGTTGGCCGTACTTTGCCCTAGAGGGTCATTTCGAATCGGGATTTTTGCTCATCTTGTTGTCCAGCCCATACCACAATGCTTCCAACGGATAACTCAACAACGATTTTTTTTCGTGGGACAGTTCCTTTAAGCTCGCCACTATGAATTGAACAAGTTCTGAAAATTCGGTATTGATTGGTTCAGATATTTTTGAGAAAATTCAAAAAAGTGGTCGTTTCGCTATTAGACACATTCTTTACCGGGCGGAATGCTGTGGGTGGCCCTACGTCTCTCTCACCAATACACCACCCATAATCAAGGTACGGTTGGTTTAAGAGACATTTTGTGAGAGAATGGAGTAATTGGGCGGCCTTCACGGATGGGATGAAGAATCAAAAATTCAGAAAATTCTGAAATTTTGAGGGATTATAGGTAGTTCCATTCATTCCTTGCTAATTTCCCAATTACCGTCAACTTAGTGTATATCGGGACAGATTCGGTATATCTTATACGAGGCCATAACTCCGTTCAAGAAGGGTCTAGAAACTTCTGGTTGGGTTCGTTCGATTCATCTCATCAAGATCTACCTGTGTACTAAGTTTGAGCTCAATTGGTCCACGCAGAAAATAGTTATGACGAAAAATATGAAAATCGCATTGGGTAGGGGTCTATTTGGACTGCAAGGTAAATGAGCTGTTTTCAGGCTTTAGAAGTTGCTCAATCGTATTCAAGTTTGGTATGCGGGTAGACAGGAGCCTAAGGATTCCAAAAATTCCAACCAGAACTTTCTACGACCATTTCTAATCGAGTTACGGCCTTATTTTGAATATACCGAATATACCGAATTTGTCCCGGTATGAACTAAGTTGACGGTATGAGATCATGAGAGTGGTCTACCGTTATGCTACCGTAACCGGCTTCACAGGTATGGTTGACGATGTTCCATCAGTCGCCTCATTCCTACTACCGACAAGAGAGCGAAGCGGTATGAAGAGATTCCAGACAACGTAGGAATGAGTTTACTGATGCAACTTTTTCGCCAATAATAGTCGACCAGTCAAAAGTGGACGAAAAGAGACAATCTATATACCATTCGAGGCGTCATGTTCTTCTGATGAAGAAAACGTAGATAATTTCTCAAATCGACAAGATTTAAAAAATTATTGTGCAAAAACCACTTTCACCATAAATCTGCATTTTTCGCCCTTTAGGAGAGTAGTTGCCCAAACTTTTGACGGTGGAATTGAATCTGCATGCAATTCTGCACCAGATATATGTTTTTCAAGAAAATCACCAGCCGCCGTACCAATTGCCCCCTCCGTTCCCTCCTTTTTGGCTGGGAAATGCCCATGATCTACTGGAACGGACCTACCCTTTGCACAGTTTATCTCAGGTCCGTTCCCTTCTCTCGGGGAGAGAGAGAGAGCGCGCGTGCTAGAGAGGAGAGAGACAGACAGTTAGAGGGAAGGGGAGGAAGGGACCTTCTAGAGAGGAGGTCCATTCCCTTCCCTTCCTTTTTACTCACGATTTGTTCTCCAAAAGAACGGAACGCACCTAAACTGTGTCCGTTCCTTTAGGGGTAGAGTAGATCACGTATCTGACTCAGGGATGACCGACTGCACCTTTAGCTACCGTAATCCTCGAAGGGCTTTTGCTAGATGGGAGCGGGCTGAAGTGAATTACCTAGGCTTTTTTCGTGTTTTTTCGTGTTATAGCTTATCATTTTGATTGATTTCATTCGCATATTTCACTAGCATAGGGTTTCACTGGCGACCGAGTACGGTAGTAGTAGAAAAGCTTGTTTGGTCAAAGCGTTAATGTTTCTTTCTCGTTTTTTTGGTCATATGCGATCCTATTGCTATTGCAATTAATTTCTTTTAGGCCCGTCGACCGTCTCCGGCCGGGACCGTCGACGTTCGGGACCATCGGATAGAGAAGACGACGAGGGATTCGGTGAGAGGTTTTTTATTCTACTTTTTTTTGCTTCTATATTTCCGTCTGTTCATTTTGCGATAGTTTTATTTACTAAATCTGTTCCCGTGCATGTTAACGAGGAATTTTGTAGTGAGTTTGCGCTTATATAACCATCCCGGACTCTTAGGCGGGGTTAGGGCCTGAAGGGGGGGGGAAGGAACGGACTTGTTTAATTTTTTGACTTGGTTTTCGCTATTTATTTGGGCTAGATTATAGGTTACATTTACGAAACACGATCCGGGGCATCTACCCGAATAATTTTGAAGTGCTTTTGCGCTTTTTTTACCAACCGGGACTCTTGGGCAGGGGTAGGGTCTGAGGGGGAAATGGGGTTGTTGTGTGCTTTTAACTTGTTTTTCGCTATTTATTTGGGCTAGATTATAGGTTACATTTACGAAACACGATCCGGGGCATCTACCCGAATAATTTTGAAGTGCTTTTGCGCTTTTTTTACCACCCGGGACTCTCGGGCAGGGGTAGGGTCTGAGGGGGAAATGGGGTTGTTGAGATGAGATCAATTGTTGGCCAAGCTGTATTTATCAACGTGCATCGTTTAGCCGATTATTTATTTCCTATTTCATTATATTGTTCGATAATATTTCAGATTACGGTGGCCGTCCCTTTGCGTCCTCCCGATTCTTAGGCCTCGCCCCAAGACGAGAACGATTTGGGAGAGAAATTCAAGATCAGGTTCGGAATAGGCCTAACTTAGATTTCGGCAGCACAGCGTGAAACTTCATTGCCATGGCCCGGATCCGGGAGGGGGGGGGGCGAGGGATGAGTGAGGAATGAAAGGAAAAGAGGGCAAAATCGACGGTTTTTCAAAGTTTTTCTTGAATAATAAGAGTAAAGAATGGAAAATGAAAAATCGGACTTCGCCACGCTCTGAGGATGACCATTCCCTATAAGATGCGTACTCACTACCCGCCAAATTACGAAGGTCAAGGAGCCTTTGTATTTTGACTAGAGCTCGCGAAATGAGCGTTCACGTGATAATGATCTAAAGTACCGTAAACCGCCTACCATTATCTCGACTTCACCTACGCATCTCTAAACTGAACATAAAAGCTTCAAATATTGTTGAAATATTTCTCCTAGGGTAGAAAAAATGCGCTGAACAACGCTAGATAGTCAGTTTTCCATGAAATATTTATCTTGTTGTAGTACCGTAATCAGCCTATTAACTTCTCGACATACAGTTCTCATGTTTGCGAAATTCGCTCCCCTAATTTTTTTTGGTCGCACCCCCTCTCACAATTGTGAGGGGTCGGACATCACGTTTGAGCACCTTTGGATGACTGCGGATTACGGTAGTTGAAAATTGGTGAGGGATACGGTAATAACTATGCTCTTCTAGGCGCCGGGGTCGTGCGGGGCGCGGAGGGGGAGGGGTGCGGTAGCGGAGATGGCGGCGCCAGTTGGTGAGTGGATTTTTCATGGTTCTCCCTGGCTCTAGCGAAAATCCGGCTCGTTTGAGCACCTTTGGATGACTGCGGGTTACGGTAGTTGAAAGGTAGTGAATATTCGTACTAAGTAATTTTGAAATGAAATTGAAAAAAAAATGTGGTATATGGCCCTTCGCAGGCGTTGCGGTCGTGTCCGGGGAGAAAGAAGTAGGAGTCGAGGGGAAGGGAGGAGCATCGGATAGAGGAGACTTAGCGATGCCTACGGGTGAGTATTGAGTGAATGGTAGGTATACGGTAGTTGAGAGAGAATTGGAGGGGATACGGTAGTTGAGAGAGAATTGGAGGGGATACGGCAGCTTAGAGAGAGAATTGGAGAGGATACGGTAGTTGAGAGAGAATGAGAGGGATACGGTAGTTGAGAGAGAGAATTGAAGAGGATACGGTAGTTGAGAGAGAATGGGAAGGGATACGGTAGTCGGGTGAGAGTGGGAGGGGGTACGGCAGTTGAAAATCGAGCATTACGGAAGTTAATTAGTTATTATAGGCGCCGAATCGTGCGGAAGGATATCGAAGAGAAGCGATCGCCTTCCCCTTCCCCTTCCCCTCGGCAGCTTGCGCTGCCCCTCTCCCTTTGGCCCTGTGTCCTCCTTAGCCTTGTGGTTGTGCGTCGGACCTCCAGCCGAAAGGTTGGTGGTTCGACTCCCCTCTCTACCCTTGTCTTTTGCTCGTTTGTTAAAGGCTTCCTATCACCGCGCGCTCATCGATTGATACATACGACCGAGAGAGCATGGGAATAGAAGAGAGATAGGCAGCGAGATATAAGAAGTGGTAGGTAGCCACTCTTACCTCGCTGCCTATTCCTCCCTTCCTTTCCCAGTGTATTTTGGTAGGCAGCGACCAAATGCTGTCGCAGCTTATGGCATGGAGATAGGAAGGGAGGGAGATCATAGATGTGTCCTAAGTACGTGACCTCATGCGAGGTTTACGGTAGCTTGCATTAGCTTCTCCGTCAATGTTTAGCTTTTTTAATACTTTTATGTTGTTGTTAGCATTTTATGCTTTTCAAATCTTCTTCAGTGCGACATTTCGGTGGTTTAATCTTCATGTTCAGATCTATCAACGTTCTGTGTTGTGTGGCCACCATGGCGAGACAACGAAGTTCGGTGAGTTTAGTATTGATTTCGCATTACTACCTTCCTTGTCATTGATCCATGTACCATATGTATGCTAGAGACACGTATTTGCAGAAGTTGAATGTGGTTGTTTGGCAACACTCGTGTTCGAGCGGCGGGCGATTCTAGAAGAAGGAAATGCATCCCGATCGTCATCTGCTAATATCAAGAAGACCCAGGCATGGCAGGAAATCGAGGAAATATTCAACAAGTGAGCTTCATTACTGTAAATTTAGATAGTAATGAGGACGGACAAATAGGTTTCCTCCAGTCTCTTATCATGGCGTTTTCTCTAATCTAGCAATCTTTGCTATTACCGTACATGTTGCTGTCTTACCGTACACATTGTAGAAAATTCTCCGGTCGAGGATTCGAAGTGAAGACCGCTACTCAGCTGAGGGCTGCATTCACCAAGAGGAAGAGTGCCATTCGAAAAGATTTGGCTGCAAATAGAAGGTATGAAGGGGTGTAATGGC
>LS941471.1:27690-51087 GCA_900490955.1 Micoletzkya japonica
TTATAAATATTGCATATATACAAACTCGTTGTTTCGGAATACAAGGAAATGAATAATAAGGGACTTGGCATGATGTAAAAAAGCAGAGAAAGAAACAAGAATAAGTCAAGAAGTCTTTATTCTTCAGAAATCCAGTCTTTCTCGAACTCGCAAAATTGAGATTAATAACAGTAAGGTGATCTCTCTCCACTCCATCTTTAGTTTTCCATCTCTCACACTGTATATCACTTTACCATCTCATCCCTCCCCTTCCTTCTCATCTCTACCTACTTTCCTTTGCTTCGTCAACTCATTTTCTTGATTCTTAGTTCTACACCTTTACCTGGTGGAAAAGAAGATTGGCGGAAGCTGATGATCTTCTTCTGACACCAGCCCCCGTATTAATTGCCCATGTAGCTGCAGCTACAGCTCGAGCTACAAGAATTAAAAATTTAGTTATCCGCAAATGATCCGAAAGAGAATGAAGCTATCATTCTTTCTACGTTGTATCTAGCGGTGGAAATCTTCACCTATTGATCACAACACTTTTCGCAGATGCAAACATGTATTAAAAACAAGAAAACCAAAGAAATTCATTACTTAGAAGGAAAGACTTACTATGTAACCTTAACTCCATCGAAACATTGTTTAACATGGGTTCATAACTATCTTCGCAAGAAATGTCTGGCTGACCTCTCACGATGAGAACAACGTATGAAATGGTCAACGGAAGAGCGAGTTTGAGACGGCCCACCCCGGAAAAAAGCGGAAAATAATGAAGAGAGACTCGCGTGGAGACTCGCAAGGCTGAGGAAGAGAAATAGTATGGCTTTCGGCTAGACGCAGAGTCAACCTAAGCTCAGAAAAGTGACACTATGGTTCATAGTGTCATTTTCCTGACCTGAGGTGATTCCTGCGTCTCTTCTAATCTTTCGCTCTCTCGCTCTCTCTGACCTCGGCCTTTTTTTATGACCTGAGGTCGAGCTAACTTTTTGACCTGAGGTGACTGCCATTTTCTTCTTTTCCAAAGCAAAAATGCATTGTGTAGCTCGAGCTGCAGCTCGAGCAACAAATCAGGGCAATTAATACGGGGGCAGATTTCGGGCTTGAAAGTTTTCATCAATCAACTTTCAAGGCCAAAACAAGTACTTAACGAACATAGGTTTAATTAATCACTAGGGCATGGAGCATGAAATCAATGAAACTCACCTAAATTCGAATTCTAGGATTCCAATTATGGTCTTAACCATCGACTTCCATGCTGCTTTCGATCTGAAACATAACAAAGCTGATGATAGGAAGCTGATCATGTCCATTAAAATATGTATGGTACCTTAAAACAAATTGTTTGGTCTCGCTGACCTCTGCTCACGAGAAACGAAAATGGAGGAGTTTGAGAGCAGTCGACTGTAGAAGAATGGACCAGCTTGGCTCGTGAAGACATAGTAACACTGGCCGAGTAGCGAGGAGGTCGTTCCGAGGACGGAAGAAGAAGAGATGGCCAGAAGATACGGATCGATCGGACGGCTGCTGAATGTCAACGCGTACGTCAGTCGATTGTGCAGAAGGACCGCTAAGCAGGCCGGAGTCAAGCTGAGCGAGTGTGTACTCGAAGATGAGGAGGGATCGATCAGCCCGACTGCTAACGAGAGGTGACTCGCAATGAAGATCCTGCTGAAGAAGTCCACGAGAGAGAATCTCCCCTACGGTGCAGGAGATCAACAATGAGTGTCTGAAGTAGAGAGAAGACGGGCTGCGGAGAAGTGAACCAAGGATGGCGAGGAGTGACCTCCCAGTGCAATCACGCAATGCAATATTCGTGAGTCGAAGCTCTCCATTCTGTAAGCTAGTTGTCGAAGAAGCCCATAGGAGGTGTTACCACGGAAGTGCGGCAAGAACGACGGCAGCTGTGAGGATGGGATACCGCATTCTAAGAGCAAATCAATTCTCAACCAGTGTAGTGCCGGGGATGCCGAAGGCACAAAGGACCACCTTTTGAGTTCCTTCCCGAGGAGATGATAACGGAGGTTAAGCCATTCAAGAAAATCGGTGTCGACACCTTTGCTCTCATCTACCGTATTCTTCTATCCCCGTAGCGATCGTTGGCCAGAGGAAAATGACGACGATCTACCGGAGGACGAACGAGAGACTGAGAAGAATGACTTCAGGGACGGATTGGGTGAAGTAGGCGACGAGGAGCAAACGTAGAGTGACGTGGAGGATAACAATAATGAAGAATGATTGATGGACGAGGAGAACTGTTGTATGAACTAATCTGCATTTACTCATGACAACAGGGATCCTACTTCCACCCCTAAATACTGCCTAACGCGAAATGTCGAAAGAGAAAAGTCGAGGTAGACGGAGGTAGGGAAAGAGATAAAACTTGTCTGACTATTGTGCGCAGGCTTAATCCCATTATTTCATATTTGGGTCTCTGGAAACCTCTTATCCCGCCATTCATTTTTGCTTCACTCTTTGTTAGTTCTATTTCCTATATGCAAAACCCTCTATTTTCTAACCTCTGTCAAGTATGCTGTAACCTTGTGTATCCCAAAATTCACTTCTTTTACTTAGACGAACCATTGCCACCGTATGCATGCATTTTCAATGTTGGCAGAGAAGAGCGATGTTCCCGATCCTGAAGTATTCAAACTCATGTTTTAAGCGACCGTATCACACTCAGCATATTTTTTAAAACTATTAGGTACTTATATTGGTCTACTGATTGAAGTAAATAAAAAATAGTTTTCCCAATACTTGGCAATATTCAAATAGACAGGCTACTCTCACTTTGGTGACGATCGAATGAGACGCTCGGCTTAGTTCGAACGAGTTCCGGATTTCCGGCTGAGACAACTTTGAGGGACATTGCACTACGGTAGGCCACTCATTGGAATTTCCTCGAGAACGGGAGAACTCAGTAGAGCGAATTAATGTCGGAAGACCTTCAAGAAAGGATTTCATTCCCTCTACAACACACTATGCCACCTACACAAGTATCATTTTTCTATGATTCATGGAAACTGAAATAAACAAAACATGTCCTGGAAAATCTAAAAGCATCTCTTCTCCTTGCTCATACTACTCACCCCTTGTGCTTGTCCCTCTGTACATGGTCCATGACGAAGTCTGCTTTAAGAGGCGTTCTGCAAAGAAGATGAAAATTAGATGTTCATCGCACGGTGGTACGGTAGAACCGGGATTAGGGAATACGATGGAAACCTTATGAATAAAGCAATGTAATATTGGAAGGTGCGGTGTAGACAACTCTTGCCGGCTTAGAGAGATTGAATAGGCTGAATAGAATAAAAAAACAGGTCGAGAGATATTGATAGTGGAGGGACGCTGACATGCGTTCAATATTTGCCACGGGGGAGATCCGCGGGTCGCGTCACGCATCGCGCTCAAGTCACGCGTTGCGTGTTGCCTTATTTGGTCAGATAAACAACGGACTACTTACCGTATTCGTGCGAACAAAGCATAAGCGATTACTAACGGAGTAAATTTTTGTTAAGGAAAAGTGAAAATACTAAGCCATGGAATCACGTTAGACTCGATGAATCCAAGACATGCCCGAAATACAGTATAGAGGCATCTCGTTCTCTCTTCGCGTCCCATAGATGCTTTGAGTCTCTCTCCTCCCCCTCCCCTCTACGATCTATCCTCTCTCCTCCCTCTACTAATCCAAAGTCATCCATCCTTCTTCTCACTTTCATCCCCCTCTCCTCTCTTGGCGCCTCTGATCTTCCTTTGAGTCCTCCGATAACCTCCTACTGTTATCTCCACATGCGATCCTCGCTCTTGTCTCCGTTGCTCTACTCTGCACCAGGCTTTGCCTGCTTGCGATGATTATTATTCCTCAGCTTATTCTTACGAACAAGTCACATGGAAAAGATAGAAGATATAAGAAATATAAATCTTTTGAAGCTTTTAAAACACCCACAACTTAAAATTCCCATCACTGAACCTCCCATCCAGCTCCATCCATCCCCCGGTTTCCAGACCTCTCGTGCACTCCCCCCATTAGCGCTATTACACTGCAGTTTCATAAACAACAAAGTAACAGTACTACAGTACGACAATATCCAGGTAGGTTCATTGCCATGCTGCACCCAACCCGAGAAGGCAACAAGTTGTCACGATGTGTCTATATCTGCTCCTCCCATTGCTTATCCTCATCCTGGCACTCTGACCTTCCACTGTTCCCCTACTCTCTTAGCTCTCGTCTGTGAGACTGTTAGACGAGAGTGAGAGTGTTCGTGCGTAGTAGAGAGAGACCAGTGAAAGAGAGAGGGTGGTGAGATTGTAGGGGCATTGATTCGAAATGCCGTCCCCGCGTTAATCTTGCATTATTGGCTTCCTTATAGCTCTATTGCTTATTTTACAAGTGTACTCGAATTTTATTTTCAGATCACTTACATTGATCGTGGAATATCGCCTACATCGGTGTTCCTTCTCAACACAATTCAACCATAATATAAAAGTGAGTTTATTTGATTAACTTTATCGCTTAGTAGTCTTCACTATGCGCAATAAATATTGCTCTAATAGGCGAACATTGCTCTAATAGCAACATAGCTACATCCCCTAGTTCGTTAGAGTCATGATATTTGAACCAATTGCTGAGTCCAGTCCATATGGCATAATTTCCAACCTAATGAAATGAAGCGTCTAGAAATGAAGCACAAATCTAAGATGTAGAATATTTTATGCGGATCCAGTCCGTATGCCAATATAATAGAAATGCAAGAGCTATCTAAATTCACGTTCTTTCTTTGCAGTGTCCCCGTGGCCCATGCCAAGTGGAGTCCGAGACAGAATATGTCCAGTACTGCCACCTGGCATTGCTCTCACTGTACGAGGGTCATCGGATGCGAGGGTTTCGTGCGTAACTGGTGCAGTGACGAGAGGCTCAACGAGACGCGTATGACGTGTCCGCATTGCCTGGGAAGGTGGAGGGACATGGCGAGGGAGGTGGCGGATCCAGTAGAGGGCCCTTGCATCACTAAATACATCATCGTACGTATTCCTTTCTGTTTCCCTCTTTTGTTGTTATCTCGTTTTCGCCTTCAGCTCTAACTCTCTGAGCATGCTTTCATAAAGAATTGCTAGAATAAAAGATTCGCTTTGTTTAGCCGTCACAAGTAATAATAGCATAGGCTCGGGGAACTTCTCACCGTCACTACTTCAATCTGGAAAAAGTAATAGCGAAAGGCGTATCACGTGGAATGATCTTCACTTGGTGCTTGGGGTCCTTTGGCCAATCGATCTCAGAAAAATGGTGGTAGGGGGTTCGGTATCAGTATCATGTTCGCAATCTGTCCTACTGAAACTGTCCTGCGAAAACTTTTCTCCCTGCGCGGCACTAGTGGTTCACGTGAGCAAGTACATTGCACAACATGATTCTCTCATGATCTGCAACTTCTTTCGGTTGGGAAACATTTCAAGCGCGGCTGGTCTGCACCTATCTTGAGTATCGAAGGTTACGAGTTTGTACGGAAATGCATTATATGTATGTATATACTGAGCGAAGCTAACATCAGATGGGGATGATAGACATCTTTGCTAGTGGGCGAAACAGGATAAAAACGGAGACGGACAAACTTATTACGGTATATGCTCGAGATGGAATGAGGGGAAACCGGGAAAGTGAGAGAGACGGAGATGAGGTGCTGGGCTACAAATGTTATAAACGGGTGAGGAAAGCTTAGGCAAAATATATCACGATAAAATCTTTGGCATTATGGAAACACCGTCATTAGTGTTACAACGCTCAGGTGGGCCAGTAACAATCCAATATAGAGGAGTAAGTTTTTTGTTGCATTTAGACATGGCTCTCCGCAACTTCCCAGAAAGTCATTGATTTGACAATGTCATTTCGATTGTCTTTTGCAGCAGTCAGTCTACTTCGATTGTCCACTATTTACCAGAGCAGGGTCAAATCAATAAAACGCTAGTGATTTGTGGAGTGGGTGGTCTGGGTCAAGACTGCATGGGATATCATCCAGCGAGAGAACACATTTGTGGATCCCTGAACGGAAGTGGTACGAGGGTCAATGCTCCGTCTATCGTTGTACTGTAGGATAGGGTGGTGGGCTTGCGCACTAATGGTGTGCGCCGCTTGCGCCTAAGTTTGCAATGGATTACGAAGTCAATGAGCGATCAATGAAAGTTAGTTTGTTGTTTTCATCCAGTTTATGTGTTCCGAGACTGTTTGAGCACCATCCGATGCATTTTCAGAGGCCGATCGTTCCGAGGTATGTGCGTGAAAAACACCTTTCCAGACCGAATTTCCCTGTTCCGCGTATAACCGTAAACGAGAAAGACAAATCTGAGAGGAATAGGCTTAACTCTTCCATTTCGCAATTGTTCCGATTTGTTCTGAACAGCTCCGAACTGTACCGAACTCAAAAACCAGTTTTCGAGGTGTACGATAATAATAATTATTATTATATTCTTATTAAATTATTATTATTATTATATTCATACTAACCAAAACGTGTCTGGAACGTGCTGACGTGTCTGGAACTCGCTGATCGCGTAATGTTGGAGAGAGTGTACCTTATTAGGAGAGCATAGACTGGAAGAGAACAGGTGTTATACTCCAGTTACGCAGATCTTAACTAGAAGGATCGCGTGTCTCTAGAACAGATGCGTTGAGAGAGTTATGTAATGCAGAGAAGAGAACAGGTATATTGGCTAAAGTAGAATGAGCTCGCAAAGGGGAAATATCGGACTACAAGTAGAACCCCATAGAATATTGCGTTTGAATTTGCCGCATAGCATGCGCATAAGTTCTCTCTGTCTGAAACATGATTAAATATTTGTCTCTGTTTTGAATTTGTTTTCGGCAATTCGCACCTCAATTTATCTTTTCTCATCGGTGATGAGTCTCTCATTACATACCCGATATCCCTCCCCTTCGATCGATCTATCCCTCGTGAACATATCTCTGCTATAGTTCCCACACCTCCCCACTTCTCACTCCCCCCTCACCTTATCTTCTTTTGTGTAACCGCCACTTAGCACCTCTCATATCCAGATCTCCTAGCTCCACGGGCATGTCCCTCCTGCTCCCTCCCCATCAGTCCCTGTCCGGCTTCCCTCCCTTTCTTGCTTTGAATATCTTTCGATCACTCGCCATAACTTTTCTAATCAGGTTTTCTCTCGCCTCTTGAGATTTTCGGGAATCGAGCTCGGAGTCTATTTCACAGAAGAATTCTTATTATTCGAGTGTCTACGACTTCATGCTCTGTGAGTACGCATAAGATCCAATTTACGGAATTGCTATATGTCAGAGTATACCTGTGCTTGAAACTCTTGCATATAAAAAGTAACGATAGCCTTACCGGGGTATGGAAAAAGAAGCAGCACTATTATGACTATATCGGACATTCGTTCCAGGTTCCTAATAACGATTATCTGCGACGGTTCCAAAGATGAGTGATATTCGGACGCCTTCAATTTCGTTCTTTTCGTCTACCCAAGCAGAGCGTACCTTCTATCGATTTCTTCACTCCATTGTGATAAGTTCGGGCTGATATACAATTTTTTCCAGTTTCAAAGAGTACCGAGAACAAGTTGAATTTTGGCCCTAAACATAAATGGCAAGATATTTAGCATATTATTATGTGCAGCATACAACCGCGATGAATAGGATAATCCGGAAAGAAAAACCAAGGATCACTGTTCCATGAACTGCGGCCACATGACCAACGACAATCCAATTTGTCTGGCTACTAATGGACGGAACTATATTGTGATGTGAGTATAGGGATACATGGATGAACAGTAGTAAGGTAACTGATGCAGAATGCTTTGCTCGTTTTTCATTAGCTAAGTCACAGCAGCACAATATTTCAGCAATCCTCGGATACAGTATGCTCTCGCTATGCTCGCGAATTCTGCTACGGTAAGTCAAATTCGCAAGAGAACATCTTCATCAATTTTTGCGAAGGAACATGCGGACATCCTGAGGATAGAATTCGATAGAGGAAATGGAACGAGGGTAACGTGGATATACGAAATAAACAAGCAACCGTCATCGGATACAAAGTGACTCTTGAACTCAGTAAAAAAAGTTCTCAGTAACAATAGCAACGAAAGAGATTCCGTCCTTTCTAGAGTCGTATCTTCGTCGTCTTTCCAGCTGCTTTAACATGGTAATCAGCTAGCATGCATCTCTGAACGAAACCATCACTTCACCAAACGTCGTGTTTGAACTCCGGTTTTAAAGAGTTTGAAAATGTTTGAAAAATGTTTGAAATGTTAATATCGTATCCTACTGCACCAACACCATTATATATATATATATATATATATATATATATATATATATATATATATATATATATATATATATATATATACTGTGGAAGGAAAAACAGGAAAATTTATCCTTTTACTGCTCTATGATATTATTATGAATATGATTATCTGAGTAAGCTAACCTGCATGAGATGCATGACTACCGAAATCTTCGTCTTCATCTTCGGCGAGCAGGCACTACACGTGTAAACTGGATGGGTCTTGTGGACCACACTCGCATGGGTGTGGTGCTCGAGGTTGATTTCCTTGTCCACGTAGGTACAGTTTCCTACTGGGCAACGACGGATACCCGCAACCAGCTTGCGGGCTCTGCGGCGCACTTCTGCCTATAATCGCAAATTAGGCGTTATTGAACGACAGCCCAAAGCTCACCGTACTCTCTTTCTTTTCTGTGTGATACGGTTTGTAGAAAGGCGGTTAATCTTCTTTTTTTAATTTAAACATATGTCTGATGAATATATGCTTCGCTTACCGAACTCAGATTCGGACGTCCTGCATTCCACGCTCCAGCACGCCACATAGCCTTCTCTTTGCATCGCTTCTAAATAAATCAATTAGAAGATTTTCCGTATCGAAAATACGTAGTTGTCCAAAATTCTTAGCTTTTATGTTATACATTGCTTTTGTCGCAGTCTCCAATGATCATTTTCGATAATGTCTAGAGGCTTCGAAACTCAATACTTTGTGGTTAGAATAAAAGGAATAGTTTGCACTTCCATTCTCTTGTGTGCATCGTTGTATCGTTTACTCAAAATGAACCAACGTTGTGTTTGAGTAGAGATGTCCGGTGGGTTCCAACCGTGGAACACAGGCTGCAGAATTGTTCGAGAAGCCCATTTTCGATGTGGCGCCTGAAGGGCAGCGATGAGCATTATCGATGAGCTTCCACTTTTTGTTGTTCCCTCCTCTCTTGAAATCTTGAAAATCATTAGGAGGGGGCCCTAAGACTTACTTACGCCAGTGATGGTACAACTCGAGGTCGGTAAAGCTCTTGGAGCAACCAAATGGGCATAAGTTGAGTCCTTGAAAAATATGCATTAACCTTTTTCTGTCTCTCATCGATATGATAGAGAATTACCTTATTGATTTTGGGTTCCATGAGTTCCTTGCAAGTTTCTTGTCTTGTGCCTATGATCGCATCCTTATGTTTATCACAAGCGGCGGCTTCATCTTCTTCTTCCTCTGTGGTTTCTTCTCTAGCATGACCGGGATCCCCGCTAAAATAAGAACGAAGTATATAAGAGTATAAAATGCAGTAGTGTATGTCATATGTCTGTTTTTTTAAATTTTCATGTTTGATTTCATCGTTTTCCGCATGTGTATCCGATAGAGTGATGTATTATAATGGACATAGAGGATGAAGACTCGCTGTGAGGACCTCACGTGGGAATATACACCATCCATTTTTCAATAGAGAATGTGACATTGAAGGCGAATGAATGAAATCAGCAACTTACTCTTGAATATTATCTGCATCGCGCTTAGGCATCCATTCCATCGTGTTCCACGGAATTTCCTCAGCCGTCAAACTGAAGTTCTTATATTGAAAAGTGGAAAATAAGGTCGTATGTTATACTCTTGCAGGAAATATTTTTTCAAACTTACAAGGGAATGGTCAGAACTAATAGTTGGACTTCGGAACACCGCTTGGCCTGGTGATAGGCCAGGTCGAAAGAGTGGGAAAAATTTCGATTCCAGCTGCTAAACGCCACAGAGACCAAAGATCAGAGCCATTTTCTATTTCCTGTTTGCCTCTTTGTCTTCCCGGTGGATGGCTGTCAGCAGGCACTGGTGGCGCAGGGCGAAGACGGCAGCTTCTCATTCTTTTGGTCCCGGGTTCAACACCTCGATCCTGCACTTCTCTTTTGCCTATTTTTTAAAGTATGATATTGAGGTGGAATGCTTGCCTTACGCTCTCGAAACCGAATTTTATCATCTTCTAGGAAAGATTATATGCAAACTTGGGATATATCAGCATGAAGAAAACAGCGAGTCAACAGTAGTTGTAGCGGTGAGATCATGAGGACTGACGCACTGGCACACGGGAACTTTCCGCATGGAATAAACTGTTCCACGAGTCACCGAATTGACGAATATGTTCAAGCTACCGTATATTATTAAATATTTCTAAAAAAACAGCGAAAGAATGAAAAAAATAAATTAAAATTTTTTTTCATATAAATTTAAATTATAAGTTTGATAAAACTCGTACAACCATGCTAAAACATAATTTATATTGCGAAACTTGTCTTAAAAAATAGGCAAAAGAGAAGTGCAGGGTCGGGGTGTTGAACCCGGGACCAGAAGAATGCGAAGCGGCCGTCTTCGCCCTGCGCTACCGGTGCCTGCTGACAGCCATCCACCGGGATGACAAAGAGCAAACAGGAACTAGAAAATGGCTATGATCTTTGGTCTCTGTGGCGTTTAGCAGCTGGAATCGAAATTTTTCCCACTCTTTCGACCTGGCCTATCACCAGGCCAAGCGGTGTTCCGAAGTCCAACTATTAGTTCTGACCATTCCCTTGTTAGCAAAGTAATCACAATGAGAGTTCTATGTTGACTATGATTAAAGGAATGGGAAGACAAGGAATGTGTGCGTACCTGACATCGTCCTCTTCATCTTTGACAGATGTGAGTTCTTCTTGTTTGACCCCATATTCGCTTTCATTGCATTCCTTAAGCAGTTAGTGACCATCGCCAAATGAGAATGGTATTGAGGACATCAAGAGTTGAGATGTAACGGCCTTTTGCTCAGCAAGATGAATGGATTTAAAGGGCACCTCTGAACACATTGGCAACTTTTAAAGAGAGCACATTTTGAACATTCATTCATTTTTATCTTCAGAAGAAATCAAATGTCTTCATTCTTTCAATAATCAATGCCTACTAATCACAGAGCCCGCGCGCTGCAGTATTCACGGAATGACATTCGTATTCGCGCCCCTGAAGACAAATGTTACTTTGCATACAACTGCTCTCCTTATTTAAACGGCGGGGATGGCGGGAAAAAAGATGCAACTGTACGATTGTAGGTTTTCGACAGCGCTCTATCAGATGAAAGAAAGAACCCAAGCGGAAAAAAGTCCTCAGAGGGGCCCTTTAAACTAATTTAAAAACGATTTTTTAAAATGTTTCTCGCATATAATACCATTCTCTCATCCTTTATTGCCTCCCATCTCTGACGGCTATCGTTGTCCGGTTCCTTAAATTTACTCATTTAGCGTTTCTTCCGCGATATCTTTCAATATTTAATTGGCGCCACTGTAATTCAAACGTCCATACTATATGAAGCATTTTGGTTCATTGCTAATTTGCGAAATTAAATAGGAAGCATTCTATCTACGGTTCATTGATACCTCGAATCGAGCTAGATTGTGCTCCTCCTCCACCTCTTCATTGCTTCTTCTCTGTCCTCTCCTCATCATCAATTCGACGCCATCTACCACGACATCTGCGAGAGTCACGCCGCCGATGTCGTTAAGAGCCTTCGCCGACTTCTTGCCCTTCGAGACGAATTGACGAAGGTCAGATATGGCCGAGGACAAATCCTGGAAGACAAAATGCGTTCGTAGATATTGTGAGCTCCTAGCTTGATTCCTTGTTTGTTTCCTAACATCTCGCATCATGTCTAGCATAACAACGCCTTACTGGAGTTTACTCCTTGGTTTGGAATTGTAAAGGACTGAACAATAGGCGATATGATCATAAAACAACAAACCTCAGAACCGGCAACAGCCTCGAAGAGAACTGCAATCTTCTTCGTCGCAGCCCACATCTATAATAGCCGCTTATGCATTTCGAGAGATACGCGATACAAAAGCGATTGAAAATAAAGTAGAATACCTTACTATCGTCAGATAAAGCCTCAGTTAAGGGTGAGAGGGTTGAAGCCTTGAACGAAAGCTGAAAGGTTTCCATTTTCATCATTTACTGGCTACACACAGCGTATGCTAAAGTTAGACGTAGTATAGCTAGATAGGTGAATTTGAACAGGCTAACCTCGTCCTCGTCGCGTCCCATGACCTCGAAACAGAGGGAGAATGACGATCTGTAGGGACTCTCGGGAGGGGATCAGTAGGGAGCAAAGCCAGAGGCAGGCTCTTTTGAATGACTGTACAAGCCACACGTCGTCCCGATGCAACTTTCCCCACACATGCACAGTGAGAGGATGGGAGAGAGTGGGAACGAGGGGAAGGGGAGAAATACAGCTTTATGGGATAGTCTGTGCGAACACTGATCACTACTGACAACACACTGTAGACGGTATTCCTCCGAATTGAATTATTTTTTGGTCATCTGAGTGGTTTTGCAAATGCTCCATGATAAAAAAATTCTTTTACCACCTCAGAGCACTCCTCATTTTTTGCATGGTGAGCATATCAAAGGGAGGGATTGGGAAGCCAGCTGGAGTTACACGGAGGCGGTGATATGAAAGGTGGAGAGTGGATGAGAAGTGGGGATAATGATGAGAAGAGGGGACAAGAAGACTGGAGTGGATAGATTACATAACCGATATGCTGTGAACAGAGAAAGAAGAGAAATTGCAATGAGATAGAAGTGCCCAACAGAGAGGGACCGAGTAACTGAAAAAAAACTGAAAAACCAGTGATCACTAACTCAAGGTTACTATATCACTCTAGACTCTAACTCCCTCTAATTGTAGCTCCCGACTGTTAACGTGATCAGCATTGGTTAGTGGTGGAAGGGAAGGGAAAGCTCGTATAGATAGCAGAGAATGAGAATCGTCTTCGAAAGCTGCCATGTCCGGACAAATTGGGTTTCCAAGATGATTCTAATTCTCTGCTATCTAAAACAAAAGTTTTTTTGTACTCTTCCGATCCTCGCTGATGCCTTGTATCTTCACGCACTTCGAAAACGAGTGCGTGAAGTCTTGACGAAAAAGGATGTGTCGACCACTCGCTACGTCTACACACACAATAAATAATCATTACATCTCAAAAATCGCACAGGATGGAACCGTCGAATCAGTCTCTCCCACCTTTCTTCTTCGGCCCACATCTGAAACAACTTACTCACACTTTTGCACAATCTCTAAAATGGAATTTCCGTTCTATGAGAAATATAAGATATTGAGGATTGTCTCCTCTAGCACAGCAATCGAGATCCAGGAAGGGGGGAAGGAAGACTACAAGAACAGGAGTAGACTCAATAGGGGAGGTGGGAATAAGACAGATGAGAAGGAGTGTCTGTCCCTGAAAGTTCGAGCTACCGTAACCGAGCTACCGAATTTATTCATGCCTCCAGATTATAGGAATTAGCGAGGCTGCACTGTGTGAACACATACCCCAAATTTTAGACGATTTCAAAATCTCGATTTTCGGCCTCATCCGAGGGAGTGTCCAGTTTAGTCATTTCTCTCAAAACTGTCTCTTAAGGACGATCCACTGGTCTCGGTCCTTTATCCACAAAACTTTACAAAGAAAGAGGGCATGGGAAGCCCAACTTGCTGCGCCAACGTGCGCAGCGCAAGTGGCTCTCTCCTTAGGGGAGGAGGGGGGGTAGTAAGGATTTCGAGGGCATAGAAAGGCATTGTGAGTCCCCCCGCAACGGTGACAATGCGTAGGACTATTGTTGGGGCAAGGTGCTCCCGGGTGCACCGGATAGGTACAAATAAGACACTTCCCCAACCTAGTCAACCTTTCCATCCTTTCTCCTGTAGAGAAGTAGCGCATACAGTGGGGGTGTCGTGGTCTCTCCCCCCACACATAAGGCACCTGGTATTACCCCTTTTGGGCTGTGGGTATTCGCTACTACTCGACTGCATGACACCCTTCCTTATGCCATTTGTAGTGAACATAGGGTTCCCTACACTGCCGCCCCGACACAAACGGGGCTGGGGCTGCATAGTGGGTAGGCTCCTTCTGTTGACGTGGCCTCCCTTCTTAAAGCGAATCGCATCCAGACGGTCCTTCTCCTCGCGTGGGCATAGAGCCTTGTGATGCTCCCCGTGACAACGATAGCGGGCCACAGAAGTGAACGAGCTAAAATGTTTAGGTCAAAATGCGATAGTCCCTCCCGAAATCATAGGTATTTTAGGCATTCGTTTGTTACATTGTGAAGTCCACAGAGACCCTTGAACGGAGTTGTCTTATAAAAAGTAATCATGTCCTATTACTATTATTATTACAATTACTGGTATAACTACGCGGTACCCGGCGGCTCACGAAGCGTGCGGCGGTTGCTCTGCTAATGTGGTCAGCACAGAGCTCAGACACAACAACACAAAGCTCCCGCTGCACGCTTCGTAAACCGCCCAAGCATGTATTACGCTCACTGTTTGTACGATCTGTGTAAACCGTATTCCAAAAAAAAATAAACCGCGGTATTCCTCACTCGCTGTTTCCTGAGCAGTCCGTTCTCTAAGTATTACACCACTCACCTCGTGTTTCATTCGTTCACATTATCCATTGTTGTTGTGAAGTAGACCTTGAGTCGATGTAGGCGACTGAAATCAATGAGAACATGGATCATCTATAATAAATATGATGTAAGGAAAAGAGTGAATCCACGTGAGGGGAGAGAGATAAAGACAAGGATTACAATGCCAGCGGGAGTTAGGCTGAGGCGGCAATATAAAGAGGAAAGAGGGAGGTGAGAAGAGTGGATGGAAGCAAGAAGAGAGCAATGCATGAACAGAGTGGGAAGGATAGATTATAATGGAACAGCTGTGTTCGACTGTAGAGGGCCAGAAACGAGGAATGTGAGAGAATATGCAGAGAGAGGCGAACGGAAAGAGAAACAGGAAATCAGAGGCAATGAACAAACTCTCTCAACCATCATCATACGGTTACTGAATTAAAAGGCGAACAATAACGAAAATTTGCCAAAGCTAAGTCCGGTTAATTGACCACAATACCCATCTAAATGAGGTCTGAGGGCACGACTCCAAGCTGCTGTTGAGTATTGTTGGGATATATGGTGGAAGATCTAAGGACTAATCAGACAGCACAGCGAGATATCTTGCTTCCTATAAGTGACCGTTGAAATCAGTTTTCAGAGATACAACTAACTATCGTTATGAACGTTCCTTATAACACGCCGTTATAGTAGTGCTTAGGATAATGCTTTGAAAATCAAAGGAACACGCTATTTGAAACATTTGTGTTTTCCAAAGATTTAATTACCCAAGTTTACGTTTGAGCAAATGTCGTCAATCATAGTAAAGACTAGGGACTTCCGAAGTAGGCTAAGGATGACCTCCTGAAGACCCTCTAACAACAGAAGACCGAGAAGACTGCTAAAAAGCATCGTCAAATAGCATGTCAGCCTCCCTGCATGACCTCGAAAATAAGGAAGAATGACGATTTGTAGGGACACTCGGGAGGCGATCAGTAGAGAGCAAAGCGCAAAGCTAGAGGGAAGCGCCTTTTGAAGTACCGTACGAGGAATGGAAAACGTCTTCCCGATGCACCTTTTCCACACACAAAGTGAGGGAGGAAAAACAGCTTTCCTCGCAAAGGCATTCTTTGCACTTCCCCTTCGAAGCGATCTTTTTTTCC
The DNA here is from genome assembly GCA_900490955.1 of Micoletzkya japonica. Lineage (NCBI taxonomy): Eukaryota > Metazoa > Nematoda > Chromadorea > Rhabditida > Diplogasteridae > Micoletzkya > Micoletzkya japonica. The sequence goes on from LS941471.1 coordinate 43,521, forward strand.
ATTTTCTCAGACAGTGGGCCTTGTTCCTTTCTCACTTGAACTAACTCCTTGTTCATTAACTACCAAATATTTTGACTATTTTCCTTCATTTCAGTCGCATACATCGACTCGTTGACAAAACAACATAATTCGACATAACTAAGTAAGTAATTAATTATTCACACATAATTTAAACTAGAGAAATTCTTCAATATTGTAAATGAAAGTAAAGGTATTTGAAAGAAGGGACGGACAAGAAATAAAATAGCCCGCCGAAAAACGCAGGTGGATAGAAAGACACGTCCACACGTTTCCTCCCTCGCATAAATCACCCTAATAGATATTTGTTTAGGTCTGGGACAGTAGTACTATTTAAGACAGTGTGCCTACAGTAAAATTACGTGGCTAAAATAATTGGTCTTACCGTATTAGAATATACCTATAAGCCTAAGGCGTAGGTCACAACAATGATCTTAGGATATCGAAGTAACCCACACATTTCCCTATGGAAACCACTCCTTTTCTCTATCAGGGTCTTAGTTGCTCAAAACAAGTAGTGCAGCAATGTAACTAACTGACGATAGTATTCGTCACTCATGAAAGCAGGTAGACCCTCACTACGGTTGTCTAAAGGAATATCTATTACAATTATTTCTCTTTCTCATATGATGCAAGCAGTGTTGATAACTAGAGATAGCAGTGAAATACATAAGAAGACGTCGCCTGTCTTCTTTGTATTCTTGTAGGAAGGGAAGGACTAGGGGATATCTACTTTATCTTGGAGCGGGAGGCTCGGGTGTTAGTGAGCGACTTGAATGAATAACACATCGATAGAGAGGGTCCATCAGCTGTTTACTAGAACCTTGCACACTAGTAACGTGCAACTCGTTTGCTCCTATTACAGCAGGTATACGGTAGCTTCCCCTTTCTCTCCCTCCGTTTTTCTGTTTGCACAGAGAGAGATAGAGATAGCAGACAGGGACCGAAGCGCTTTCCCCTATTCACCTCTTCTATTCCTCTTCTTCTATTCACGCACCTTAATGAGAGTAATACACAGCAGTGAAAGAAGTAGACAATGTCTAAACACACCGTAGTGGTCAAATACCAGGCAGCAATTTCATAGGTGGACACGGTTGCATTACCGTGGTTGGGTAGCTAACTACAGAACTTTGGAAAGCACTGGGTGGATTACTGTAGAAAATAATCATGACTAAATTTGTAGAGGGTTGTGTATTAGTTAGCCACTGCAGTAATCTAACAGCAGACCCTGTACATATATTATGATCAATTTGTTACTTGCAGTTCGAATTAGCGCCCGACCAATCCTACACCTTTCATTCCTGCCTAATTGGAATGAAACAAAGGTATCACTCAGACCCTTACCTCTACTCACTCCCCCCCCCCTTTTCCATTCTTCTTCCCCTTTCCTCCTCTGAGGGACGCCTTGTCATCAGTGGGAAACGACGGAGAGGAGGAGTTGTGGCAGTCGCACAGCAGGCAGACTTTCCCACTTTCCCCTTTTCTACTCCTCGTCTATGCCTCTACGGCGACTCCTCCTTTCTCTTTACATTTTTTCTTGATCATAGTATACATTTGCCCGGGTTATCATATACGTACCAATTTCCAGGTAAGCTGGAAATGAATGATACTAAGGACCTGCGAAAGGTCGCAAGGGATCTTTGGACCAAGATTGCACCCCATAATTGGGAAGCGATGAAGACTCTCGCAGAGGACAGGAAGCCAGTTGGCCAGATGACCACGCTCCAACACGGCCTAGTACCTTTCGATCACAAAATCGCGATGTGTAAGGAGGATGACCCGGAAACCCTCGTAGACAAGAAGATCCCGTTACTGGTAAGATATCTTGTGTAGTGAATAGGAGATTTAAAGTTTTAACCAAAGCTACATACATCTGTCGAATAGTATTAATTTCAGACCAGCACCGAAAAAGACGCCGTAATCCTCTATAGTGTAAGGGATATGCCAGTACAGGTAGGTATACTATGTGCATCTTAATATTCCTATCTTTACAGGCTCCCTCGCTTGATTTATCTCTCAACCCTATGTCATATTCCTCCCCTGACCATTGACTCAGAAGCCCAGCAAGTCCCTTGCTTTGTGTTCGATGCGATGAACCGATCTCGCTCAGTCGTTGCTTACTCTCGTAGCGCACCACCCCCAGGATCCTGAGGAAAATCGGAGTATCAGAATCGAACTTTTTTTGGACCTGTTCTACGGCATGGTCGGATGGAGAAAAGTCGGAAGGTTCGACCTCGCATCCAGAATAATAATTTCAGGTACCTAAATCACCTCTCATTCTTCACAACATACAGTCATTAGGTATTCTTGTCACCTTTCCCTTACTGGTTTTGGTCAAACCCTTATAACACTCACGCAACCATAAGCAGCTTTCTATTCAATAGTCCAGTCGCAAACTCAACAATTACTGCTCAATCTTTACCACATTTCTTCGCACTAGTTTGAGCGAAATTGTTATAAGCAAACTTCCAGTTGCGCATTACATCTTGGTATAAATTATTGTTGGGCTAACCCTCATGGGACCGTAGCCTAGACCGATGATATACTGACCGTGTCCTCTTGGGTTAAGTCTCTTATCAGCCTACCTCCTTGTTCTCCTTGAGCTACCTCTGCGTCCAGTAGGCTTTACTCATCGCTACACCAAAATAGCAATCCCTGATTCTTCGCAGCAAATGGCGAAGGATTGATGCGGAGGCGCGGACGCCTTGCGTGAGTCTAGCGTAGAAAAGCCGGCCAACTTTTTACAATGTAAAACTTTTGTACTCGACTCATCGACGAGAGCTTAATTAAACACCCTTGGTACGCCAGACAACGTCGCATCATGTAATAGCGGAAAGAATTACGTCGACTAAGTGTCTCTATCCTGTATCGGAATTCAAGTGTGTAGAATGCAAAAAAAGAAGAGACACCTTTTATCAGAGTCACAAGTCAGCAGCAAGGTTTGTAAGATGTCTGAGGCCCCCTCTCCGCGAGGGGGCTTGGCCAGGAGAAGATGAGTGGGAAGGGGTGGGGGTTTCGAGATATTACATATGGCGCAATCCCGCACAGATCCTGTAACGTCAGTGCCTGTGGCGAAGTGGGTGTGCGAAGGACTTTGTGCATTCTAAACGTTGATAATGTCCCTACTGTTACTAATCAAGCATCAGATAAGAAAAGGACCAACCCTTTGCTGGAATGAATGCTGATAGCATTCTTCTGGAGAACGAAGGCCACAGAAGGCCAATACACCTGGAGAACTCCATGATCGGACTGACTTCGAGCTTCTTGCAGCAGCCACTCAAGAAAAAAAAAGACAATGTCGAAAACTACAAGGTGGCCCAAAAATACTGTTACACTACATTTCGTCTCATAACTCGCTAAGGAAGCAACCAAAGTGCCTAAAAATTTAGTATGTAATAACAGTATTTTTAGTAGTATCGAAAAGAAGTTGCTTTTACAGAATGTGCCATATCAGTCTCATCTTTTAGATATCGCCGAGTGTTTGAGCTACGTTTTAGGGTCTCCTGCTCGCGACTAAATTCAAACACGTAGCGGTCTTGCGCGCTCACAATCAATCAAATTAACAAATTTGATAGTTCAGCACTTTTCTGCATCCTATTATATTATTCTTGAGCAGATAAACTGAAATTATCATTATCTGTTCCGCTTCAGTATTTTCCTATCCTGACCTACTGTTTTTTTCACTTAATGGTCATTCCAGACATGAGATAGCGGTTTCGGTGTCTGCAAAGTGGTCAGCCGTGACCACTACTACCATAGTAATTGCCAATATCAGAAATGAAATGATCAGCCGCACGTTTAATCTGGGGAAAATCTGAGCTCAGATAATGTCGAGATAATCTCGAGATAATTTTTAATTTCGAGCTCGATTTCTCGGTTTATGGCACATAATAGGACAATTCTATAGTCAGAATCGGATTCCCCCCGATGAATACCATATAGATGCAAAAACAACGACAAAATTTGGTCAAGATTCACCAAAACAAGGTAGCTCCTCATTATCTCATCGAGATAATGAGGAGCTACCTCACCTCAGAAAATCTCGCCATTAATTCGGAGCTCGCCATTTTAGGCGAGAGAGTGTGTGTTTTGAGAGAGCAAAACTGAGCAATAAATCTGGGCTCTCTTTTGCTCTCTTCATTTTGCACACTCTCTCGTCGTTCTCTAGCTCGCAATTAATCTCGAGATAATGGTGAGTTCCGTTTGTTTCGCTTTCTCGATAATTTCTTTCTTTTTGTTTTATTTTTATTGTTTTCGCTTATTTTTTTGTAATTCCATTTTATTGCAGGTGCTTCTCAAGGAATCGTTATCGTAGCGGAGCACAGTGAGAAGAGCATGCTTGTGTGAGTTTTCCATTTATATTTTCATTTCTTATTTCGTTTTTATTAACTTTGTTTTTTTTCATTTTACTTTAACATTAAATGATTATGAGCATGGATTACGGTATGCCGCATCCGTTGTATAGGCATACTTCCGGATGACTAGAACCGTGATCTAGAATTTTTAAATTGTTCACTCCAGGCCACGCGCGTACAGTCCTCATCGAGAAGTACTATACGGAGCTGGCCCACGACTTCCACACCAATAAGCGCATCTTCGTCTTCGAGGATCTTCGAGGAGATCGCTGCCATTCGGTTGAAAAGCGGCTAAGCAACCGCATCGCTGGGTGCGTTTTTCCTTTATTTTTTACTTCACTTTTTTCCATTTTTTCTATTTATTTCTGCATTTTTTCTATTTTGCTGCATAGAATGCTGCTCGTACGAGATACTTGCTCGTTGATAGTGGCGAAAAACTAAAAAAGCAAGGAAAATAAGGCGCCTTGGTCAAGTGGGTTACGAAGCATAATAGGCAAGGACGCGCACGGGGTTAGCGCCGATATTGGTAGACTCAAATTCAGTTCGAGTTAGAGTCAAATTCGGTTAAATTCAGTAAGATCTTTGTATAACCATATTTCTCTTTCAGCTTCATCACCCATCTGATGCAGCTCATTGAGCGCGGAGCCGGCCGAGCCTCCATCAAGCTAAAGGAAGAGGAGCGCGAGAGGAGAAACAACTTCATGCCCGAGATCTCCGTCGTCGACCCGAACATGCTGACGAAGATCAAGGTGGACGAGGACACGAAGAAGATGGTCAAGTGGATGGTGAGTCGGGCTTTGATCGATTTAATTGGGACTTGAAAAGCGCTGTTATTGCCTGGGATTTAAGTGAATAGTTGCTGGAAAGCATGGTATTTAGCGCAAGCGCTTTCATTTCGAAGTAGTTTATATTTATGCTCCTTATTTTTGCATAGATCGCCAGTTGTGCGTTTATGGTGGCTTTTTCGGTACGCTGTGATTAGATTTTAGGTTAGGATGTGCCATTAGATTTTAGGTTAGGTTCATGTTTTTATTGTCCATGTAGCGTTATTCACGCAACATGGACAATTCTGAAGAGCTAAGCAAAATTGTTGCGCTGTTAGTACTGTCAACCGTCCACTAGCGCAACTGTTGTGATTTGCGCGAATTTTGAAGGCAACGTGTAATTTATATTATATTGTTTGGTAAACATAAATTACGACGAGTATAAATATCAAAAGTTTTTAAAGCCTTTTTTTACTTCAGCACCATTTTTAAAAATTCTAAGCGCAAAGCGTCTGGCCATAAGAAGTGACTGAATTGTTATTTTCTTCAGATTCATCACGCATGCGATGCAGCGCATCGAGAGGCGCGACAACTACATGCCCGCTGACCCGAACTTGCTCATTACGATCGACAGGTGGACGCGGACGCGAAGAAGATTATCGAGTCGATGGTGAGTTCCGTCTGCTTGATTTCTTTTCGTTCTGGACGTAATTATGGCTTGAAAAGCAGTTTTTATTAGCGAAGCTATGCTTCCTCCCATGGTCTAGTGGGTAAAGCTACGCTCAAATCAGGGGAGAAAAATCATGTTTGATGGCACTTTTCAAAGTTTTGTTTCACTTAGCTAGAGACCGCAGAGTCCGTCGTTGGTGTGATCCCAATTACCGTAATACAAACGTCGCCCACGCTAGGCACTCGGCGCACCACGCTTTTCCATCAAAATTCAGTCACTAGTTTTTGTACTTTATTTAAGTGTTTTTTTATTATTTTTGTGCTAATGCTAATCGCGAACCATCCTTAGCAGCTATGCTTGTTCCATTGCGATACCAATGCCTTCACCATGCTAGCGCGTGCATCTCGTTTCACGAAGTGCTGAAATACTTATCTAGGTTATTCCGGATTGTACGCTGTCATACTGAGTTATAGATTACTAAATACATCCTTGCGCTTTGAGTGAAAGCGGTCCCGAGCGATTTGGCCTTGGGGGAATCCTGGAAATCGAGCTGAAACACGGACATATAAGCGGAACCTTAGGATTCTAGTTATTTTTCGTTTGTTATCAAGCGAATTTGAGATTGTACGCGGTCTTGTTCTATTGCACGTTACTAAATAGACCCTTGCGCTTAGAATGATAGTGTTCCCGAACGATTTGGCCTTGGGGCAATCCTAGAATTTGAGCTGAAACACGGACATACCGTTAAGCTAGTAAATTGTGGGCCGTGTTTGAAACACTTGAAACAAGGCCATATCTCGGCTGCGAAAGGTCGTACAGAGTTCTGGTTGGAATTTTTGGAATCCTCAGGACGAGATCTATTTGTGTATCAAGTTTGGTGATGATTCCTCAATTTTAAAGACCTTTTAAACGTAAAAATGTGGCATTGGAGAGGTTCGAACTGGGATAGCGAGAATTTATCGGGATTTCTAAGATAAAAGCCGTTTTAACCGGTTTAAAGTTGTCTAATCATCACCAAACTTTATACACACGTCGATCTCGTCCTGAGAATTCCAAAAATTCCAACCTGAACTCTGTACGACCCTTCCTAGCCGAGATATGGCCTTGTTTCAAGTGTTTCAAACACGGCCCACAATTTACTAGCTTGACGGTATATTGATTGCATTTTACAGACAACATCTATATCAACAACGAGGGTCCAGTCGAGGACGATCTCTACAACGACGACGTAGGGAGCTGGCTCAACTAAGGTAAGATGGGAGAGGACTAAGGGAATAGGGTGCTTAGGAATAAGGATGAATTCCTCCAATGTTTAGGGCTCCTTTTTATGAAAAAGTACTTAATTATCTACTTGAAGGACGAGATGCGCAGTGGCATCGGGTGCTGGGAGCGTTGTGCGAGGGGCGGGAAGAGGGGTAGTGGGAGGGGAGTGGTTTGTAGCAAGTTCAGTTAGTTTAGTATTCATATTAATAGTTTTCGAGAGCAGTTTTAATGACGGTTAGTAATGTTGTGCACGGGTTTTGTAGCAAGTTCAGTTAGTTTAGTATTCATATTAATATTATAGTTTTCGAGAGTAGTTTTAATGACGGTTAATAATGTTGTACACGGTTAATAAATTTTGCGTATTGTATTCGTTTTCTAGTGAACTTATAAATATTGCATATATACAAACTCGTTGTTTCGGAATACAAGGAAATGAATAATAAGGGACTTGGCATGATGTAATAAAACGCAGAGAAAGAAACAAGAATAAGTCAAGA
>LS945171.1:4137-17684 GCA_900490955.1 Micoletzkya japonica
CCTCCTTGTAGCCTCCATAGATAGTCGACTGACTCACCCTCCCATGACTCATTCCATGCACGTGCGCTGTACGATTCCTCTACTGGTACACTCACAAGCAGCGAAAATTGGCTAGCCCGCCGGGAATAATTCCCTAGCATAGCCCATCTACTCCCGCGAAAATTCCCCAAGCATTAAACCACTTTTAGGGAATTATTCACTAGTGAAATCTCTTCGCTCATTGCCCGTATACACTCGAATACACCTTGTCTTACAATCGATGTATTTTTAAATACTCCTTGTTTATTCCGTGCTTGTTCAACTGCACTTCTCCTTCTTATTACGGGTCAGCCACAATGCAGAGTGCGCACAACGAATATCACAACTCGATCCGAAAGGGAAAAGAGCGGTAAAGAATGAAGAGAGCGAGAGATGGAGAGAATGCAGATATATCTGTTATATCATATAAGATATATCATATATGTTCGCTTTTTGCGCTGTACTCCGTTCTCCGTCCCGATCGGATATTGTCCGCTATTTGTCCATTCAGCCCCAAGCAAACAGTATTCGATGCGATCGATCCGTTCCCATTAGAGTCCCTTGTAGCTAGCCGATGCCCTAGTCCCCTCTGACTACAGACTACTGATTAAGCGCCTTTCTCTCTCTCTCTCCTTCCTCCGTCTACATCTCTGATAACGCCCCCTCCCTGAGAATCAAATATTTGACCGGCAGCATAACATGGGACTCGGAGGGTACAGGGCCGAATCACTACCGATGCACCTCTTCCCCCTGGCGAGGGTGTTTGCTAATTTCAGAGAGGTAGACAGGGGAGGGGAGGGGAGGAGAGGAGAGGAGAGACGCCCGAGGGGTCACAAGCGCGTGAAGGCAAGCAAACGCAAGCCTTCCTTCCCCTGAGGGGGGCTACCGGAAGGATGGGAAAGGGGGAAGAGGGACTGCAGTCGATTGAACAAAGTTACTTGCTCTGGATGCGTATTTCTCGAATGCCAGGGAAAATTGTACAACTGATTTCGGCTTCTCTAGTGTGGTCCTACTTTTGATAGTTTTCCATAGACTTAAAAATAGCTCGCGCCATCTGTTTGCCGAACCGTAATCTCAATCATACTTATCTCAATCATAGTGTAAGATGAGACTGCTATCAATGGCAATCGCTTTTCGTACTTACCCGTGACTTGAAACATATGCGCATCGCTAGCATCTTGTGTAGCAGAGTTTGAAAAGCAAACCTTTTAATAACATTATCAAACCGAGAGAGTGAGAAGGAGCATGTACGAATGAAGAGAGTCAGGCGATGAATACGCTAATCGCGCTTGGTTTGTCTCAAACCATATTGTGTAGAGCTGGGAAAGCAAGCACTAAACGACGACTTCCTTTCACTTTCTCTTCACGGTGCAGGTGCAGAACGAAGGGAAGTCGTCGTTCTTCTGCTTCTCCAACCGTAATCTTGTTTCAGTCCTATTTCCGGCGAGGGAACGAAGCGTTTCGCTTAAGCGCTTAAAGAAGTACTCCGCCGAACTGCAAGCTAATCAAGATAGGGTAATTTGCATAGCGAGAGAGCGAAGGGAATAGAAGAGAAACTAATCGATTCGATCAGGATCGCGCAGGAATTCAAATTCGGCGGAGTCCTCCTTTAAGCTGCATAAAGAGAGGAGAGCAGACGAAGTAGGAATGAGGGCTTACGCACGGAACACTTTCGCCAGCAATATCTCTCTCGGTCTCGTGTTCTCTCGTTGTCGCACACTCTCTCGCCCTTTTACTCTGACCTCTCGGACCGATTTCAATCAATGCCCGTTATCTTCAGAAAGCATGCAGATCCAGCTCCGGCATTTGGGCTTCCTCACGCTCGTCGCTTTCTGTAGTAAGTGACAAAGATCAAAGATCAAAGACCAAAAATTAAAGATTAAAGATCAAAGATCATTTTCAGTCTACTACGCGGATGCCCAGGGACTGAACGACCCGATCACGCAGTACATCGAGGGACGGCTGGGAAATAGGCGGATATTCTGGTGCCCCAGTGGATACGGTAAGCGACGTTTCCCAATTAGTAGGGTTGAAAACCAAACGTTTTAATCGCATTATGAGAGAATGATGAGGAGCATGAAAGAATGAAGAGAGTCTGACGATGAATACGCTTATCGCGCTTGGTTTTCAAACCCTACTATGATTATAATTGGTACTATATAATTAGTTCCTTTTTGAGCCCGCGAATCGATACCGATAGCCACATTTGGATGGTAGCGTTTCACTGCCAGCATTATCAGAATCACATTTCCTAATACGAATGGAGTAGAACATAAACCTGGGAAAAAGTGCCTAATTGGATTAAATTGTATCGATTCTCGAGCTCTAATGCATTTCATTCGTGCCTCTTTGATAACTATGTTTCACGATCAATTGATAAGGAACCTGTGTCTTGTGAAATGTGCTTTATTTCTCTTCTCGGTTATTACAAGTTCCACGAAAGTTGACAAAAAGTACGCAAACGAGTGCGAACTGTCTATGCAAATAAGCGCGCTGATCTACCTCTCCGGCTCCAATTTTCTAGCGATTCTATTTATTTCTGCCATAGTAACACGTAAGGAGTCAATTTGACAGCGTAATCAGCGGGAATAGTTTGTTATTTCGTTCAAAAGTATTAAATCGTTCCGTTTTTGAGGACAACTCCCGTGGAACCTGTAATAGATCTCCCCATCTCACACCTTAATATTAATCTAACAAAATGCATCGACGCACGCGTGCGCAATAGATTGGTTCAACTTACCTTAGTATCGCCCAATAGCTGGCCCACAACGAAAACTAGCAATTTATCGAATAATGCCCCTGTGCGGTCCATGCCATAAATAAAAAAACTAGAGGTGTGCGTGCGAGTTCTTTTGCTAAATATGTTTCGATGCGCTTGGCAACGAGACGCGTCGCGGCTACGAATGATGTGTGCGAAGCATAGTCGTCAAAGGAACTCTCACGCACAACTCTAGTGAAAACGAGTGAACGGACGCGTTTCGCGAGCTGGCCCGGATATATCCTATAGTAAAGTATAGTGGAATAAACCGATCCGTCAGTTTCTTCCGTTCCAAAATGAGTCTAATTCTCTCACTTTCGCACACTCTCTCGCATTATATTAGGAATGATTTTACGACGGATATTTTTAATCCACTATACTCCATTCCCGGCCTCCTCATTTGCACAAATGCTCCTAAATTAGCCTAAAACAGCCGCATTCAGGCTACCTCGCCTTCTGCCCGCAGCCGACCGACTGGGACAACTACACGTGGTGCTGCACGTGGCCCTACCTGGGGTCGTGGAAGCCCTCCTGTTGTGCGTACGCGATACCGACGGGCGCCCTGGCTGCCGTTATCATCGCGGCCATCGTGCTGCTCATGGGTCAGCTATTAGCTATTGTGCATTTTTTAACGTTGACTAAAAGTCGTTTAGATAGTGACGCTTTGATAGACCTCTTTGTAGAAGCGAGGTGGCTGCGAATTGGAGAGATGTGAATTAGTCTGCAGCAAAAGCGCTAAACAAAGCATTCTGATCAAGAGAATGACGATTTCTACTAGGAATCGTTTTTCCTACCTTTCGGGAATTTAAAAAAAATTTACATTTGCAGTCCTGATCGCGCTCTCGTGCTGGTGCTGCTGGTGCTGCCCGCTGTACAAGCGGCTCTACGAGTACGAAGAGTACCCGTAGATCAGAGATCACTAGAGATCAAAGATCAAAGATCAAAGATCACCTAGCCCTCCTCCCTCCTCATCTCAGGTCCCTCAGCTAGTGTTGCGGTGCGTGTGCATAGCATGTGGCCCCCGATTGCTGCGTTGCCATTTTCAGCCTTGCTTACTTCCTCCTTATTCTTACTTAGTTATGCAAATCACTTAGTTGTACGCTAATTGGAATTAGAGCTCGGTAGATTATATCATGATTAATTCTACATTCAACAACCGTCTGCCGAGCTCTATTTATGAGTAAACTATGGTGTTCGAAATAGACATCTTCTACTTATCTATTATTCCCACGCAAGCAAATTCACTTAACCATTTATCGATTGATTTCCAAGCCCACCCCCCTCTGAGTCCCCCCGTATGCTGTGAATTATGTGCTCCATTGATCTACGGTGTCAAGTCTCGTCGCACTTCCCGCCTTTTTCATATTTGAATTTCCCGCCCGTTTAATAATGTTTGAACTTCTATCATGTGTATTTATCTCATTCTTCATCGACCCGACCTGCCTTACTAATTCCTAGCTACCGATACTCTAACCCTCTATGTAAATCGATAATCATACCCTTAGTTATTCTACAGTACTCTTCCAAAGCTTTCACACATATACTTATTCCCGTTTGACCGACATGTCTGTGATTGATGAATAAACCGACGAGAATAGTGGTTCATATTTGTTCCAAGAAAGTTAAATTCAGGAATCAGAGAATTCCTTTATTTAAAAAGTAATGAGATCGACAAATTCACATGGAATGCGTGGAAAATATATTTCTATATTTGAAAATATATTTGAAAATATACTATAGGTAGCCTGGTTCATTTTTTAAATGTGATTATGGTGGATGCATAAGGACACTTGAACAATTCGAAATTAGACATATGTACAAAGCTTTTCCGAGTCAATCAAAAAGCAATATTTTTACAGAATAACTGTGAACAAAAAACGGCCATCTTGAGATGAAATATTCAAAACGTATTCGGAAAATGACGATATTTGTAAAATGAAAGGGTTTAGGGTTGGAAAAATCAGGCATCCTGTATGACAGCGTGGTCGACGAATTCTGCTTTCGATGGAGAGGGGTGCGGGGGGATGGTAACGTCTAGCAGCTTAGTGATGAAGGCATTCACGGATTCTACAAGAAAAAAAATTTACCATTACTTTTCTATGCTGCAGAGAAATGAGCGGCAGCTTTGCAGTGTTTTTGCGCAGTCACTTTCGTTTTTTTTCGTCAAAAGCTTTTTTTGGACAAATTCTGAGCCACAAGTTTGCAGGCTATATGATTAAATAAATTTTCATGAATGATCCTTGACGTTGACGGGGCGCAGGTAGTGAGTCTGCCCTTTGGCGATTCGATCACCGATTTGCTCTCATTATATAGGCATAGCCGAGCGAAAACGGAAAGTATATTTCTGTTTTACGAGTTGCGCTGTTTGGCAGACAGCGCACTTTGACGCAACACCATTCCGCTCTAAAATAAGCTACCGATAAGAGTGAATGCTTTTTGAGATCACAATCACCAAGTCTTTCGCATAATATGTATTAGAACTGAATAGTATTACGCTAGAGGGCCCGGAATTGGAGTTACGCCCGGAACGATTATATCTTTCTTTTTTTCTCTACTATAAACCACCTCTGCACTCCCGCATTAGAGCCGTCGAATCGGGTCTTTTTCGTGGTTGTGTTTCATGTATTACATAAAGCCATCAATCTCTTGCTTATACGGAACCAGGTGAAAGATAACCATGAAAAGGACCTGATTCGACGGCTCTAACCCGCATCCACTCTCCCACTGTCATCCATCAAGACGAAGGCGAGGTGAAGCGTGTTTGGACACGCGGCTCCGTGCCCAAATCCGCTTCAAATACGCTTCAAAGATGAGCAAAGATGACCTGTAATCCCGGCCAACCGCTTGATCTGTCGATCGGGCTTGACGACGAGGTAGTAGAGGGCCATCGCAAAGACGAACAGACCCAGCCCAACGGCTGTGTACTGAAATAATATTATGTAGATTTGGTATCTAACTTGCAATGTAACTATCAAAGTTTCAATTGTCTGTTCAATTCTAGCGAAAATTGTCAGCTCAATCCGAGCAAAGCCAAATACCCAGACCTGGAATTTGGTGACGACCGGAATGCACACGAGGCAGCAGGAGATGGCCAGCAATAGAATGGCGAAGATGAGCGGAAAACGGATGGCGCCTCAATGATTATCATTATATTACATTATATTATATTATATTATATTATATTATATTATATTATATTATATTATATTATATTATATTATATTATATTATATTATATTATATTATATTATATTATATTATATTATATTATATTATATTATATTATATAGTAGTTCAAAAAGATCTGTCGGAAAATCATTCCGAATATAAGGCGAGAGAGTGTGCAAAGGTGAGAGAATTAGACTCATTTTGGAACGAAAGAAGCTGACGGATCGGTTTATTCCACTATATTATATTATATTATATTATATTATATTATATTATTGACTCTTGAAATATATGTTTTGATAATTATTACGCCGAAAAAATGTATTGCCACATACAGAGGTGCAAATGAATTATAGACTACCGTCAGCCACGGGAATGTTCTTGTGGCGAATGAGGAGCAAGATGCACGAGGAGACTACCTGCAAGTTCAGTGATCAAAGATCAAAGATCACCTTACAGCGATCAAAGATCACAACATACCCGGTGCCCCCACGAGACAAAGGACATGCACGAGATGAGCGTCGAGACGTCGACCAGCGACAGGATAATGGAGCCTATGCCCTGCGCACAGCAGATCAGAGATCAAACTACAGAGCTCAAAGATCAAAACACAAAGATCAAAGATCAAAGACCACCCACGAGGTAGACGACGGCCACCCGCGGACTGCCGGAGGGCAGGTGGAGGGCGGAGACGATGGCTGGGAGGTGGCCCTCGACCGCAGCCGCTTGGAAGTACCTGAAAGGACGGAGATCAAAGTCCAGAGATCAAAGATCAAAGATTAAAGATCAAAGGTCTACGTCCGCAGCATGCAGCGATTAGTTTATTTTAGAAATTGGGGTCAGGCATATCAACAAGGCAATCGTTATGCATATCAACAAGGCAATCGTTATCCATATTTAAACCCGTCTTGAAACATAAGAAACACAGATCCAACAAAGACTCTTGAACATCGATAGTCAAGTTGAAAGATCAAAGATCAAACTCTAAAGCTCAAAGATCAAGCTACACGCTTCTTCTAACCGGCTATTGGCGAAGAGCATGGCATTTATGGTGCCGATCATGAAGACCGTGATCACGACGGAGACGATCCACGAGAAGCGGCTGCCGAGCACCTTGTCCGTGAGGGTCTGCAGAGATCAAAGATCAGAGATCAAAGATCAGAGCTCAAAGATCAGAGATCAAAGATGAGACATCAAAGATCAGAGATCAAAGGTAACTAATGCTTCGTTACGTAGATAAAAGCGTAGCTACAATACTAATCGCTATGGACGGACGATGAATTGATGAAAGCCTTGGAATATTTCGCTTATTGTCAGCGCAAGCTACAGATCTTCACCACAATGAGCGCCTTGCTCTCCACAATCTCGGGTACGGTAAGGACGGAGAAGAAGGAGAGGTTGATGAGGAGGTACGTGGCGGTTACGAGTGTGAGACTGATCAGCATCGCGAGCGGCAGGGTCCTGAAATGAAGCAAGTATTTGATATTTCCTTAGTCTTTTCCTTACCTCCTCGGATTCTTAACCTCTGCACAGCCGTTGTTCAGTATTTCCCATCCGGCGTAGGAGAAGAGGACCCCGTAGGCGGTGAGGATTATCGATCCGGGATCCGAGACCGAACCAGCAAAGGGCTCGACGAAGTGGTCACCGACTCCTCAAATTACAAATTATGTAATTTTTTTCTTGCAAATTAAATATTCCTATAGTTAATTGTATTCAAATACACAAAATAATGATGAAATATTTTGTCGGTACCGTGTTCAACAGTGAAGATGACGCCAATCGTTATCACGGCCGCCAGAGCGAGAACCTTGGCCGAGGTGACGACCATCTGTGAGAAATTTGAATTTGAACTTCCCGCCAAAAACATAATTATGAAAAAAACCTGTAGAGGCGACGTGTACTTGCTGATGGCGAAGCAGTTGATGTAGGTGAGGATTGCTGCAAAGGCGAAGCCTAGGTACCTACAATCAGCGAAAACACGCTATCACCGCTACATTTTTCCAGTGGCGCGCAAGGAATGCAGTAGAGGGGGGCTGGACTTTGAGGGAAAAAATTTTTCCGAGCGCTAAATAGGCATAGGAAAACTTGGAAGGAACGAACCGATACAGATGCCACCGATGAGTCGCGAGGCCCAGAAGGACCACGAGATCGGACCCGTTACGACGGTAATCGCGGCCACTGAACCAAGCCATTTTTAATTATTTATTTATCGGTTACACCAACCATCTTCTTATTACTGCTAAAATATACGAGCAAAATCGTATATCTAGCCGATCTTTCTTTTGCAGAATGGTTTATTGTTAGCGTTTCTTGATTTTTGTGCAAGAGTTGGGGTAAATGTATTTATAATAATTATTCTTGGTGAAAATGTATTTATAATAACTAGCTATAATAATTATTTTTTGCAAATTACGAATTGTAATGTTTACCCGCGTAGTCCCCGAGGGTAGCCACCAGAACGCCGCCGTAGGCAGGCGAGGCGAACAGCGAGACGAGCATGAAGGCGAAGGCTATGGACTCCCAGCCGACGTACACTGCCTAGACCAAAGATCAAAAAAAGATCAAAGATCAAAGATCAAAACAAAAAGAATTTCTGCGAGATAATCTTCACTCAAGATTCTTCAGGTTATGATTTTACTGTGGTGCAGCAGAATGCTAGATGGCCGCTATAAAGCGGCCATGAAACATATCTAGCTTGACGCAAGATTAGCACCATTTAATTTTTCATTCTTTTTCAGGAAAACACAAACTATTATAAAAAATATAAATTACGTAAGAAAAGTCGCTGCCCGATTTCGGTATCGACGTGCCCAGCTCGATGTACACGATCGAGCCTGTAAGGAGCATTTCAGGGCTTAACTGGAGATCAAAGATCAAGAATCAAAGAACAGAGATCAAAGATCAACGATCAAGTACCAATAAAGGAAACGACGGCACCGACGACCCAGAAGACGAGGGCGAGGCCGACGGAGCCCGACTGCCGAAGAACGGTGGACGGCGTAACGAAGATGGCCGAACCAATGATGCAGCCTGCAAGAGATCGAAGATCAAAGATCAAAGATCAAAGATCAGTTCTTAATCAAGATAGATTAGAAAACAACCCTAAGAAGCTAGCATCGAACGAGCATTTCGACGGCTAGAGTGGCGGGGTTCGTACCGACGACGTAGGAGAGGCAGGAGAAGAGGTTGAGCTTCGCATAATTGTGCTGCGCATCGCACGCAGCAGGCATCAGCCCGCAGTCCGCCATCTGAGCTGTGATTCCGTAAGATTAAGCAATAACTGTAACTTCTTAAAATTAAAAAAAGAATAGCATTTATATCAACCAAAAAAATTCGAATGCTTTTGTAAGGCTCTGGAATACAAATGGCAGGAGATGGACAACTAGATATCTTTTCTTGATACGGGCAGTCTGGACTGAGCAGATAAAGCCAGATATCTATAGATAGTGCAGTTACGTGATTTACTTGAATAATAACATAAAGCAACTAATACTGCAGGTCGAGAAAAGTAATGTACTGTATCCAGACCACCGCCTGATCACCTGTTCTAACCCCAAACGAGGTTTACCCAATCTCTATCCTCGTAACTGGGACAGTGTTCTCTCGATAGGGGGAAAGAATGGAATGGGGAATAACACCTAGTGAGTGACTAGCAGTGATAGGGAGGAAAGGGGAGAGAAAAGAAAAGAAAGGAGGAATGGACAGGAGATGGAGGGTGCGACGAATTGAACAGACGTATAGGGAGATCGGGGGGACGGGGAGAAGTTTGGAAATAAAGCATTCCATTCGGAACGTTCATCTACACTGAGAGAAGTTCTTAAGCTTTTCCAGAATTATTTATTTACTCCGTACCTGGGTATGCATCGGGAATGTATTCCGCAAATAGTTGCGGAATATTCCGTATTTAAATTGATCGTAAACACAAAAATTTTTTTGTTATGATTGAATGTTCTGTTTGGGAGGGAAAGGACATTTTGAGTTGTTTCACGATGAAAAAGATAAATTGGATATGTGACTGTGACTGTGATATGCTTCATTCTCACATGCATTGTTATGTATGCTTTGTTTGCGCTTCATTCTCTGCCTTATGAATTGATCATGAAACAAGCGAAAAGACGCAATTGGAAGGCTCTAATGAGAAGGGATGCGTAAGCGTCACATATCCACAATGCTCTGACAGCCGTGTAAACGTTAAGTGAACGAGATGCCTAATATTAACCCTGATTTCGGTAGGAACTCTCGATACGGAAAGCGTTTATCCCGAAGATTTTGGCTCGTTCACTTAACATTTAGAACATTGTGTATCATCATTTCGTGAAAAGTGTTATACTGAGAACTGTCGCACTGATATCGCGTTTTTTCGCTTAGAGAGTATGATAGATGTGCAAAATTTCGCATCGGTATTGTGCGACTGCAGCATGTTCTATATAAGAGCTATTTTCACAGTTGCAAGTTATTATATGAGAAGAAGAAAGTACTTTATTTCCCCGTGCACAATGATAAAACTTGTGAACCTGTGAGATCATTCAAAATTGGAAACTATCTAGGACTGATAAATTCCTCTACACTCAGCGAAATTTCACCACCAAACAGCACCTAGTGAATCATTCACCACACTAATTTCACCAGCCGGCCGGTGAAATGCTGTGTGGTGGTGAAATTTCGCTGAGTGTATAACGATATCTCACAAAAATCTGTTTTTTTTCCGGGACATTGAATACACTGAGCGAAAATTGTCTAACAAGTGAACAAAATTGTCTAACAAGTTGTAAGTGAAATTTCTATGCGCCTATTCCCTAAGGGAATAATTCCCTAGCCTGCGAAATTTCAATAGCCGGCTAGAGAATTGGAGCGGCCTGCAGAAGAGAGTACCACGAAAATTCACTAATGGGCGTTTAATGAAATTTCGTCCCAAACCTGAGTATTGTAAGTAAATACTTGTTTTATATTACTTTATATTATATTTTTTTGATATTTTTAATTGGCCCGATTTTGATACAAATTTTTAATTGGTAGGCTTGGTTACTCCCGATTGTGCACAATGATAGGTTTGTTCCTCAAAATATGGCTGGGAAAGCTGCCCACGTATGCTCTCAACTTCAGAGATAGCAAAGCTTTACTATAAACATTAATATTAGTCGATTTTTGCTCAGCCTTATACAATCCATTCCACATTACGTCTGCATGCTCATAATCAGGCAAACCATGACTGAAGCATAACTACTAAGAGACTCCTTCAGAACTCTAATAAACACGCAAATCGCGCTAGGTCTTCAAACCGTAACATCCCCCCTCCCAATTCGCACCTCTTCGCTGCTGCTCATGGTGTCCCTGCTGTCCTCTGCCTCCTCGTCGTTACTCGAGTGACCCTGCGAGGAAGCCATAGGGAAACAGTAGGCCGGAAACCATGTAAAACGGGCATTACTTTTCCATTAAAATTTTGAGAATCCGTTTTGGGAAGCAAAAACGTCTATAGTAAAGACGTTTCTCTACTAAGCTGTGCTAAATTTCATAACTTATCAATTAATAAGCAACCCCCCCCCCCAAAGAATAAGAACTCACGCTGTTCTCTAGCTCGTTCCAGGTGGACGAGGCCGTCGTGTACTGAATGAGGGGCGGCGGCCGCTGTGCTGAAGCGGGCTACCCGACGGAACTGGCTGCAAACGGGACAAGACGCTAAACGCAAATGCGGAAGACGCAAATCGCGACGCGCAACGGACAAATCGCCTTACTGAAAGTTGGGAAAGGTCGGAATGATCGTTTTGGCTGTAAGGAAGCGCTGGCCGCGAAGGCTAGGAAGCTAGCTAGAAGCTGCACGAGCAAATCCTCGCCAAGCCCTCATCTATCGCCTAGCAATCCCCACAGCCAGAAAACGACGGAAAAAAGGCCTCGCATACAGGAAGAAGACGCGCAGACGCAAAAAGCGCAAGACGCCCGGCGCAAACAGTTCACGCAACGCCCCCACGATAGTACGCATATCTTATGGTAGGCCCGGATCGATGTATTGACCAAAGCTGGTCGACAGCGAAAACTACAGGAAAAAAACGGCGGCGCGCGTGGAAATGACACGGCCTCCAATCTACTGAGCAGGAGGCGTAACCTTGGTTAATGATAAATAACGGATGTCCGTAACTCGCGGAACGTTTTATTCCTGTCGGTTACGGTAGCCTAACGTAAACGTTTTCAGAGTTTAAAATCTTTTAATTCGTTGTTTCTCATCATGTGAGTTGTAGTATTCCAGTCTTATGCTGTGAACAGTGCACAAAAGGTCGACTACTAGATCCATTAGGGATTTCTTCAAAGCCTCACTACTCATTTTTATTTATGTCTCATAAAGCAGACCGAAGCACAACATATCTTTTCCAAGGATTACGTATTAATGCTTTATTCGTAGCCTTTAACGTGACAAGCTCTTTATTCGTAACGTTCAACGTAACAAGCTCAATGTTTTAAGAAAATGGTTAGAAATCTGATTTTGATTGTAGCTGTTGTATATAGAGCCACTGGCTATCATGTGAAGTGTTGCTTGTAGGACTTCTCCTACCACTTCCCCCATTGTTGACTGTCTTACCCAGCCAAGTGTGCTTTGATCTCACCCGTGATCTACCCATGCGACTCTCGAGTCAGGGCCTCGCGCTCTTCCCTCCCGATTCCCCGCTCTCCCCCTCTCGCTAGTCATTCGGTCATTCTCCCCCTTGTCTCTTCCCCAAGTCGTCTCTCTCCAATCCCCTCTTCCCGTCTCATACCCCTGTCCTGTTCCCTGTGAAAAAGTAGTATACCTACTCACTGGGGTACAGCGGGGAACTCAAGTACAAGGATACAACAAGTGGCGACCAGGAACTCACGTGGAGGATCGGGTTGGATTAGCACTGGCGTAAGGGAGTGATCCTTTAGGCCCGACTAGTGCATCGTCTTCGGAGAATCGTTGGCTTAAGGGAGTTCGAACTCCTTTAGGCTCGAATAACGAGTGACCACTAGTGATCTCTGAAGTATCGATTCTAGTCAGTGATTACGGTACTACCGTATCCGTGTGTGAACACAATGACTAGCAGAGGGACAATGTCTACGGAAGAGGCTTTGGCAAAGCTCGCTGAGAATTCGGTGAAGCATAAGGAGGAGATGGAGATGATGCGGGAGCTGATCAAGTCACTCGCGGCCAATCAGGCCAATGGTTCATCGCAACCATCTACATCCAACTTCTCTATTGATGCCATCGAGAGTCGAATCGAACAATTCGTATATCGACCGGATGAGGACCGGACATTCGAGGCATGGTGGAATCGTCACCAGTATATATTCGACGTGGATCTCAAGTCGTGGGATGATGTTGCCAAGATACGATTGCTACTGAGGCATATTGATTACACGTGCGAGCGGATATTCAATGAGAGTATAATCCCGCTAAAGTACGACGAGATGAAGATGCAACAAGTAGTTGACAAGCTCACTACATTGTTCGGGGACACGACTTCACTCTTTGAGAAGCGAAGGATGATGCTCGATCTGCGAATGTCGCAATCGAATATCGACGACATCAAAGTGCTCGCAGCTCGTGTCAACAGAGTCGTTGAGAATGCAAAGCCTGCGGATATCTCACTTGATG
>LS945252.1:41056-52736 GCA_900490955.1 Micoletzkya japonica
GCTGATAGTGCCCTGTTGTATTCCCTCCTCTATGTTGTCTATGTAGATCACTCCTCGCGCTCTCGGAGCCTGGGTATATAAGGCGACTGTCTGCCAGTCGTGAGTCTCCCCCTCGCTTGCCCTGTTCTCTATTCCCAGTCCCCTTTGTGATAAAGCCGTCCCCGTTAGCTGTTGTTGCACGGGGCAGGTACACAACAATAAGTATGTAACTTGTTTCATTTGTTTACTTTTGTATCTCTTTGTCTACATTTCAGGTGCCTGTTACTGCTTTTTATGTTATATATCTACAAAGAAACGACCAAGAAACCAATAACAGGTAACACGTTGCATGTGATTTTTTTTTGGCCCGCACCTTCCAATCACTTTGTGTCAATTCCAACGTTGAGAATCATGATGACGAAAATGGATAAAATGTTTAGTCGGAAGGCACGGGTTAAAGGAGCCGGCCCACGAGTACGGTAGCATTTTGAATTTGCGGGCTACCCTGATATGCAATTTAGGCCTTGTCGCTCATTTTTTCCCACAGTTCTTTTTGTGAAAATGATCAGAACAACGTGAAAAATCGATCTAGCAATGAATCAGAGCTGTATCGCATAACAGTCAGCTAGTATGTTCAATTTTGTGAAAAGTGCGTTGCTCTTTGCACCTACAGTACTCCGCGGAGAGTGAATGAAATCGCATAAGATTCGGAATACCCGATCAGGATGATTAGATCTATAGAATGACGTAAAGAGCGACTATGGCCAGAAACTCATGTACGGCTCCTTTAAATAGAGCTTTGTTAAGGTTGGGACTGTTGAAACTAAAAGGACATTGGATCAAAATGTTATATTATGCTAGACAAACGAAGTTTGTTGAAGTATAATATTTATTATATGAAAGGGCCAATGAACGTGCTTTTTATATTTTGTATAAGTTTAGTTAATAAAATTGTTTCATCAGTTACGTTGCTTTACACCAATTAATGAATGCCTTAACAGGAGAAGAGGGGAGTGGGTGTGGAGAACGAAGGAAGTAAGGGGAAGGGGAGGAGGGAGGAGAAGGGTCGCAAGTGGCGCGCAAGGTTTGTGTAGGGTGCGTCACCGCTGCGGCGCAAGTACACAGTTATGGTCGCGTCTTTTGCGCAAAAAGGAGAATGATTTTTATATCAATTATTTTTCCCGGAACACCAATACACGGTTAACTCACATGAGATCGAGTGCTTTGTTAGCGCACGCTATTCTTGTCGTGTTTCGTGGGAAAGGTTCGCACATCGCGTTGTCAGCCGAACATGGATGTTCTGACAACGGGGGACAGGATACGAAGGCTGAATTAAATACATTATTAACGACGTTTTTACGGTATTTCAACTTTCGAAAAAACATGAAAGAAACACGAGAAAAGATTCAAAAAAATGCAATCTTACGGAGAGCTTTAAACGCCTTTTCTATATCTTTAGGCTTCAGCTCGAATACCCCAGGAATATTCAATGCTGGGTCGACCTTCAAATAGTCCGAGATCTGAAAGCATCAAGTTTTCGTCTTTTATTGTTTATTTTGAATAGTACGCCTATGTGTAAGCCTATCGTGAAATATGTATATGATCCTATGTATCGTTTGATTCTAAATATTACTACTAACCAATATTACCATATCCCCGCAAAATTAATTTTTCTTCCGACGAATTCAATGAGCTTTCATTTGGGGTAAATCGAGATTTTCTCCAGTTGGTTAGGGCAAGTATCTTATGTGGTTTCTGGAGAAATTCGTTGATTGTGTTCAGAAAATTCGAGATCTCACAATTCAGTCTAACCACGTGCAATGAAAAAAAAACTTGTCAAACAACACGATCTCGTTGCATAATTCGACGGTGGCAAGCAGACAAAACAGAAAAAGTTCCGTCGGCAAGCCCATTTCGTCTGCACTCTCTTCAGACAGCTTCGCTCTCTCGTCGCAAGCAGGAATGAGAGAACTGACGGAAATTGTTTTTCAATCTATACCCAACCGTTTTGCCCGGATCCGCCGTCCACTTGAAATTCGCATGCAGTAAACTCTGTGCGACACCTTTAGGTGAGACCTTCTGTGTGATACCACCAGGTTCTAGTTCAGTTATCGTTCCTTAACTTGTGTTATTTCAATATTCATTCTAAGTAGTTGTGAGAATTTTGAACACCATGATCTTATTGTTGGCAATACAAAAAAATCATCGTCATCTGAGTCACATTCACTCTAGTTTCTTTTGTTTTTTTCCACGTGTTCCAATGTAAATGCATAAATATCTATTCCTTATAACGTGCCGCAGTCTGGGATTGCTTCTTTCGTTGTTGAGTTCTTAAATTGAATCGTCTTGCACGCCAAATTCAGCGTCTTGCTAACCACGTTCTGTGTCATAAACCGAAATTGAATGAGCCATTTGCTCACCGACGTTTTCCTAAACAATTCCTTAAGAACATTTGTGTAGTGACATAGCAGAATTTCTGGAGATGAGAAATTCTCGATATCCGTGTCTCGTTCTTTGTCAATCAAAAGTGCTTTTTGACTGGTCCTTGCGAGTTAGAGGCCTTATCGAATTGTAAGCAAAGTAGGCTAAACTCATCTTGGGCTGGGGGTTTCCCCAAATGGTGGGAGAACAGGGGTTGGGGGAATATGACACACTCTAGTTTCTTACCTAATGACTATTCCCTGATTGCAAGTATCAGTTTTCTGTCGAACGGAGAGAGCTCCACCCGTTGCGCAAGAATCGGGAACAAAGCAAATCTGAAGATATCTACACTTAGAGAAGATAACGAGGAGCTAGACAAAAATAAAAAAATCCTTTTTTTCTACGAAAATAATTATTTATGCACATATAATATAACATGTATACCGTTGAAATGTCGCATTCACGCCAATCCAGATCGTAATTTTGACATCGAACATAGACGAAAAGCAGGAGAACAATGACAGAAGAAGCTCTCTGGAATAAAACAGGTTCTTTTAGATTGACGATTTTGATAATTATATGTTCATTTGTCTAATGTTTTGATAACTGTATGTTCATTTGTCTTTATTTTTTCACTTGGCTCAGTTCATTTGACTTTATTATAGAACACGTGAAGATTACATACCATGATAGAGACAGGATGAAGGGAACCGCACACGGCGAGAACAGGAGAGTGGATGAAGAAGGGGAGGAGAGGGATCAGAGTGCGTAAAACGAATATGATAACTCAATCAAAAAGGATAAGAACGGTAAAGAATGTAAGAAGGTAAAGAATGTAAAGAAGAACGGTAAAGATAAGAGACGGAGAGCATGCAATTATGTTCGTTTCAACTTAGCGAGGAGGGAGCACGCAAATCATGCAATATTTTCGTATACTAGTAGTGTAGTAGTAGTATAATATACTAATCACGGTATTCTGCCCCAATGCAAAGCCTTTGGAAAGCGAAAAATCATTCTGTCATTTCCTAATACGGTAGATCGGTGTGCCGCGTACCACGAATACATTGTCATGAAGTAGAGGGGAAGGGGATGGTAATAGGCACTAAAGCTAACTTCTATCAACCACCTAGAGCTTCATGGAGCTCTGAATAGATGACATCCTTATGATTTTCGCTATCCAAAGGTCTAGAACGTTGTGTAATACGAGTAGATAGTACAGCATACTAGTAGTATAATACTACATGTGACGCGCCATCTGAGAGGGTCGACCTCTCGGCATCATAATGGTGGACATCTGCAAAATGTTTTCTGATTTGCCTGAAAACAAGTTTCCTAGGGTAAAATTACACGCTGAACACGATGGTTTTGGTCCCATGCCTTGAAATTTTTTCTGATGAGTTATGATTAAATATATGTGTTTTCATATTAAATTAATTATCTCGGTCAATTTTTCATTAAAGGAGCGTACCACGAGTTTCTAGCCATATTAGTTCTTTACGTCATTCACTAGAACTAATCATCCTGATCGGGTAATTCAAGTTTTATACAATTTCATCCACTCTTCGCGGAGTACTGACGATACAAAGAGCAACGCGCTTTTTACAAAATCGGATATATTAGCTTCTACTTACAATTAGTTATTCTTTGCCCTGTCGCGGAGCCTTCCTTGGGTATTCGTTCTTATTCGTTCTTGGGTATTCTTTCCTTGGATATTCGTTCGTTACACAGATGAGATACAGATCTGGTTCATTGACAAAACGATTTTTCACATTTTTTTCGATTATTTTAACTAAAATAACTGCTGCGCGCAAGTTCGGATCCCATCCTCGGCAGCTCCTTTTGCACATTTTGCCAAAGTGTCCTCGAAAAATTTCAAAGTTTTCCTCTGATGACTTTTTGACCAAAATGATCCCGGTGTTCTGAAACGTATTCTGAGAAAAGCAGAATATTTTTGAAATTCTTCACAAATGTCGATTTTCTCTGCCAGTTTTCAAAATTTTCAAAAATCCATAAAACTTATCCGAGATATTGAAAAGTTGAAAAGGGAAAAGGGGTCTTGTAAGAACTCTTGTGAAATTCGAAAATCTAAGAGAGTTATGGTACAAGGTAGCGGTAAGCAGGTAGCGGTGCCCTTGGCTATTCCGTTGGAGATGATACTTAGAGAGTCGTATGTGAGAAGTGAGATCCCAGATAAATGGAAAATGCCTATATTTACTCCATTGAAAAAGAGGCCTCCCTATAGTTTGCCAAACAACTATCGCCCTGTGTCCATTACAAGTTTCTTTTGTCGGGTGTACGAAAAGTGCTTAGTTAGGAAAGTTTCTTCGATTTGTTTCCAGACACTCAGTTTGGGTTTCGCAAAAAAGAGATGTGTGGAAGATCAATTACTTGAATGCTTTAAAGGGACATGGAAGCGAGAAATTTTTTGAAACCGAATATGGTTATACTTGTAAAATATGTTTCTTTGAGGATAATAAACATAATAGCCTTTGAAAAATATTTCTGCAAAATTTATTTAGCGAGAAATATTTATTTGTTCCGGGAATACCGCGATGCCATTTGCCCCGATACTATGCGCTAAACGCAGTAAGACTGCGCCTTGGCTGGGAAACGATTTTTAGGATATCTCGCGAAGTAGACATTTTTGTGCACTGTGATTTTGGTTTTCATATTATTTAGGCGATAAACTTTCATATGAAAGCCAATCTTTTTTGGCTTCCATGTCCCTTTAATGATTGGTCGAGTGAGCTAGACAGAGGCAAAACGATAGATGTTGTGTACTTTAATTCGCCAAGGATTTTGATAAGGTCAGTCATCAGGAACTGATTCATAAGCTATCTATTATGAACTTCCCGAAATTAGCAGTGGATTGGATAATGGAGTACCTCTCAAGTAGGTCCTTTAAGGTTAGAGTTAGTGGGGAGTTCTTCGCAAAAAGGGATGTGTGGAAGATTAATTACTTGAATTCGGTCTAAGGATGGAAGTAGTGGAGTGCCGCAGGGTTCCGTATTAGGGTCTATCCTGTTCAACCTTCATGCTGAGGAATGCTCTCTCGCGGTCGGCGATCTTTCAAATGTTGGTGAACTTTGGGAGAGGAGAGGAGACGTAAAGCGGGCAATATTCTTACAAGTTTCGTGACCTTGCGAGTGAGTATTTCAAAAAAATTTGGTTTATGACCCTAGGTAAATTTGTATGGAGATTTCGAATATGTAAACAGTTTTGTTGCACGACATACAGTAAGCTCACAACACTGTGTCGAATTCACAAACTTTCTCAATTTTTGAAGAAAGAGATTGTAATTTCGCATATAATTTTCATCTAGATTACGAATATTTAACTTTCGTTATTCTATTTTAACTTTATAGGGTGGTTCACAATGTAAATTTTGGAATTCGAACCTAATTTTTAGCGTATATTGAAGCATCAATTGCGCAGATTCCAAAAATATAGATTTAGTACACATTTAAAAAAATAAAGCAAAAACGCAAAATCTGCAAAGAGATTCCGCAGAGGTGGAGTCGAACCCGCAATATGAAAACACCAGTCGACACGCACGCCTATTGCGCCATGTACGACACATAAGCAGCACGTTACACGCCCCTCATAATCTACTCCCCTACCATAGCCGTTGGCCAATCTCTGCCTCATTTCTGCCCAACCCGCGCGATCTGTCAGCGAAAGATCGCTGAGAAGTCGGTGAACTTAGGGGGGGATTAATCGCGCGGCTGCATCGCGTTGATTCTCCTCATACCGTTTGAATCTTTCGTCGAAAGTATGTAGATAGGAATGAGAACTGACGGAACATTTTTTTAAAGGAGCCGACCCACGAGTACGGCTGCATTTGAATTCCCCACAATGCTCTGACAGCAGTGTAAATGCTAAGCGAACGAGATACCACAAATTATCCCTGATTTCGGTAGGAACTCTCGCACGGAAAACATTTATTCCAAACATTTTGGCTCGTTCTCTTAACATTTAGAACGTTGTGTCCCGCTCTACCCTGGTATTGCAATTTACTTTCCGCTCATATTTTTCGATCGTTCTTTTTCTTAAGATGATCAGAACAATGCGAAAAATCGTTTGGTGAATGAATTGGTTCTGTATCTCATCTAAGTTAGCTAATATATCTCCGATTTTGTGTAAAGCGCGTTGCCCTTCGCGCCTTCAGTACTCTGCGGAGAGTGAATGAAATATCTAGCATAAAATTCGGAATACCCGTTGTTTTTTCTCGACGTTTGAGTAACCAATTTTTTCAATTTTAGTAAATAGTATGGCAAAGTAGAGCATCTCATATACCTTCCTGAGATCACCTACCCTCCTCCTATATTCCAATGAATGCAAGTTCAAAAAACGATTCCTTTCTGCATAAGATGGTTTGGTTTCATAATTATGCCCTAAACATTTATAGAATATTCTCCTAGTCATTAAGTTCTGCACCTTCTCTATTTTATCCCGGTCCCTTAGGTTCACAGGCCTTGTGGCAGTCGTACACAACTCTAGCAAAGGGCGAATATAGGTCTTATAAGCATTTACATATACTCCTATGGTAGTTGAGCTGAGGACTCGACACAATAGGTTAGTCTTCTCTTAGCGATGGCTTTTTGGCAGATGAGAGCCGTATGCTTATCGAACTTCAGCCTGCTGTCTACCCAAATTCCTAGATCTCGCACAACATCTGCCCTCTCAATACCCATTCCATTCAAGACATAAGCATTGGCGGCTACATCCTCCTTCCCAATAAGCAAAACCGAGCATTTCTCTTCCGCAATGCTCAACTGCTATTTAGTACTCCAACCAACTATTGCGGGGGATGTGTTGCTTGAGAACTGTCGTTTGATAACCAGTCGTTTGAGAACCGAATGCTTGAGAAACGAGTCAGAAATGACATCATAGAGAGCGTCAAGTTTAGAATTTTCAAAATCCAAGTGTTGGATCTTACTTTATTTGTCACGGGGATCACAAATATGTAGAATTTGTCTCATTTATTTAGCCAGAAATACGTAAATCAGCTCTGGTTCTCAAACGTCCGGTTCTCAAACGACCAGTTCTCATCCGACGGTTCCCAAGCAATTAGTTCTCAAGCGAATGGTTATCAAGCGACGGTTCTCATTTGACACATCCCCCTATTGCGTCAATCGCGCCCATCGATTCTGTTTTCTCCAGGTGAAAAAGATTTGTAGAGCTTTAGGTTATCTGCAAACGTCATTGATTTACAGGAGTCCAATTTCAATGCTATTCAATCTATATATGGCAGATTTGCCGACTCAATCTCAATCGGCAAATCAGCCGTATATAGATTGAATATCTCCATACTTGTCACGCGACCCGCGCGCAACAAAAGGGAACTCGCGACGCGGGCGTCGTCCTTACGCTGCGCGCGAAAACTGGGCCCTGCGGCACGCCACTCTCGACCACTCTTTCCTTCGACAAAGTGTCATTTACTCTCACTTGAAAGATCCGGTCCTTTAGATAACAATCAATCCATTTTACCGTCAGTTTTGGAAACCCCATTTTATCTAATTTATGCATCAGTTTTGGATGGCTAACTGTGTCGAATGCTTTCGAATAGTCAAAATAGACTACATCTACGACTTCTTTTTTTTGTTCAGTGAGGCACTCCAATCATTTAGACATTCCAACATTTGATTTTCGACTGAGCGATTCTTGCGAAAACCAAATTGTGTATCTGGGTAGATGTCAAAATTTTCGCAGTCTATAGCCATCCTATTTACCAAGCACTTCTCGAAGACCCTACAAAAGAAACTAGTGATTGAAACCGGTCGATAGTTACTCGGATTCGAGAAGGGTGGCTTCTTTTTCAGCGGAGTAACTATCGATCTTTTCCATCTAGAAGGAACCTCACTAGTCAAATATGATTCCTTGAATATTATTTCAAGCGGTGCAGCGAGTGGGACTGCTATCTTTTGTAAGAAAAACAGGCTCAAATTGTCAGGGGTTCGACAACAGGACTTGTTCCACTTTTCAATCAAGTCACAAATTACATATCTAGCGAGCATGTTCCTGGATACTTGGGGCTCCGAATGGCGTATTCGGTTATATGAAACGACCTATCAGGAAAAGAGATACTGCTCAAAATGTACTTTTCAAAATGCACTGCTGTAACTGTTGTGTCTTGCCAGCTTTTCTTTTATTCCCCCCACCGTGGCTGCCCGTACCACGTAGATGTCTTGAACGTCAAGCACTGTCCCCGTCCCCGTTGAGAAGATTTTTTCAAGAGAAGCATCCCCCTCCCACGAATACCCACCTCCACCGTCTCCAATCCGCCTCCAATTCAGTACTCCGTGGATGGTGCATGAAATCGAGTAAAATTCGGAATACTCTGAGCGAAATTACCCCAACTTTGCGCCGTATGGGGTAAATTTTACACCGACTGGCTGGGGTAATTTTGAAATTACACCAGCTATTTGGGGTAAAAGAGTGTTTGAATTTACCCCATAAGGCGTAAGCTGGGGCAATTTCGCTCAGTGTACCCAATCAGGATGATTAGTCCTAATCAATAACGAAAAAGCCGAATATAGCCAGGAACTCGTGATCCGGCTCCTTTAATAAAAGAAAACTTTGTAAAGGAAATCTCCCACGAAACAAGTCGGTTCACGATGGATGTTACCCATTGCACTATATGCATTTTGAACTTTGAGACGTGATCCAAACTCCTGAACACTGCACTACGCACACACTTTAGATTATGCTAGCTTTGGCGACAGAAATTGCATTTTTATTTTTCGGGCCAGTAATAATGGATTAGTATTTATTTATGTAAGATGACCAGCTGAATGGATACGTGGCACTATGGAGATCCGAATGGAAACAGGACACGGAAGCAAACCATATAACAGAAGTTGCACAAATGAAACAATCTAAAGATCTAAAGATTACGCTATTTAAAATGTGTGGATTAATGAAAACAATTTATGCACATATCCTATGCACGTTTGCTCCATGGTTTTAGTCAAGCAGCGTACAATTGTCGTCAAAGTATTACGCTTGAGAGAAACGTTGAGCAGCGAAAAAGACGATATACGGGGGACTCTATGTGTTCTCTAGAACTATGCGTTATGTACAGATTTCTTTCCTTTGGTCAAAGTAGGTTTGCTATAGGCTATTACCGCATGACATTAAGCACAGTAGAGTATGGCAACTTTAGATCCTTTCATGATTTGATCTTCTCATAGTCGTGTGATATGACAGGGACTAGAAGGAGCGGGAAGATAGCAGGACGGAGGCTGAGGGTGGTTTGAGGAAGCCGTCATCTCCCTCGGGGATGGGCATGCCCCCGTCGGAGTCGTGTGAGTCGGACGGCGACGCGGAACGCGGCGATTCGCCTGTAAGGGAGGAGTGAGGGGATGTATGGGGAGTACGGGTGGGGGGGGGGGTATGTAAAGTGCGGATGAACATCTCTTTATGGGAGCATATTGCACGGCATTCTAGACCTTTGGAAAGCGAAAATGGTAATAACCTCGTCTTTGTGAACTTCTAGCAGATCCTAAGGAGGAGTATTTTGTTAGCTTTAGTGTCTATGCTGAAGCCCTTCTCTTCCCATTCCTAATACTTCATTCGTGGTGTGCGGGACACCGATCTACCGTATTAGTAAATGTCGGAATGATTCGCTTTCCAAAGGTTTTGCATTTCGGCAGAACACTGTTATTGGCCATGCACAGCATTCCCATCGAAAGGGGAAGTGTCTAATAACGAATTGACAACTAACTAATTTCGAATTTACTCCTCTACGACTGAATGAATCTTCCCCAAATTTTGACAACTCTTTGGATTGGTGGGGAGGAGCTTAAGTTTTTAAATTGGCGAATTTTGGCTCATTTTTGGGGCCACAGTGACGATAAATCACAGCGGACACCGCCATTCGCTAATGGAACGCTAGGAATGCTGTGCACGGTCATCTACTTACTCCAAACGATTAGGCTTTGAGTTTGGCAATTTCTGTTTGCTGATGATGGTTATTCGAGAGGCTTTAAGCAGCCCATTGATATGAGGGAGATAGTATACCGACCCCTCTCCCCGTTCTTCTTCTCTCGTCTGCTTCCATTCGACCCACTCGAGAACGAATTCGATGTCCGTCTCTTCCTCCGTATTTCCATATAGAAACCGTCTCTCACCGAGGAGAATACCTTAAATTATTACTCATAGAACTATGTTGCTCGCCTTTCTTGCGGCACCAGACATTTTCAACTCGGATGCGACCTTCGAATCGAATTATGTCCATTATCTCTTGCCTATCAGCTTATCCGCAGTACATGCCTCTATCTATCTGTCCCTCATCCCATTACCAACTATAGTCCTCCCGTATCGACCTATGTATGTCCTCTCTTCCCCTTCCCCTTTCTCCGTGTTCGCATCCAATTGCATTTGCCTGTGTATTCGGTGTGTCCCTCCCTCTACGTGATTAGCTAATCGACTCACGAGTGATCCCAGTTGGGAGAAGGCGGAAGTCGTCGTGTGCGCCTTGTGAACCGCCGAATCCTCCAATTATACAGTTAAAGGAGGACTCCGCCTAACTGTAAGCTAGTCAAGATAGGCTAATTTACATAGCGGGAGAGCGAAGGGGATAGAAGAGAAACTAATCGATTCGATCAGGATCGCGCAGGAATTCAAACTCGGCGGAGTCCTCCTTTAATCGTCACTTCGACATTTTAGCCTTTTTTCCATATTCAGAAGGTC
Source organism: Micoletzkya japonica (assembly GCA_900490955.1). Classification (NCBI taxonomy): domain Eukaryota; kingdom Metazoa; phylum Nematoda; class Chromadorea; order Rhabditida; family Diplogasteridae; genus Micoletzkya; species Micoletzkya japonica. Next base: position 52,151 of record LS945252.1, read on the forward strand.
TTTGGCATTTGCCAGTTTCCTGTGACTAAATAGAGACTACCCAGCTGCTTGTAGTAGCCGCGTCTCTTTCACAGAAAGTGCAGACTTCATGTATATCTCTTTAGATATCTGAATCATTCGCACTGCTAAGCGTAGCGCGCGTTTGCTTCAAAGCCACTACGGAGAACCCAGAAACCGCCATTAAAGGGCCATTAAAGGCTCCCTCCGACCACTTTTTAACCCTATGCTTTTTCGACACCATTGGATGATGTCTCAGTGTCCTGAGTTTTGACCAAAATGTACAAAACATGAAACTTTGCCGTTGCTGAGAAAAAGCTGTGCAAAGATTTCTCTCATTGTCTGCGTCTCTTCATTCCTCTCTTGTCCCTCACAATCAATCAACCGCACGTTAAAGGGACATGGAAGCCAAAAAAGATTGGCTTTCATATGAAAGTTTATCGCCTAAATAATATAAAAACCAAAACCAGAGTGCACAAAAATGCCTACTTCGCGAGATATCCTAAAAATCGTTTCCCAGCCAAGGCGCAGTCTTACTGCGTTTAGCGCATAGTAACGAGGCAAATGGCATCGAGGTATTCCCGGAACA
>LS945252.1:53538-75527 GCA_900490955.1 Micoletzkya japonica
CAGTCTTACTGCGTTTAGCGCATAGTAACGAGGCAAATGGCATCGAGGTATTCCCGGAACAAATAAATATTTCTCGCTCCAGAAATTTTTTAAAAATATTGTTTAAATGCTATTATCTTTTTCATCGTCTTAGAAACATATTTTACAAGTATTACCATATTAGGTTTCAAAAAATTTCTCGCTTCCATGTCCCTTTAATTGGTTGTACCTAGAAATGAATGAGGTGGTCAGAGGGGCCCTTTAATCGTCGGCTATTTCTGCTCGCGAAGGTGTAATTTGATTCGATAGTCCGATGAGGTATTCCTAATGGCGAGAGCTAGCTAGGTAGGGGGGAGCGAGATAACGAATTCGCACAGCGGGTTTGCTCCGTCAGATGACAAGGTTGGTGTATACGCAGAATTCGAGCAGATATGCAATTTCGATACGCTCACAACAATCTACGTAGGCAACTAATAGCCCGTTGCAGGAATGGCTGTGATGTGGACAGGAGAGGTAAGTATTGTAATTCATTGTTACAAGAACGTCTTCTACGTCTTCTCGTGATAAGGTGTGTACTTATGCTAGATATGGACTGAGGAATACTGGACAAGAGAGGAGCGAGCTGACCAGGTGGAGACACTCCTTGCACACGGCATCGGCAAGAGTGGAGAGCAGGTCGGCACGGAAACCTTTGATGCGCAGTTCCACCAGCGAACGACCGAATTCCTCCGAGAGTCGCTCCATCTGAGGACAAGAGTCATAGTATTACATTGCTAATGAGTGAACATTTAGTAATTCACGACTATAAGGCTGTGTCATTCTCTCGCTCCTACGGGAATTCTCACCACATGTGCTAAATAACAAGAGACCATATTGTTTTGCAGAAGTGATCTAGTCTTTCTATGAATAATATGAGCGAATAACCAATGATATTCCAGCATAGTGCAACAATAATATGAATAGCAAGGTGATGAACGGATTAAGTGATATTCTCTGAACGCATAGGCGATGGAAGAGGGCTGTGAGAGGACAAGTCAAGATGGTGTTGACTTGTCCTCTCACAGCCCTCTTCCATCGCCTATTCCCCTTCCTTTTCCCTATGCACTGCCTCATGCTCCCTATTATTTCATGTGTTCAGCTCTTGACGCAGTCTCCGTTCACTCTACTCAGGTTACGCTTGTCTATCGGAACATTCGAGGGTGGATTGCGAGACAAGCGCAAACACGGAAATCGAACCTATGAAGTCATCGGGTTGACGTGCCGTTTGTTCTACCCATACCAACTATTCCTACAACAGGCGAAATGACTAAGAAGAGAAGCAGGCAGGCATCTGATTCCCGTCTTATGGAGTCACCTCATCAACGTAGTCGATATTCGCGACGACCTTGTTCAGCAAGAGTTTGATGTTGTCCTCGAATTCCTCCTTCGAAGCCGCGTCCATCGACGCGTAGAAGGCGGCGAATTCGGCCTGAAAGACGAGTGTATCAGAATTGCATTCTCAATCAACGTACTCAACACTACATAATTGCATAATAATTGCATTTTCCACACTAGTATATTGAGAATACAATGATCACTCTATTTCTCTTCCGGACCTCACAGTGTTCTGATAACAGTGAAAATATTAAGCGAACGAGATGACGAAAAAAACCCTGATTTCTGTAGGAACTCCCCCACGGAAAAAACCGTATTCAAAGCATTCTGGCTCGTTCGCTTAACATTTAGAACACTGTGACCTTCTCATCACGTGTCTGTCTGTCACCTTTCATGAATTCTCTCGTCTTCATCGTCCCTCTTTTCCTTAGTTGTCTCTATACACGATCCACCGCGTGTCTCCATCTATTTTCGCCTCATTCCCATTTCCCTTCACCTGTCGTTATTCCCTCACTACATCCTCATAAGCGTTTATCCGTCCGTTTGTCTCTCCTCTTGGATATATATATATATATATATATATATATATATATATATATATATATATATATATATATATATATATATATATATATATATATATATATATATATATATATATATATATATATATATATATGTGTGTGTGTGTGTGTGTGTGTGTGTGTGTGTGTGTCACACAGACACACACAGGCAAAATAGTGTATTGAGAATATAATCATGACTATTTCAGGCTTTATAGGAGACGACGACCAATTAGCTACGATTGGTAGAGGGGAGATGGGGGCGTAACGGGTAGAGTGCAGCACTGATAACAAGCGGCTTTAAATAAGGTTGATGTTCAGAGATGAGGAACAGGACAATACAAAGTCCGTCCTTAGAGAGTCAAGGATCATTCGAGCTTCGAGACGAGTAGAGAATAGGAAGGAAAGGAAGACCAATGGCGTGCGCAACTTCATGTCTTCACTGCACTTCCTCATGACCTCGTTTGTCTGGCTGCTTCTTCTGACTATTGTCAAGTACTCTACTACTCAGACGCTACTGCGCGTGGTCAAAGCAGAAAGCATTCTCTGATCCATTGGTCGTTCATCAAAACAGATGGAATTAGCGGGGTCGTCGTCGCATCTTCTCAGAGGTAATCATCCCCCGTTGTTCCCTTCCTCGTGGCTCCGAGAGGGGATATCCATTGGAAGACAGGAGGGAGATGAGACGAGAAGAGAGTGGTGGAGATGTGAGCATAGTGAGAGTGTACTCGGTACATATATAGATATCCTCCTATCGTTAACGGCTCAAGGTTCCAGGCAAAGAGGGAGCGAAACCAGAGCAAACATCAACATCAACTAATAAGAAAAGTTCTACTCTGTATGTGAGTTTAGGAACACCCCAATGATTGCCTACATAATAGCGAATCTTTCAGAATACCTTAGCTTCGCATGCTCGTTTGGTCGCCCGCTTCCCGATGGCTTCGTGGGGGTTGGAGAAGCAACTCTGAAAGGAGGAAGTGGCTGACTAATTACGGGGCCATTCACGCATCGCGAAGGTCGCCCCTAGGCCTGCGAGAGCTAAGAGAGCGCTCCTTTCGATAGAAATGAGTAAGGCGTTCTCGGTATGTGCGTTCAATGCAAGGTCTGAGATTGTAGCCGAGAAGGCAACGAGGTACTGCCATTCACGCGGGCGAAAACAAAAAGGACGACGTGGGTAGAGATTCGAGTCTATTCCATACCATAGTATGGTTCAACAGAGTTCATAGGCGCATGAACGGTAAATGATGATCCGCTGCAATATTTCTATTCTTTCTGGGTAGTGTACCTGAATGAGTCGTCGTGCCTTCAAGGGAATGGGATTCCTGGTGCCCCGACTGCTCGTCGACCCCGTCCTCGACCGTACTATCTCCCGGGACGGCGAGTCCTCTGTTCGCGCTACAACACACGCATATATATATATATATATATATATATATATATATATATATATATATATATATATATATATATATATATATATATATGTATGTATGTATATATTGGATTTAAAAAAATCAAATCATTCCCAATATAGTGCGTAAAAGTGAGAGAATTAGACTCATTTTGGAACGGAACAAACTGACGGATCGGTTTATTCCACTATAGATTGCCCCTTCACCCGCGTACTTCCCTTTCCCCGTATCCCGTGACCTCAACCGTACATCGATCTCTACGCGTTACTGTCTCCTTCACCTCGAATGCACACTCACACGGTTCAGAGAATGACTGGGAGGGAGGGAGTCGGATGGAGGGAACGGAGGGCGAGTCCTTCCCTCGACTGGAAGACGTGTGACGAAGCTTCGAGTGGTCGGCACCCATCTAGAACGGGGGATTCTAGAAGGAACATCTAGAAGAATCGTCAATCGGAGACATACACCAGAATGTTGAGACAATATCGCGAATATGAGAATCCTGGTACGGCTCTCGAAAAGAGAGTGCATCGGATATCGGACATCAACGGCACGAGAGGGAAGAAGGGCTGTGCACATAGATAATGTTGACAGTGTGGAGCACGCCTAGCGAGTGAGACCAGCGGAATATCAACGATCACTCGGTTAAATTCAAGTCGTTACAGGCTACGATTCTACGATTCATATATATACCGTAAGATATCATTGATGGTAGGCATTCATAGGGAAGCATGGTGAAAGGCAAATTTTGGTATGGAGAAGGACGCGAATGATCGCCTTTCCCCTTCCTATGTCTTCATCGCGATTAGACACTGCGGACATCTGCTAAGTGGTCGTAATGTCATTCGACCTTTCCCGTGGTGTTCTCGATTCAAAGGGCACAAGGCATCCTAGAATATCGGGAGAGAGAGAGATGGGGGAGACGTTGCAGTGGGAGAGAAGGATAAGTCGGATGGAATAAGAGAAGACCGAGGGGGGAGGAGAAGGAATGGTTGAATGAATGACGACAACGAACGAAGCGGGCTGGGAGAGCAGAGGGGGAGGGGGCACAGTGTTCTGACAACAGTGAAAATGTTAAGCGAACGAGATGTCGAAAAATAACCCTGATTTCGGTATGAACTCTCGCACGGAAAACACCGTATCCTAAGCATTTTGGCTCGTTCGCTTAACATTTAGAACATTGTGGGGGGTGAGCTGAGATGGGCTGTCTGGTAAAAAGTACGCATTTGGAAAGGATGCTATAGATACAACGAACTTTATGGCAAAATTCCATAAATAATAACGAAAGCAAAAAAATACATGAAAGGGCTACTGTAGATATGCGACAGGCGGCTCGGGGGCATAGCATAGCCCTGAAGCAAGAGTTATACCCGCCACTCCTTACTCCACCTTCTCCATTGTTATTCTGTTGTGCACTGCTCCCAAGTGGGCAATACACCCTCAGGCACAGTTGGCAGCAGTGTGTAGCGATGGAAGGAGAGGGGAGCTTAGAAGGTGATGGCAGGAGCGGAGAGACAGAAGGAGGGAGGATCGTTCGAGAAAGGGGAGGAGCGAGGGTAGAGAGGGAAAGGTGAGTGGATAGACGGGATAAGGCGATTGACGTCAATCAACCCATCCGAAGGCAACACCTTGAGGGCTAATTAGAGCGTAGTGAGGGACGAATAGAAGCAGACTATGGAGATGTAATATAAGAAAGAAAAGAGTTGCATTATGGGTGCTATGCATAGTATGACAGCAAAAGGACTTGAACAAGTAAAAAAAATAGATGACGTGAGTACACGTGGTGTGTGATAGGAGGGAGATCAGGAGGAGGAGGGGGAGGGAAGAGGAAAGAGGGAGGGAATGAAGGGAGGAAAGGGGGAAGAAGGCGGAGGTCAAAGAGGAACCAGAAGGAATACCCGCATATCTACATATGCATGAAGCGAAGGCGATGAGAGGAGTGGTGCTTGTCATGTGGACACACGGGGAGGACAATATGAGGGGAGGGACGACACTGAAAGGGGGGCAGGAAATGAGCTCGTTTCCACGTCGGAAGGACGAGGTGCTTCGCGGCATGGATATCACTCTCCTTTGACCCATTCGACGAATAACGAAATTATAAGCCGATTCATTCTATGCGAGCTCTCCTGGCCTCTTCTCCCTCCATTCTCCCTCTATGTGTACTACTTCACCCATCTCTGACTACATCGGAACGCACGACGACTAAACGGTGTAGAGGGGGCGCCCACTCTCAGTCGCAAGAGTTAATGATCCCAGAGAGGGTGGGGGAGGATGAGAGAGCACTTGCTACAATGACACCAGGTGCTTGCTACCAAGAGCATGCATGACATTCGGGTCATTCATACTCAACAGGATAGCAGCCCATGTTCACTCTGATCCAGAAAAACGACCAGAAAATATGATGAAATGGTCACACGATAACGGAAGAGAGTAGCCGACAGACCACGAGGGATGCGGTGCAGGATGGGGACAAGATATTGACACGCTGAGCAAGTGGTCACATTAGGACTGCAAGGTCGAGAGGGCGGAGGGAGTGGATCTTCTTACGTCTTTATCACTCGTGAACACCCGGCAACACAGCTGCATTGTCTTACACAGGAACAGGAGAGAGTCGTCAATCTTTATGGACGAGTCGCAGCGTAAGGGGCCGAGACTATGGGAGACTTTGTAGCTGTAGGGTGCAAAGTCATTGACGACGAACAAGCTCCATCAGTAAACTCATTCCTACTTCGTCTGCACTCTCTTCATGCCGCTTCGCTCTCTCGTCGGAAGTAGGAATGAGGCGACTGACGGAACATTTTCCTCAACTATAGGAGCTGCTCGAAAAGAAAGAACGATGCATATGACGAGATTAGTGGGGGGGGGGGGTAACTGGGAACACGTAGCACGTCGTTTGAGTGACATCTTATGAACGATAAGGGGAGAGAAGAGAGTCACGATGAGGAGAGACAGGGAGAAGAGACTTGGCGGTAATTGCAAATGAAAGCAGAATGGGAAGCAGGCAGGGACATAGGTTGGTGAGGGATTAAGAAGGAGACTGGGACAGGCGAGCGGGGAACGGCGTAGAGTGGGCTTGCGCTTTTGGTAGACATCTTTTAAGAATGCCAGAGAATACTTGTGAAGAACGAGTGGGAGTAGAGAGGAAACACTTGAGAGAATACGAAAGGACAAAGGCTTGAGGGGCGATGAAGGAGGGCAAAAGCGGAGGACTGAGTAGGGGAACGGCGAGGGAAAGACATACTGTGAGAGGAGAGGAGGAGGGGAGAGGCATACGCGACTGTGAGTAGGCATGATTGATTCTGTCGACTGTATGCCATTGTTCGAGAACTGCGTCACACGAGCTTTATTGCCGGTGAGATGTAATTTAATACGAAGTAGGACAGGAACGACCGGGGAAGGGAACGAGATAGCCGTACGAATAGTTCAGAAAAGATTTTCGAACTATGGGGGAATGGACCACGACCCAATAATAAGAGTAGACGGATGCACAGAGATATCTCATCGTTGCTTGGAGAAAGTGGATTGTTCAGAGACATTTCCGGAGAAAGTGGAAGGGTTTCAGTCTCGTATAACCGTGGTTGCATAATAGTACTTGGGCTGGGCAGCAGACAGAACACTCGAATAGATCGTGAGACTGGAAAGGGATTATATCTAGACATTGTTTGTTGGTATGCACACTTCATGCCGAACAATAATATTGTGACGATTTTTGTATCTTGTTAGAGCCTAAACTAGAAGTCGGGACCGTTGGCAAGAATAATAGGCAGTCACGTGTCAGTCTGCCGGTGCGGTGAGACCACTACTGGCTAATAGCAGTCTGCACTTGGAAACTCGTTACTCGTATCCTGCGGAGAGATTAGAGACGAAGCTTTGGTCATTCATAGAGTACGTTCATACCTACACCATGACTAGTAATCATTCCAAACAGAGTCCGCCTTACTCGTTGTCAACCGGAGCCATCGACAGTATTCTCATAACGCGTTCAGCGTTAGTTCGTTCCCTTCCCAGCTTCTTCAGCATCCTGATGGCTTTCTTTCTGAAATCGATAGAGCCTTGCATGACAATATCGTCGCATGCCTCCTTCGTGCAAGGTATCAATGAAAAGGCTGTGCGTAAGCACGCCCCATCATATGCCTCACATGCCTTCAATAATGCGGTGCTTCCCTCGACCAGATTAGAAGGGGCGACTAATGTCAATCTCGCAAAGAAAAGTTCGTAATCGGCCATAAGGTCGGTCTATTCATACTCGAATCCGCCTCTAAGCAGCAGTGTTCGGTCTCTGACAACGAGCGCAGCTTTTGTATTGCGGCAGCAAAGGCAAGATTTACGCGCATTCACGTGATTATTATAGCTGCAATCATGACGACAGCAAGTTTATGACTCACAATGAGCGAGAGAACGCGGGACGCAGTTTTCCTGCTTACTGTCGGGTACCGAGTCACAAAGCGCGAATGCTAGTCCCTCGACTACCTTCTATCGTCCTTGTCAGGAGTCCAATGGTCGAAGTTGGTCTCCACGAAGAACCAACGATCGGAATTGAGATACTCCACATCTGCCGCCTTCCAGCGATCCCTGACAACGAGACACCAATCATACACGGCCTTAATATTATCCACAACACCGAATAGCAAGGAAAGCTATCTAGAAGAGTATCGGATTATTACCCTAAATTGATAGACGTAATTTTTCCCGCCATTGTGGGGATGTATAAAAGTCACATAGGCTAGGGAATTTTCAGGCTTTGTAGTAATGGAAGTAAGAATGTGTTTATAGTCAGTCTCGCCAGTCATGTTTGCTTTCATTTCAAGTCCTAATGACAACATTCGTGATCTCCCGCATACATACGTGCGGATACTCTCTCAAGATATGTGGACGAAGTTTGTCTAATTGATAGTCTCGAGGCTAATGTCGAGTAGTGTACGAATCGTCGTCGATTAGTGGTTGGAAATAGACCGAAAGTGGGGAAACTTAGCGGGAGAGGGAGGCCATAAATAGAGTGGAAACACGCACTAGGCGACAGATGCTGTGAGTTAGGGAGATGACGAATGAATTGGAGACGAAGAGGGAGAGACAAGGATACAAGTTGGTAGAGGGCGGTGAGAAGGGTGACGGACGATGGAGGGAAAGGGGAAAATGCATATAGATAGTGGCGAAAATCGGAACGTATATTTCCATTTTGCGCTGTTTAGCAAATTTAAAAAAAACACTTTGAAGCAATGCCATTCTAGTCCAAAATCAGCTATATCAGAGAGTAAACACTTTTTGAGATCATCGGGATTAACTTCTCGAGATCATAACTAAGACTTTGACATGAGACATATTTGGAGCTGGTATGATGGCGCTTGAGGGACCGGAATCTGAGATGCGCCCGGAACTATAATATTGTATCATCTCTTTTTCTCTACTATACCAGAAGGGATCTACAGATATGTATAAGTTGACTCACCGTCAGAGAGAGAAATGGTGAGTGTACTTTACGGAATGGGAGTTCCTTAACAAGTGTTCCCCACACTCCACGAAAACTTTCCACCGTGCTAAAAGCAGTAGCTAGACTACGTCTGCATCTTTTGGCAAATACTATCGAGCCTTAGGCCCCCAGACTGTGTGTCCATCTATGTACTTAGGCGACAGAAATACTGCTTTCTGTTTAGGCCCAAGGAAAGGTTATGAGGCATTAGACAGAGAACCGTTCCCAAAATATCTACGCGGCGATTAGGAGTTGAAGAGGGTAAGCAGCGTCCGTGTGAGTGAGGCGAATGACGTATGTGTCGCGATGATTTATGTAGAGAAGCATGAGCAATGCGGGGCCATCGGACACTTTCGTTGCTATGAACACCCGAAATAGACCCCGACGAGATCACATTTTAATGCGCTTGCCGCCGTCCACTACCTATATTTAGGAGCTTTGAAGGAACTACAACGTTTCTTAGCGACAAGAAATAGGTTGCCCAATGATCTCCGCATTACCCTTCTTGAGGTTTTGCCCCTCTCACCGGGATATGAGTGCTCCCTCGTACGGGTTGATGCCGGCTACGATGACGTATGCGGGACAGATGAGATGGACGGTGGAGAGACGGGAGACCGCCGACGAGAACGACGACTCTTCTTGCAGTGTCTGAATGGGCAGTCGGTCAGCTACGGGATTCGCCCATCCTCGGGGATGCTCTCTGGACGGATTGCCATCCAAACTCCAGCATAGAAGGCGCTGAGACTGTGATCCTTCCACTAACAGACCGTCTGCTATTTTGTCTGTGCGGCTCTGTACGGTGTGACTTGCCACTGGAGTCACGTCAACTAAGTGCAAGACGAGTGTCGTCAGTGTGTATCCCTAAGTGGCTACTCTTTGCATCCACTGACGCGCATTCCCCTTCGAATAAGCGGTGGCGCTACCGTGTATTACGGTAATGACAGTGTAGCCCGCTACCACGCGATAGCGAGAATTCAGTTGAGAGAGAGATTAGTGGAAGGGAAAGGCAAGGGGACTTAGGAGAAGGGAAATAGATAGACACATTGAACTTATTAATTAGTTGAACAACTTGTGAAGCCGAAGTTACATACTTTGATAGTCATTGAGTATAATTTCGAATAAAAATCAGGAATAAATTATTTGCGCCAGATCAGACAATGACTCACTTCTCGGAGCACAAAGCTCACAGGATTCTTGAAATGCGTAATGATCTCCATTATCACGTTGTCAATGTAGGCACCCGAGTCTGAAATGTTTCCATTGCCTTTAAAGAATTCAGAATGGACCACAGATAGAGTTCCTACTAGGTACTTGTTCTTTCAGAAAATAAGTAATTATTGTGATCAAGCTTCAGAGGTTGCATGAAAAACGGGGAAACGTACACCTTGCATTGAGACTGACACTGAAGGCGTGCGGTCTCTGTCCCGTTAGCAGACCGACGTACAGAGCAAAGGTCGTTCCCGAGTACAGTAACTAAACCAGAAGGATATCTAGATGTCCCGTTCTTCTCATATTGTTAGCTTTTGAGAACTTCCTTACGTCTCTTTTACGCGATCTTTTTACACACAGTTCAAAGAAAATTTGGTTTTCGGCAAATCAAGAATGTCTGAGCAGCTTCACAATGCTACACTCCTGTATACAGGAATGTAGCCTATAGGAGTATTCTATTCATTAAAAAATCAAGGGGTAGACGCCAGCTTTTCATAGCCTTGTCTGTTGTACTATACGAATATCATCGTAAAAAGTTCTGTGTTCACATGACTTCTTCTAAGAACGATTACGCTGAGAGTGGGTGTGAGATTGAGGCAGATTTGACAGATGAATGAATAGCGATAAAAGGAATTAATGTCACGAACGTCAGAGCTCAATCGGCTTTGACAAAATAACCGTAATATGCGATGCGTTCAGGGACTTTGGAAGTCATAGTTATGAATTTCGCTCTGGAAAAACAAGAAAAAAATATCATACCTTGGACCAACCACTCTAGCACAGTGTTCTGACAACAGTCAAAATGTTAAGCGAACGAGATGCCCAAAAATAGCCCTGATTTCGGTAGGAACTCTCGCACGGAAAACACCGTATCCTAAGCATTTTGGCTCGTTCGCTTAACATTTAGAACACTGTGCTAGGTATGTAGGTACTGAACTCCTTAGCGGAGAATGGATTGTATATATTTTACGATTATCATAGTGTAGCTGCTTGCCTTATCTCCTCTATAGAAATCAGCGATGATCGTGGTATTCTTGAGCAGTTCTCCCATGGGATAGTCCAGATTCCTCCCATGCCAAATGCGACCTTTCGAATCGCACGCCACCAGTGATGTGCAACCCTCGTTCAGGATACTGTAACTCCCTTGGGGACTTCTTTTTTTCGTAGGTCAAAGACTAATATTTGTGCTGCTGTGAAGCGAGCAGCTACAGGTGGCTAATGATGCGTTAATAGAAAAACGAGGCCATGGAGGACGGGGGGATTGGGGGGAGGGGTGCGAGACTGTGGGACTATCTTTCGATCTTGCGGGGAGATGAGGGAGCGAGATAGGAGGTGGAGGAGAGGGCGACTGCATCGTAGCCACTCCATCACACAATCTTGCTGTCGTGAATGAACTGTCCCCAACAACGCTAATCTCTCAAGCGTTTCCCTTTTTTCAACCCGTAGAAAACTCGAGGCTCGCATTCAGAAAAGCTGCAGGCGAATGCGAGATCCAGCACTACTGCTGCCTTCCATCCTTGATTTCCTTCGAGAATCTATCTGAGGACTCACTGATTCCTGTCGAATGCCGTTATATCGTACAGAATGTTCAAGCCGACCACCTCTCCGAGTGGAATACCCGATCGGTTGGATATGCCTGATAATGTCATTTTCTTCTTTCAAGTATGCCTCTTCAAGATATAATATTCTATGAGTTTTCTTAGATCTACATCCAGCTTCTATTCCTTCTCTGATCAGCTGTTATATTTCCCTCTTTCCGATGTATCGGCAGCCTCTCTCAATTATCATTTTCATGGTGATGTTGCACAGCCACCAATGATCAATTTATGGTTTCTTGTCTCACTGAAGATGGAATAACCCCGAGCCGCGAATCGCCATTCACAGTATTCCCTCGCCTTCTCCCCACACTGTACTCTTCATTCACTCCTTCGTCATCACTCTAATGAATATAGTCGACGGGGGGGGGAGTGTAGAGATACGCTGACAGTCACACGAATAAGGCTGCTACTTCGACTTATCCCCATGACAACCGCCACGGCCTCTCCCCGAGCTTTTCCCTCGCAAACTCTCCCTCCCTCTCCTCTCACTCCCCCCCCTACTATCTCGCTCAACTTCCAATCCGACATCTCCTCATTTCCTATCGTCTCCCCTACTCACCCTCTATCTCCCCTCGGAACTCTTCCGGGAAGAAATAGCGTATTTCTTGTGCGACCGACCACACAAAGCGTTGGAAGATGGGCGGGATGATCTTGCTGAAAGGAGAAGATAGGGGGCTGTGTGGGGATTGATAACCAAGATTTGCGCAGTATCGTCTGACTCTCCTCATTCTTGCATCTCCTGATCACTCTCTCGGTCTCGTAATGCGATTAAAAGGCTTGGTTTTCAAACCCTAGTAGATAGGGTTGTGTAACGGCATTCCCTTCAACAATTACTGAGTACTTGAAAGCGCCTTTCGTATCTCTACTGCTCGAATCATGTGAAAGAGTAGTGCGATAGGTTCTTGCACTTCTTACCTATCCTACTGTATCTACAATGTTACCGTTACTCCACTGCTCCTGATCCCTTTCGTTCCCTTTCGCAGTGCTCCTCCTCCTACAGTACCTCCCATCCGCTTTTTATATCCCCTCCATAACTCTTCCACTCCCCCCCTCCTTTCCCTCCTTGTTCCCCTCGAGGTTACCCATTCTCGTAATTCATTCTCTTCCTCTTCTCACTTGGCGCACTTTTCATAGTGATGGATTGACTCGTCCGTACCGTTTGATACCGATCAATTTAACGGGTTCGTAGGAGTGAAGGGGGAGGAGAGGGGGTGGGGGGAGACGAGGGAGAGGTCTCTCTCTCTCGATATCAAGTCAAGGACAGTTGGTAGAGATGACCGCGATAAGCTTACGCACTCCCTAACTATCCATCTCCATCCCCCTTCCCTCCCTTTTTTCTCCTCTCAATTTCCTCCTATCAACAAGTCTCCCTTCTCTCCCTCCATTCCCTACCGTATCCCCTTGACCTTCTCTATTCTTGTTTGCTGTTCTCACAGTGTCCATTGCTTGATTGCCCAATAAGTACCCGGGTTCAGCTAGTTACTGGCGAGCGATAGCCTTTCAATCTTGTTCAGAGCGAGGCTTCAAAATAACATTGATATCGGTTGCCTTCACAGATAAGAGGGGTTCTGTCTGAAGCATTCTCTACTTTCAGACTACGGTTCGAGCTTTCATAATTTATGTGGGATTGAATGTGTCTGTCAACTACTGAGATTTCTCATATGGTACTCGGAGTGCTCTGCCTAGTAAGAAAAAGACCATGAAAGGGACTGTAACATGTCTCACTTTGCCTCCTTGACCACGAGGGGAAGGTACTGCTTGTGGTCGTCGATTACGCGGTCCCAACGGGAAGACGGAGGCGAGTCGAGTTGGATGCGGTAGCGGGGAGGGGTACGGTAGGAGATGAGGGACGGCGGGAGGAGGAGGAGGAGGAGGAAGAGCAAGGAGGGCATCTGATAGATAATAGGGTATAAGGAGGTGAGAAGGGGCGCGGAAAAGCAAGGAACGGGGTAGTTGGCACTCTGGAGGTTATTAGGGTTGTACAGAAGAGTTCTTTTGACGCCGACGTTTCACACGTCATTCATAACCGCGACGCATCTCATCGCCAAAAGCAATGAAACCTATTGGCCAAAAGAACTCCCATGCACATCTCTAGAGATTATACTGTCAAGCGAGGGAGAGGGAACAGGTGATTGAGGTCTGAGAGAGATGGAGAGAGAAGAGATGAAGGGGGACGATAAGATAGGAGAGAGTGCGCGGGCTGAGATAGCCTCTAGACACACACACACACTCTCTCTACCTCTTACCTCTTATTTATCCCTCTCTCTTTACCTCTCCTCCATCTCTCCATTCCCTCTTCCCATTCCCTATCTCTTCACTCCCTCCACTCGCACTCATTTCTCTGCTCCTTGCATGTATTCATCGATTGTCCGTCTCCACTGATAACCAACTAACTAACTGTCTGCCCGTCCCTACTCGTTCCTCTCATTCCATCTTCCCTTCCTCTACTCATTTGCTTCACTTATGCTGACTATGCTCTCTGCATTAGCTCTCTCTCTCTCTTTCTCCTTCTTCACCTTCGTCGATTAACTGATCGTTCTCATCGATCGTTTCCCGTTTTCGACAAGGCTAAACTCGTTGATTAAGCTATGGCCGAGGTGGGAATTCAAACGGATCCGACGGAACAAGATGAGGTTGGTGGGATGGCGGGAAGGGTACGAGTAGACTCACAGTGTTCTAAAGGTTAAGCGAACGAGCCAAAATGCTTAGGATACGGTGTTTTCCGTGCGAGAGTTCCTACCGAAATCATGGTTATATTTTTCGGCACCTCGTTCGCTTAACATTTTGACTGTTGTCAGGACACCGTGGACTGACCAGAGGGGTTGACAGCGAGTACGCATTGACTACGGTGGCTTAGAAGAGCAAGTCTCGGAACGGTGAAAGTTCAGGCTCGAATAGCGATGTTCGACGAGATCGCCCGACTGGACCACGATCTGGCCTCGCTCGTCGAGTACGTCAACCACGTCATCGACCTCCACTCCAGAATCAGAAGGCACGACGACCCCGTTAGCTACTGCTATCTGTAGAAAAGTATTTTAAAAAAGAAATGGAAACATTGGTCTAGAGGCGCGTATGGATAGATTGCAATGACGATTCCCTTCCCATTCATTCTGATTCATTCGTAATGTGCCGCCGTCGCGGCCTGGCGATAGATAGTTCACTTAGTCATCGGGACAACCTTTACGATGAGAGGGGGGGATAGATGGGAAGGGAAGGGAGGAAGAAGGGAGCGGAAGGGGGGGGGGGGAGATTGCAATCGGGACGTTTATGCGCGGGTGGGGATACCGTCTACCGCACTCCCTGGCACAATTGAGATGTGAGGGGAGTGTCGGGCGACAGTATCGTTGCCTTATCGGGTATTCCATTCTATATAGTGGCGATTCTTATTGCTGGAGTCTTATGAATAGTGCACTAATCTGTATGGTTTCGCAATATATTATATTAGTAGGAGTGGTGTCCGTTACCGTTTAGTTGAGCTGAAAACAAAAAAGAGGCTGGATCACGACTGCTTTTTATTGACAGCCGGATATGATCGCAGCTTTCACTATGTACTAGGGTTGGCAAACCGGTTCTTTTCTGTCCCTTTTTCAGGGTTATGTTTCACGATGGAGTACTTGTTATACCCTTCATTCTTGTATGCATGATGAAACATACCCCCTCCCAGGAAAATGATTCGGTTTGCCAACCCTACCTACCATGTACACTATCTATCTAAATATGCTTTCAATCAAAAATGAACTCCTGATTTGCAGAGCGGTTCTGCTGAAGGAGTCAACGCAGCCCCCGTCCACCCTGACACCCTCGTCGCTCTCCTTACTCATCCCCTCGCCCTCCTCGCCCTCCTCCTCCTCTCCGTCCACCGACCACCCAGATGACCCCGAGGACCCTCCGTCCCTCGAACCCGTCCCCTCCCTCCTCCCTCCCACGAGGAGCAATGCTCTGTCGACAGCCGCCGTCGCAGCGGTAAGGGTATAGTGGATTAAAAAGATCCGTCGCAAAATCATTCCGAGTATAAGGCGAGAGAGAGTGTGCAAAAGTGAGAGAATTAGACTCATTTTGGAACCGAAGAAACTGACGGATCGGTTTATTCCACTATACATTCCGTGCGTCTAGACTCGTCTCTTGTTATATTTCCAATACCACTAGAGAGCACAATGTTCTAAATGTTGAGCGAACGAGCCAAAATGTTCGGAATAAATGTTTTCCGTGCGAGAGTTCCTATCGAATTCAGGCACAGTGTTCTGGCAACAGTGAAAATGTTAAGCGAACGAGATGCCGAAAAATAACCCTGATTTCGGTAGGAACTCTCGCACGGAAAATACCGTATCCTAAGCATTTTGGCTCGTTCGCTTAACATTCAGAACACTGTGCAGGGTTACCTCTTTTCCATCTCTTTCGCTTAACAATTACACTGGTGTCAGAACATTGTGAGAGTATAATAGGCTGATAGAGAGAGAGAGAGCTCTGCTTGATCCCAGGCTGAGAATAGCGATGATGTCAGTGCTCATCGATACGACAGTAGGGTACGAAACCGAAGCCTTTTAATCGCTTTATGAGACGGAGAGAGTGATCAGGAGCGTGTAAGCATGAAGAGAGTCAAACGACAAATGGCGCTAATTGCGCCTGCTTTTCCAATCCTGTACGACAGTCGCTGTTCAGCTCCGTTTCTCGGACCTGATCCCCGTGCAACTGCCCCCTCCCCCTCCATCCTTCGTCATCGATGACAACACTCTCGTGCGACTTCCGCCGCCTAATGCCAATGGTAAGAGCAGGCATCTATCGAGATCTTGGCGATGTGTAGCATTAGCGAGAAGTCGACTAGTGGCATCTAATAGGGAAAATTCGAAATCAACCGAATCTATTAACCTAAGCCTTTTCTCTTTTCAGTAACCTAAGCAATTAGGCTGTTGGGTTAATGTCGGTGATTGTCCGAATAGTCTGTAATGAACTACAGCGTGTCACACAGCATTATAAACCAAGCCAAAAATATCAAAAAGCGAAACTGTAGCTCGAATTTAATAGTTGCGATTTTGCGAATGGTCCCGCACGGAAAACATTAAAATTACATTTTAAAATGTAGCCCTTTCCTATCCATCCTCAAAAACAGTGTCTCCGAACCATCGTAATAGTCACGTACTTTTTAATATTCAACGTAATTTAGTTTATGAATCAATCTGGTTCGCTTTTTGATGTTGTAGAATGCTGTGGTGTCGACTGAAGCCCCTCGCTGACTAGTCCCTTCCAGGGTCGCCTCCCCTGAGTCCTTCCTCTACCGGTCGACGCTCGAAGTCGCATCGCTTCTCCCCCTACTGAACCCATCCCATCTCTTCCCTTCCCTCTACTCATTCCCCCCCCTCCGATCTCCCCATCTCCACTCTCCTATGTGCCCTCCCCGTGCACATCCTTGCCGTGATTCGTTTGCCATACGGACAAGTCGACAGTGAAGACACTTCTTGTCGTATTCTTCTTGTCGACAGATCATTCTGTCAGTAAGATTTCTCTCTTTCGGCTTATCAATTATGCTTGTACTGATGTGAAGATCGGACTACTGACAGAACAATCTGATCCTCTACCACAGTCTTGCTTTCATAGATTAACAGAGTCATTGTTGAGATTCTCCGCATAGTATTTTATTTATTCGCCCTATATGTACGCTTGTTTTCCGGTTCTCAAAACCCCCCTTCCTCTGTGAACTAAATGCTGCAGGCATATCGAAATCGGAGTTGTTCTCACATTTCTCGACCATACACAGTTGTAGATAGATATAAATGCGTAAATATGATGAAGATCTGCAGGTCAATGAAGAATGAGTATCTTGAAGCAACTTGAATATAGTAGAATAAACCGGTCCGTCCGTAACTTTCATTCCAAAACGAGTCTAATTCTCTCAGTTTTACACACTCTCTCGCGCGATATTCAGAATGATTTTCCGACGCATCTTTTTAATCCACTATGAATAGGAATAATCTCTCCGCCCCGCGAAGACTTGGCGTACGAGGGGAATGCACGCCAATCGTGTATCAACATGCAGCTCATTGTCAGGCAGCCCCTTGTAAATTACGCATCCGACGATTTACATGGGATTACTTCGCTTAGTGTTCATCGGCACCATGGGCTGAGCCTCAGGGGGGGGGGGGGGTTCCAATCCACACGTTTTATGCCAGATCAAAGATTTGGCTGTTCTCAGGATCCCGTTCTCCTTGCGTGCTAGCAGCCTTCAGACCGGTGGACAACGGAGACTTTCCCCTCGACCGCTCTATGTCTCCTGAACAATTCTCACTCTCCGATGAGCTCAAGTTCTTTCCCTGGAAAGCCCGTGGTCTTCAACGACTCACGAATCGCCTGCTTTACTTCGTCCTTCGTAGGCCTTCGTTCGTCCGTATCCTCAAGCCAATAAATTATGTTATTTTAAAAAAAACTCACCGGCTCTAGCCCCCGAGCTTTGAAAAATGCTTGACTAGACAAATATAAATCTCCAAAGAAGTAGTTGAGGCATAGTCGGTAGACCTTGCAGAAGACGTTATTATTTCTGAAGCAGCATAATTATGAATACAATACGAAAGCAATGATTACAATAGGAAAATGGATCGCTTTGTGAAAATATGTGCGATCTATACTGAAATATAACTCACTTGGTCTGCCTTCGGAATCCCAGTCCTTGTTTTCCGAATCCGTACTTGGAAAAGAGATTGCCACATTCCGAGCCGGTACATGGACGACTGAACGTGCCAACTCCAAGAAAGTAACGAGTAAAACTTACTGATAGTCTGGAATATCGTTGAATGTAATCTTTGGAAAGGCGAGAGCAATGGGAATGAGAAGCAGAAGTGGCAACAAGTTCATAAGTAGAGTGTGTACACACGAGGTGTTACTACGTTCTTATAAGCTGGCCTCAAGTGTTTTCACCCTTGCAATAAGTGTCGAGAGTGGACAACACGGAATGACCAATTACTCTCGACCCCCGAGTGGTCTCGCTACAAGTTACTGCCTCATCAGCAGTACTCAAAAAAGTTGACGCCATCACACCATTTTACTCAATTCTTCTGTTTTAAGTAAGTCATTTTGAGCCGCATTCCACGGTACATTTGGTGTTTTAGCATTTTTATAAAGTGGAATAAACCGATCCGTCAGTTTCTTCTGTTCCAAAATGAGTCTAATTCTCCCACTTTCGCACACTCTCTCGCTTTATATTCGGAATGATTTTCCGACGGATCTTTTTAATCTACTGTAGATGCGGAAGCGATGTTCCAGCAAGCGACATCCATTTCGCAGTCTTCTCATTTTTGAAATCTCATCAAGCTAACCATTTTTTTCACTCCCCATTTTGTAATATTCTAATTAATCCGGTTTAACCTCGTTGCCTTGTTGTGACGTTGTACATCATACTCAGTCGCTCTCACTTTGTGCTATTTATGTCTCGCCTGTTTTACTCGTAAAAATTATTAGATATTATTATTATTAACCAATTCAAAATAAAGAATATCGATACGAGAAACGTTTTTTATTCATTATGAAATTATACTACCTAGTCGTTATTGAATCATCTTACCCTTTTCCTTATCAGCTCTTTGAATACAACCAGACCGACAACACGCATACCTTTCGTAAGGTTGTTGATATCTACTGCTATTTATTCCTCCAATCTCTTATCACTTCTTCGTTCTGTACAGTTCTATAGCATCGCGACACTTCAAAATGTTCTTAAACTTTTTTCACTAAAGATATACATACCTTGTTGTCTGCGTCCTTTTATTCCTATCTTGTACCTAAACCTCTAAAAACACAATCAGTTAGCAGTTGTATAATTTATTGTCTATTAGAATGAATGAGGTCTGGAGGACCCTTTCAGATGACACAGCGTTCGCGGATCCTACAGTTACCACGTAAAGCCTTGTGCTTGGGAGATCGGTCTATCCTCTCAGGTAGAACATAAGCTGGATGTAAAAAAGAGAATATAATCCCCATTCTACGCTGAGAGATATTTCCGTACCTTTCTCGGAATAATTCTGAGACTGACGATGCTTTCAAAATCTTTTCCAAACCGGTTACGGGATACCTTTAGGTAATTCATTCTCGATGTATCGTCAGATCAGGAATAACTCCGAAAGGTTATGGAAACTTTGCTTAGCGTAGATAGATAACATTCTACTTCAAATAGATCAAATTAATTCCTATTTTCAGGAACTGGATCGTTCGTCGAAGTGTACCCACACAACGATGTGTTAGGGGGTTTTGGTTTCTCAAGTCGGTTTGCTGTATTTTCTGATGGGACAACTGTCAACCATATAATACGAACAGGGCAGAGTGGAAGTAAGAAATAGATCAATGTTGAGGATATATACTTCATATATTTTTCCAAATGACAGACAACACGAGAAACCGTAGTTTTAGAAACGTATATCGCGGGAGGAGGAAATCGATTGGCAGTTATACGAGAGAGCCATTTAGTAATATCGTGCGGCAGATGAATAAGAGACAACTTCACTTTAGATTGGTCGAATTCTTCAAGTTGCCGAAAATGAACAGTTTACGTTGGAATCGAGCATTGTGTGGATCACTATGGATAAGCCCGATCCGAGCGAACAGGTGTGAAAAATTACGAATTTTCTTATTGTCGATCCACGAATTCAAATTTGCGTTCCAACGGTACACTCAGAGAAATTTGTGGGGAATATTTCCACACGATTTGCACTTCGGGAAAAATTCACCAGCTGGCTGGGGAACTTTCGGCTTTTTGGGGGGAATTACTCCCTAGCGGGCTGGGGAATTTATTCCCGAAGTGCATTTCGTGGTGATATTTGTGGTGAATTTTCGCTCAGTGTTATGATTCCGTCTTCCGTTGGTTATTTGTACTTTTGGCTCTGCACTTATGCTAAATAACGCAAGTCCAAACAAGAATGCGCGGAGAGAGAAGCAAGAAACGAAAATTTGAATACGAGGACTGACAACACGAAAAACTAATGTGACTGTAAACTGGTAGCCTGGCTAGATACTTTGAAGCAAATAAACGAATAGCAACAACACGTTACAGATAAACAAAGTCTCTTTTGCAGGGCGTTACTCTCAACATCATTCTGGAGGATAACGCATTTCGTCAAATTAAAATCGACTTTCGTACAATTCCGGCTCAATTGACGCCTGGAAGGAATTTCGGCGTCCTATCACAGCCTGTGTGAGTTAATTTTTCTATAAAAATCAACGTTCTACTCAGTGCCATCCAATTTGTTGAAGAATTTCCTATTTCTAACAAAATCATGATATTAAAGGGAACCTAAAGTGTCACAGATCTCCATGCACAGCATTCCAAGCGTTCTAATAGCGAATAGCGGTTTCCGCGCACAGGATCTGATCTTGTAGGCGAACCGATGAACGAAAATTGAATTTGAAAAGTAAAGCTCGCCACTGTGAACTCAATAAGTTCTGAAAATTTGGTGCAGAGTGGTTTGTCCGTTCATGAGATATTCCAAAAATAGTGGTCAATTCGCTATTAGACACATTCTTCACCTGGCTGAATACTGTGCATGTCATACACCTCGCATAGACTAGTAACTCACATATGCAAAATATTTTTTTCATAATTTTTCGAATTTCGTGAGATATCCTCTGAAAGAGGGGTGCAGATCATGTATCTGACCAACTTTTGCGCACGGTAATTGTGCTATTGATCAAGGGAAGGAAGGAGTTTTCTTTTCGTCCGATTCCCTCCTTCTTCCCCTCTTCCCTTCCTTTTCTCTGATCTCTTCCCAGCCATTTCTGCATGGTTGTACTGGTTGCTTCTCTTTGTTTTGTGTTCCTTTTTCTAATATCTGTCCTTCTTTTTTCAGGTTCCCCTCCATCAAAATTTTGCCCGCAACTTCCCCCCGTTTCTCATGTCGAGCATAGCTGTCCCCGTCTTCTGTCTTTCTTCAAGGTAAAACAAAGAACAAAAACAGAAAATTTTCAGAATCTCCAACGTTCCCTTCTTTCTTGTCAGCTTCACCCGGCCACAGTATCCTAAATGCATAGGAAAATGCCTAATAGCAAATATGGCAAGTACGGTAGTATTAATTTGAACGTTTCGTTTCGAGACCACCCCGAAATAGGGTGGTCTCGAACGGAAATCAATAATTTCGAATTTCAGTTGGCGATAACTCTCTGGAGTTGAATCGCGTTGTTACTTATGTTTTCGTAGCGTGTTCTTTGCGTTTATTATGTAGTTAACGACTTCGTAAAGACGTTTCCTATACTATTAGAACACATATCATTCGTAAATAACTATGTCAAGTACTTGTAGTACAGCTTTTATTCGATTTGGACATTGATGTGATTTTTTTCATTCAGATAAGTCGCACTGTGGGCGAGAGGATACGGGAGACGACGATGCGTCGACGGTCGTATAGTGTGCGATCAC
>LS949016.1:16663-28491 GCA_900490955.1 Micoletzkya japonica
ATAACGTCCTAATTTATGCTCTTTCTTTCCCACAGGAGAAGTGCTCGGGAATGTTATCGGGGGAAAGGTGAGTGAATGCACGTGCAGAAGTGACAATAAACAGTTGATACAGGTCAGGATCGGACGACGGTTCATTGAAGCGGATGTGACCAATTCGAACAAGAAGATGGCATTCCTCCAGCATTAAAAGCATAAAAAGTTTAAAAGCATAAAAAGGTCCACTGAACAATGAAGACAACAGTTGCGTGAAATGAAAACATTTGACCATGTTCAAGCTCCCCTTGTGGTCGGCCCTTGTGGAAGGGCATTTGAGGCGATCGTGTCCCTCCATCCGGAATCCATCCAACCGGTAAGGCGTCGGTCGCCTCATCCGTATGCACGGAGTTCAATCTCCTCCACGAAACTTTTTGCACTTTCATCTCACAAATGAGACCCATCACATCGTGAGTAAAAGATTTCAAAACACAAGTATCTTTCAACCCAGCATCTTCACTGTTTCCTTCCGGTAACACATGGAATGAACGTATCCCATACTCGTATACTGTGTGCAGTACCGTATACAAAACATGCAAATTTCGCGTTTTTTCAACTTTTGTAGATCGGTAGATCTCGTCGAGAGGATTCCAAAAAGTCAAACCGGAACTCTCTACGACCATTTTGAAGCGAGTTATGGCAAAAGTGGGAGAAAGTTTCAAACAATTTGAAACGTTTCAAGCAATGTGAAATGTTTCAAATTTGGGCGAAAATTTACTAGCTTGACGGTACATTGGAAATTTCACCAATGAACTGATTAGGGTTATCCAAGATGATCAGATTTAGAAGCGATGAAAGTGGATGGTTCACTCGACGTGACAAACCTTTATCTTTTGCTCTCTTTTCACAGTGTTGTGCTTTGGTAGGTGCTCAATGAGAATGTTACCATAAATACCTTCACTATATCTCTGTATTTACCAATTTTGAAGCAAAAAGCTCTCCTTCCCTCTCTGCCGCTGCAACAAATTTGCCTATTATGAGAAGGTGCCTGCTCTCCCAAATGAAAGTCAAGCCGGGCTGCTCTACAATTACATGGGTTCGATATAGTCTCCCATCCATCTTATAGCCCCATCCTTCCTCTATATGTGTAATATGGATTTTAGTCGCTACAGCGCTACTGCGATGAGAAATAATTTACAACGAAGGAGGGTGTCAATGGCGCAGTTGCCGCATAGATTGGTAGACAGTCTGAGTCTTTCTTGAGGGAGGGAATCAATAACATGTCGAATTGATTGAGGATGTTGGAGGCTACCAATGTCCATTAAAGCATACTAATCTCTCGCTTACTCCCTTTGATATATTTTAGTGAATGAAAATATCAAATTGTAACGAAACTTATGGTTCATACTAATAATTGGATGGACTTGTGAAGGAAGTTAGCATAGGGTGCGCCGATTGAACTCATATCTCTGATACGTATAAGACCCGGTGAAGCAGTCAGGATGGAATCTTGTCACAAATGCAAAATATAAAAAAGAAAACAAATGGAATAGAGCAAATTATCTTTTAGCGTTCTCCTGACAAGCTGTAAGAGAATAGCAAAAAGGCAAAAATTACGGTTCTGAAGAGCTGTTATTTTATTTCCACAGGAGTCATAGCGATGAGATGGTACAGCACTCTCCTGATAAAGCGCAATCCTTAGTTATTTTCGCCTTAGTTATTTTAACAACTACCCAAATTTTCCTCAGATCTCAACAAAAAATCCTATAATAGTACGAATGCACGAAGGGACCTCTGTAACTGCGTTTTACTGAAAAAATTTGGGAATATTCTCTGTTCCACGCTCGGATTTTCTGATACACTCAGCGAAGTTACCCAGCCGGCTGGGGAATATCGCCTCCCCCCTGAATTCTGGGAGAAATTTCCCCAGCCGGCTGGTAAAATTTGGGCGGGGTTGCGCCATCGGGAAATTTCGCTCTGTGTATATGATGATAAATCAACACAATTAAAATCAATGAAACAAAAAAAGACATGTCACAATATTACTTTCGTATTTTTCAGCACCGCAGAAAAACGAGCTAACAATAAGCGAATTGCAGTACCGACGCTTGGCTGCCCTACCTTTGATGAGGCTTATGCCAAATTAACAAACTCATATGGGAATTCAGTTTTGTAATCGGCATTATACAATACTTGTGGGAATATTTGGGCTCACATTTACATCTTTAAACGATCTTCGTCTGGAATGTTCTTGACCGCATAAAGCTGCCGTAACTGGTAAGTTGAGCAGTAGTTGCTAACAATTATATATAGCAATTGTCATCAGGAATGTTAAGCAAATCACTAAGAATACTACTGTAAGGGATACGGTTTGTCGTATTATCTACAGTAACCCCGGTACTATCCTTTCATGCTATTCTTGTACTTTGCCCCGGACATCTTCCAATACTATTCATGCTATTCTTGTACCTTGCCCCGGACATCTTCCAATATTTCCTGTGTAAGGTACCTACACACCAGTGGTGTGTATGTAATCCAAAAAAATAAAATAAAATGGGAGAGTGTTCTTGTGTTGAAGATCATATAGTCCATCGTTTGAATATAAGAAGAAAAAAACAGAGAGAGAAGGAAGAGATGGACAGGCGCGAAGGGATGACAGGGCATGAGAAAGGGCACACCATCGATAGAGGAAGAACTGAGTAATGCCGTAGAGAACGGCACGAGAGAGAACCCCGGGGAAGAGAGTTCGAATGAGAGAACTAGAGAGTCCAGCCGAGAGAGGGCTAAGTGAGATGAATAAGAGACGACTGCAGAAGTGAAGTGAAATAGTAGAGGTCGCTGAAAAGAGAGCGAGCAATCTTGACTCGAGAGAGAAGAGTCCACCTCAGCCGAGGGTTAAGTGAGAGTACCGTAAGACGTGTAAGAGCACGCGGGAAAGTAGTTACCGTACGAAAGCTACGAAGAAAGAGAAGCTCCGCGGAGATACGCGTTGAGAGGGATAAGACAGTCGATAGAAATGCGCAATGAGAAGAGAGGCAAGAGATGCCAGAGAGAAGCCGAGAGAGGCTATGAGAGGCCCGAGTGAGAGGCCAGGAAATCGTGGGACGCCGCGATAAAAGAGGAGTAGTGCTATTCGCGATCTGAACTGATATGAAAATGAAAATTGAAAAGACAAACGGGAAGTACTGGAAAGGTAGAGATAAGCGTGAAAAAGGAATTAAGAAATACGGAACTTCGTGAAATACAAGGTTGGTAAACTTTGTAATAGTGTTTGATTATAATAAGTAAAATCCGTGTACTGGGAAGTTGGCCCATGTACGAACGTTGGTAGCATGCAATTAGAGCAGAAGTGGAAAACGAAGATGAGAGAGCTATTAAAATATGTGGTAAAAGTTGAAAAGGTTTGCGTAAGTTTTACGAGATTGAACAAGGAAGTACGATAAGCTACAGTACTCTTAAAATAAATATTTCCCCATTTTTTTCTAAGAATTGACGCTTCTAGAGGGAGAAGATGGTGATGCACCACCGTGAATCATCATAGAGAGGGGTCGAGAGATGAGGTGTCGAAGACAAAACATATTATTGAATAAAACTCAACGTCTGTGCACGTTTCCACGACTATGCACTAAGTACCGTAAGTCGGCATTAGTAATTACGATCGGAACAGAATATTCTAGGCTTCGTTTTTTTTGTTTTTTTTTTTGTTTTCTCTTCTTTTTCTTGTTTTTCCGACTATTCGTTGCTTGCGTTGAGTAGTTCTATATTGCAACAATTTTCCTAATGTACATTCAATCTCAGACATCTTCGAATTGAACGGTAAACGCAGTTTAGAATATTCCGTTCCGGTCGTAACCGGTGCCGAAGTGTGCACGGTTAGCGCGTAGTCGTCAAAACGTACCGTCAAGCTAGTAAATTGTGGGTCGTGTTTGAAACATTTGAAACAAGGCCATATCTCGGCTGGGAAAGGTCGTACAGAGTTCTGGTTGGAATTTTTGGAATTCTCAAGACGAGATCTACTTGTGTCTCAAGTTTGGTGATGATTAGACAACCTTAAACCGGTTAAAACGGCATTTATCTTAGAAATCCCGATAAATTCTCGCTGTCACAGTTCGAACCTCTCCAATGCCACATTTTTACGTTTTAAAGGTCTTTAAACTTGAGGAATCGTTACCAAACTTGATACACAAATAGATGTCGTCCTGAGGATTCCAAAAATTCCAAACAGAACTCTGTACGACCTTTCCCAGCCGAGATATGGCCTGGTTTCAAGTGTTTCAAACACGGCCCACAATTTACTAGCTTAACGGTACTGACGTAGAGTTTTATTCAATAATAGATGAGGAAATGAGGAAGGGGAGGAACGAGACGAGAGTAGAGAAAGGAGAGGAGAGAGAGTATCGTCATCAGTCTACCAGGCGACGTCGGCCGAAGAAGACTTCCACTAAAGGTTAGTCAATGTGCAGCAGCTTCTGCACGCGGAATGAACGATTAATCCCCCGCCCACTCCCTTACCCCCTTCCCAGTGCAGCAGGTTCTGTACGCGATCTGAATTTATATGAAACTAAAAGTATTGTGTGGATATGAGCACCGGTGCAATCCGATATAGGGCCAAATGGCCGGTGCAGAAATTGAGTGAATTGCATAAGGGAGCCAAGGACAAGGATACGGTATTATTCAGGCATGCATTCTTGCTGCACAACGAGACAGCGAAGGCAATTTCGGAGACGTGGAAGAAGCAGAAGGATACGACAGTGATCATCGTGGATCAGACACGGCAACAGCAGTGCAGGAAGCGAACTATTATATGGAGTAGCGTAGATGGACGGACAGAGGAAAGATGACATGGAATGCAGACGAGGCAGGTAATTTGGTAAGTTTGAGGGAGCTGTGCGCCCTGAGTCTGACTCAAGAGCAATAAACGAAAATGTAAACTCATTAGGAAAAAACTGGCAGCGTGTTGTCAGGAAGTAGCAAAAAAATGAAGGAAGAAGCCGAGAAGGCTGATAAACGGATAGTAGCTTTAGCAAATAGGAAAGCAGAGCTTTCAAGGGAGCACTTCAAGGAGGAGAGCTACGCCGGCAGGAGTGCAAAAATGGTCAAGACGATGACGATAGCAATCTGCATGGTGCTGGCAATGGCAACGGCATGCACGCCTCATTCTCATCAGATGCGACACTAACGATGCGACTAATTAGCAATCACTCGGACATAGCAGCCAGATATCTAGGAGGAGGAGTAGGTAGCAGAAGTGCTCAAGTGTGCGTGTGAGCGTGTGTGTAAAGTGTGCTCAAGTGTGATACCATCAGAGTGAGTCACTTGGCTGCCATGCAATCGCACGTGCTACAGCTGGCCGATAGTAAGGATAGCTATGACAGATGAGGGAGAAGTGAATGCTTTTGTTGACCAGAAGACAGGGATAATAGAAGAGCCGGCAAGCTCTGATAAGAGAGGGAGGATGTATCTGTTGAAATACCAGCAAATACCGCGTTTCGCGCCTCTAATGGATGAAGAGATAATAAGCGAGAGAAAATTAGTCATCTTCCATAATTTAGAGATAACTGATATATCGGATACAGTGGAAGATAGAGGTTTCGAGGAAACATGGTCGGTGTCGCGGGCATACCTATCCCGTTCGTGGGATCGGCTCGGGCAGATTTAGAGATAGGTCCGTGGCAAGGGAAGGTGAAAGTTCATTTCACCAAAGACAGAGTCATCGACATCAACGCGGCAGTCTATAACCTGATAATCGGTACAGACATTTTGGCACGTCTGCCGAGATGGTCAATCGACTATGCGGAAGGTAGTAATCATAGACGGAGGACGCCTACGGATCGTGGACAGACACTACGCGGCCATCAGAGCACAGAAGATAGCAGAAGAGCTACCGGACGTAAGGGTGGAAAAGATGGTAAGATGCCCACCCCACTAAGAAGTTTTTGTGAATTGTGTTTCGGCATTCGAAGGAGAGACATTATTGGTTGAGTCTAAAACCACAGAAAATTCTAGACCACTACGGTATTTTCATTGCACCAGCCGTGGTACACTCTAAGAAATTTTGTGTGCTAGTCTCGAACCCAGGAGTAGTAGGCGTAGTACTCTATAAGGACCAAAATATAGCCAAGGCCACAGTGATAGAGCAGTCAGCAGAGGGCTGTTGGGAAGAGATAGGCGACGAAGATCCAGAGCAGAACCCAGTGATGAATAAAATAAATGCCATCAGTATCCCCAATGGGGATCGACTCGAGAAATAGATATGAAGTTGATTTGCCACATGCAGAGGTGACAGAAGAACAAAGGTTGCAACGCAAACAGTTGTTTGAAGAATTCGGTAATGGAATAGCAAGGACTAACTATGATCTAGGCTCCTGTTTAGTGAGACATTTGAAGAGCATCTAGTAACACTCAGGAAAGTACTGACCAGATTTCGTGATTTTAACCTAAAAATATCTGGAAAGAAACTGACGGAAATTGCACAAAGTAAGATAGTCTTCTTAGGACACGAAATACGAAGAGACGGATATTATCCCGCAGATAGGAATATTGAAGCAATAAAAGAGTTTCCAAGACCAAGAAATGCGCGTGAATGCCTGAGGGTAATCGGAATGGCAAATTTCTTTCGAAAATTTTTTCCCGTCATTCATTCAGGTAGCCGCGCCAATCTATAATCTGTCCCGAGGCAAAACAAAGTTTGAATGGACTAGTGAGCACGAACAGTTCCTACGGATAAAAGAATTCCTAATCAATAAACCATGTTTAGCTTTTCCAAGGGACGACTCATTCACGCTACTACTGCCGGAAGCAACATAGCAGTAGGAGCGGTACTGTTGCAAGCAAAAGAAAAGAATTCAAGACAGATGGTAGTGGTAGGTTACTATAGCAAGGCTCTAACTGAGTCACAAATGAAAAAGTGGAGTCCGACGCACATAGAACTATGCGCAATGGTAAGTGCGTTACGTTTCTTTAAAACGAAAATATATGGAAACCACACGTACATCAAGTCAGACCATAAACCGCTCACTTTTCTTCTGTCTCAAGGGAAAACACATGACAGCTAAGCAAGATGGCTAGTCGAACTCATGAGTTATGACATATCAATCTCACATCTAAAAGGGTCATCAAATGTGGTAGCTGATCCGGATTCAGAATAAAGAGCTGTGTTTCCAGGAGGACCCGAAGGAAGCTGAGGACATGGTCGAGTTTCCGGTCAACCTGGCTATGGCGGTACCGAGAGGACCGACGCGGATGCTACCATAAGACGTGCTACAGGAACAACTCAATGACGAGACGTGTAAGCCCATTTTCAATATTATAATGTTGGGCAGTGCCCTCCGCGATCAGAACGATGAAATAAACGAGAATCAAGTAAAATTGGCCGAAAGGTGTGAAATAAAGAAGAATAAATGCCTCTACATGGTTAGAGACCACGGAGAAGCGAAACGAAATAAGAGAGATTTATTATTTGTACCAGAGAAGTTGACCAGAGCAGTCTTCGATGCGTACCATAGCAGTACGACGGCGGGCGGATATTTTAATTGGAGGAAAACAACCTAAAAGATAATGAGGAGATACTTTTGGCCAGGTATGTCTAATGAGATTTTCCAGTGACAGAAAGGCGACTTGATCGTTTACTTTACTGTCGCATACTGACGCTAGCAGGGAGTACTAATTGTAAGTTTCTGCAATGCAGATGACGAAGAAGAGAGCAAATAGACCAACAAATGTGACGGATCGCAGAGCCGCCGAATCAAGAAGAACACATCACCGGTTGGGATAGAAGGTTACAAGAGAGGGAAAGCCATATCCTACCAGACCCGAGTCTCAGCCTCGGAACAGCGCGTCTCGCGATCAGAACTTATATGTATGAGAGAATGTCGAAGGGAAAGAAAGGAAAATAGTTCCAGCAGGAAGAAACCTCAGAAGGACATCGAAAGCTACAAAACTACGACGGCTTTGAAGGAGAGGTGACGGGAAACGTAGAAGAAGACGAAAACAAATCGATGAAGACAAACGGACAAGATACGGTTGAGCGTCGATTAACAGATGAGGATATCGTTGAGCAACAAACAGAGCATAGTTCTGAAAATGAAGAATGCCTGCGATGGACAGAATCACTCGAATAATTAGCAAGGATGGTAGACGATATTGGAGGTATCGAGTGGAGTGCAGGTATGCGATTATGATAGAATTATCTACTCCATCCCTGTTTGAAGAACAGTTTTGCGCAGCCGTCGTGGATATAGAAAATGCTTGGGATAAGGAAGAGAATGGAGCTTCAACATAGGAGATCTAGTTCCTAGTACATGACGACTCTTATCAATCCCATTAGACTGTACAGAAGAGGACAAAACAAGAAGCCATCCCCAATCAGGAAAAACCCTATAGTCATCAAGGATAAGCGAAGACGAATGTAACCCCCTATGGTACATGCTGAGAAAATTCAGGAACGTAACTATGACATTCTATAATGCTGAATCCTCTTTTAAATCATAGAGTATTAAAGAATTATTGTTTTCTTTCATTGTTTAGATGTATTGAAGGTTGCAAAGTCGTATGAGTTAAACTTATTTACTCGGTGACAGTAAAAAAGTTTTAGATATCTGTCATGATCATAATCGAAGGATCTTTTGATATACAATATTTGATATTTAATGTCTGTTGTATTTTTAATATATGACAGTTAACTAATAGGTTTACAATTTTGTGATAAAGTTTGGCTAAAAATAATATGATATTTGTGGCTATCTATAATATAAGATCACAGTAAGAAATGAGTTTAAAAAGCACTACGATTTTCAAGAAAACAAGAGCTTCATATAAATTTCGCACAATAAAGAACTTGTTGGCGGCAGAAACAGAAAATAAATAATCCCAGGCGAAATGGAAAATTGGCGCACTATACTAGCCGGGTAATACCCAAATAATATAAAATTTTATTTTGTCCAAGAAACCAAAGCTTGATACATATTATTTTCTAAAAAAATTGATGTTCTACAAAGATATTTGTATCGCGTTTGGCTAGGAATTGTGTTTGTTGTATAGAATTAAGAGAAAAGAATTAGAAAAGGCGTCAATTAATACTCTGTTGATAAACAATTGAATACGCAAAATAAAAGATCTTCATGTTTTCAGGTTACCAATTTTCAGATTTTCCGACTTTCATTGTAGCAATGCGGCCCTATTTCGAAGTCTGAGGACAGACTTTGTTGAAGATGGGAGGTGTAAGGGATACGGTTTGTCATATTATCTACAGTAACCCAGGTACTATCCTTTCATGCTATTCTTGTACTTTGCTCCGGACATCTTCCAATACTTCCTCTTCAGACGCCGACTCACCCGCACGCCCCTCTTCCCGTGACTAACAAGGATGTGTCAAACCCTTATGAAATTCCCGAGTATATAACCGCCCCTTTCCCGTCATCAGGATCAAGTTCCCGTCCCCTTGACCCCTTGTCGTAGTTATGTTATGTAAGTCCCCATTCCCCTTCGCCTTCGTCGCCAGCTTCTCCTCTTCGGTTGTGAGGTTTGTGTCTCAGATAAACTTGATCCCTCATAACCCGCTTGTCGCTTGCATTTCACTATGGTTAGCCCGCTCCCCAAATTCTACGTAAAACAACAAAGAACAAAAGATGGGTTGCTTTGCTCATGTGAAAAACGGTTTTGTTTCTGAGTGAGCACTGCAATCCTACTTTACTTATAGAGCCATAGTTCTCAAAAGAGGCAAATTTTATTTTATACTTATAGAGCCATAGTTCTCAAAAGAGGCAAATTTTATTTTTATTTGCGTCAGCTGGTGACGGGGCTATCAAGAAGACATTAACGGACTTCCTAACAATGTGGAAAAAAATAGCGGACTGACCCTCACGACCACTATCTAGCAAAAGAGGAAGGACTAGTAGATAGCAGTCGCGACAGTGCTGATCACAGCCGGATAATGCAGCTGCTTGCGGGGCATGGCGAAGGCGAGGACGAGGTTGAGGGTGTGGGCGAGGAGGAAGAGGACGAAGAGCCAGTAGCGAAGGAGCGGCAACCGAGGACAGAGCGCACTCACCGACACCCACACGCCGAACCTGCACGAGTTTGCACTACGCCTAGCGAAATTACCCCCCCCCCCTTATGGGGTAACTTTTTCGCCAACTGTATGACGTGAATTTGAGATTACACTGGCCGTTTTAGGTACAAGAGGCTTTGAATTTACGCATGGAGCTGTTTGGAATCATTGTTTTTTGCAACTTTTTTTTGATTGAGAGATACTGACAATGAGAGCCGAATGAAACTTCGCATGTTAGATGTAAGACGTTTACTGCTGTTGCGAATGGAAGAACAAATGTTATATTTGGGATTGCCTTGCTTGTTTGCGCGTTACTTACTTGTCGCTTTCAATTCGCTCCTGAGCCAGACCAACGATAAACTTGCGCAGCTTGATCAAAACCAACGTTGAGATAACAGCAATCGATATGAGAATGATATCGACCAGAACGAACCATCCTATAATTAGGGATTTGAAACAGTATATTGCTTAAAGAGCAGCTTTTAATATCCAAAAAGCGGTACCTAATCTGGACAAATCGGACGACTTCGGGATGGAATCATTCAGAATACCCACAATGACCATCATCGACATCATGGTTGTGAGACCCATATCAACCTGTAATATCTAATTGTCACCGTCCTCCTAGGGAAAATAAGTTTTCTAATAATAATGTAAGTTTGCTTCGAACCCGAGATATGTCTTTCTGGTCTGTTATTTCGACGCTCCGCCCATTTCAGAAGCAGGCTTGCCTAACTTCTCGCTACCTAACATACCTCGAATATATGCTACCTTTTTGCATATATTCCGGGAATATATGCAAAAATAATAATATGATATTGAAACATATTCACTTCTTGTTGAGTAAAGGAGTAGTAGATCACTACTCTCTACTTTGGCTATTCCCCTGCACCTCCTCTCGTCCTCACCTATACTTTGTTGTCTACCTCCCGCGCTTCCCGCGCTCTCTACGATCACCCCTCGCTTGTCATTCTATCGCATTCTTGTCTTGTCTATAAAGTCTCCCTCTCCTCTCTCTACTCCTGGGACAGCTCAAGGACAACGGGGTTCCTCCAGTCGTCTTTTCCCCTTCCTCCTTCCTTCCTCCTTCCCCTTCTGTCGACTCTCCTCTTCCCCTTCCCTCGACTCTTCCCCTGCCTTTCCCTTCGTCCTCACAAAGACTCAACAGTGGCGACCAGGATCATTTTCGACTTCGCGGGATCGATTGGATTGAGGTATACCTGTCTTCATTATTTGCCCCTCCCTTCCCCCACTCCCTCCCCTGCTTTGCCCGATACCCGAGTGGTATTGAGAGTGTGATACTGTGTGCTCACGGGTGAGCGTGCCCCTCTGAGACCAGTAAGAGTGGCTTGACCGGCAATAGCCAGTGGCTAGGTGTTGGAGTTGGTGGTTCGTTTGCGAGTGATACTCGAAACGTGTGAGTGAGACAAGCTTGAGTACCGGACAGTACTCTGGTTGAATCGTGATTGTAGAGTAGATCACGTAGTTGCATGATGTCTGAAGTGGACGCAACGCCTGTCCGGATGATGGAGATGATGCAGAAAATGATGACCTCAATGATAGAGGCTACGCAGAAGCGGGACAATGAGATGAAGGAACTGTTCCAGTAAGTGATCAGTTCGCAGTCCACTGCTGAAGGTCAGAATCGTGAAGGAGCCCCGTTAGCGGGTGTACAGAAGTACTCAATGGATTCCATTGAAAGGAAGATTCACGAATTCGTGTATGAGCCAGAGGAGGGCTCAACCTTCGATAACTGGTACAACAGACACCAGGACATCTTCGAAGTAGACTTGAGTGAGATGGATGA
>LS949068.1:21513-41294 GCA_900490955.1 Micoletzkya japonica
AGATATAAAACGAAACAATATCGAGTAGGTAGAAACCATTCCGAATCTGCAGAAAAACTTTAATAGCGCCTAAAAAGAAGAAAAAACTTACAGCGTACTGCATATTCTCCAAATAATTCGGCTCTTTATATTTAAATCGTAATCGCGACTCCGTAGAATGCCTGTAGAATGTCTGGAGTGTATTAAAAAGTAAGCATCTAAAAGGAAACTATTTTAACTCACATTAATCTTCCAAGTTCCATCGGTCATCAGATTCTTTCCAAATAGGATATAATTCCGACTGTTCATGAGTGTTCGCGCATATTCCTCCTATCTTTTACAGTGTCATCTCTGAAACGAAAAGAATTTAAAAAAAACAACAACAAACACTTAGCAAGAGAACACGAGAGAGCGAACGGAGAGGACACAACTGATGCGAGGACGCGCTGACAGGTCAGGTTGACCAAAATAGTTTACCGTATGCTAACATTCCTCGTGAGAGTCCCTCACTCACACTGCTTCCAAAATAGACCAGTGCAGACGCCACGAAAATATACCAACCTGTTGGTTAAATTCCGTTCGCTTTCAAATAAGACCAACCAGTTGGTATATATTTTGCGGCGAAGCAAACAAATACCTTGCATATTTATCTGCTCAGTATATACTAGGTATATTTTCGCTCAGTGTATGGTGGTGAAATTTCGCTCAGTGTATCGTAAATATCGTAAAGGGAAAGAGGCGAAAGCAAGAGGGTACGAAACTTCCGAAATAGACTGCGTGCACTTCGACGGAAAACGCGCTCTCATCTTCCGCTTCTCGAATGCTACACCCTACTGTGCTCTGCGCTCAGCAGTATACTCATTGTGCAGTTAGTATTCAGTAAGTGAACCCTAATTGAGGTTGTCAAGGTGAAATGATAGACCGATAGAGGAGAGAAGAATGAAGAGCGGCAGATTTGACAGCGCCTTGCATAACTTTTTTCTTGGTGACTTGCAAAATTGTATATGTCACACTTTCTCTATCTAATAAAAGTCTGTCTTCTATTAGATTTTTTACTTGATGCGGCTTTTATGTTCCACCCACGCATCACATATCGCATCGCAACTTTAAGAAAAAATGCGTACTGTATTGCTAAATTTAAAAGTTACCTGTAGGATGATTCCTTCCTCTGCGAGCGATTGAGCGAGTAGTCGGTATCGTTGTTCTCGAGGGAAGCAGTAGTTGTGATGAGAGAACAGAAGTTGAGGGCGATCCAACTGCAGGCGGTATGTGGTCCGCATTCAATACATCTTCTCTAGGTAGTTTTCAACTGCGGGCTAGGTCTCCCATGAGAATACCGTTAGCTCAGAAATCTCTAGCTAGCGAAATTACCGTTTTTTTAATGTCTCTCTGTGAGGTTACTATCTCCTTAGAGAGGAAAGGCCACAGTCTATAATTAATCAATCATACTATGATTCAAGTCACTATTATAGGACTGCGTTAGGAAAGCCAGGCTAAGTGACTCTACGTAGGTATCGAAAATTTCATGTCTTAAGAGAAATCTACCTCTTGTTGCATTATCGTGTACTCTATAGTTATCCATTGCGGGATTATCTGTGATACTGATGCTGAAATTTTTATCTTAAAGGCCCCCTCCGACCACTTTTTGACTATATGCTTTTTCGACATCATTGGAAAGCTCTCAGTGTCCTGAGTTTCGTCCAAAATGTAGAAAGCGAGAAAATTCGCCGTTGCCGAGAAAAAGCTGTGCAAAGATTTCTCTCGTTGTCTGCGTCTCTTCATGCCTCTCTTGTCTCTCACAATCAATCAACCGCACGTTAATTGGTTGTAACTAGAAATGAATGAGATGGTCAGAGGGGCCCTTTAATGGCTCTTTCAAACCCGACTGGGGTTATCATTCAAAGACAAACAAAAAAAACTGTTTGACATTGGCCAGTATTTCGCGTTAATCATGTCTGTTCGTGCGTCTCTCCTTGTCAGTTATCTATGCGCTAATATTGTTGCCAGTTTTAAGCGAGTAAAATTAAATGTCAAATTGTCAGTGAATGATCCACTACTACTCCACACACGAACCTGATCCGTCTGTTCTCGAAGTATACCGTACCTTCACGGTTACCATTGGAGTACTGTCCCTTGTCATCTCCTTGCTGAGTATGTTCCTCGTCTGGCAAGCCAAGGATACTATCATAACGAAGGAGTACCGTCTCTATCTCCTCGCATCCATGGTTCGACTTTTGCCTTTCCACACAACCTCGAAGAAGCTGTTGTTTCATAGAATTATTAGTATAGATACTTCGGTTACTCGTGCTGACTGTGACTTTGTTTTGTTTTCTTTTTCTTTTTTTCGGCCAAGTCGTCAGCGAAACGTTTGATGACAAACGATGAATATTGTAAAGATTCAGGTCTCAACAGAGGCCGCAGACTTCTACCTCGGCATCGGATTCCATCCGATCGCCTTCACGGATAATGCGTGTGTCTACGGAGATGGACTCATCTTCCGCCACTTCGGCTTCTCGGTCAACTCGCAGTTTGTGAGTCTATATACCGTCAAAACCGAAAATTCTGGGACAAATATCGTATAATACGGTATTATACCGTATTTTATCGTATTTTGACACTGCACTGCGGCGATCATCAAACACCATATGAAACGTTGCGTGCCTGTCCTTTGGACCTTTTGGAGTCATCCTAGCTTGAAAAGTTTGAAATTGATAACTCGTGCTTCGCTATGGAATGGCTGAAACCGGTGGTACCGTTGCGAACCTCTCCAAATCAGGCCGGGAAAAAAGTTCATTTCTAGCATTCCTTGACCTATTTTTCAGCCTAAGTCGGTTTATTTGAGTATCCCGAGGCTGATAAACATTTTATACACTTTTTGCTGAAATTTGAAAATTTTGATATTTTGACTGGTCCTGGAAAAATTTTGATATTACCCCGCACATGCCATCTGACTCCTAAATTCAGAAATAAAGCTTTTTCAATGTTTACCTATGTAGTTTGAGCTGCTCTTTCCGAATATGCAAGAAATTTTTTGATTGGATTTATTCTAAAGCTGATAATGCAGAAAATACGGAAAAATACGGTATTTGTCCCACAATTTTCTGTTTTGACGGTACAACTGAATTAGTCGAAAAGAGGTTATGAAAAAGGAATAAGAGATGTGCCAGCAACGGTGAAGTTTACGTGGAATAATAGATTATCCTTAGGTTATTGGGATATCATAAAGAGCAATACAGCTGGTGTTTTACCCCGTGGGTACTGGGTTACCTAAAAGAACCCACTGGTATATCAATTGGTTTTCCAATGGTGGTGATCTTTTCGGGATCCCAGTGGAGTTTCGAACGAGGTGCGCACGTTCGGGTGGGGGTCACATGGGGTAGCTAGCAGAAGGCAAAGTCTTCACCAACCATTGGAGATACACTAGAACCAAAAGAAAGGCCCTTTTGGTGTTTTTGGTGGAAAAACCGTCAGAAAGAAAAAGCTTGGTAACATCAGTGTACATGAATATTCAAATCTACGTCTTCTTCGGCAAACAAGGAACAAAACTTGAAATGTTCCGCTTGAAAAAGTGGAATTGTACAAAAATTATTGTCAATATACTTAGAACAATTTCAATTCTGTTGCGCTCAGCCTACCGTATAAATAGATATACGCTGGCAATCTTCATGCAACTTCAAACAATTTTTAAAAAATAAAGAAAAAAATTAAAGCTAAGGTTATCTTTATTTCAGGTGGGCTACGTGTGCCTCGAGGTCATGATGACCTTGCCTCTCGGACTGTGCTTCGTTTGTAGGCACCAGGTACAGTTAGAGAGCCACTAACGGATAGCCAATATGTTGTCCTGGTCACGAGATGCGTCGCGGTTATGAATGACGTGTGAAACGTATGCATCAGAAAGACCCGAATGACATGCTCTATTGGCAAACCGCATCACTTTCATGAGTTAGGCTTCACCATGTATGAAGGTATACGAAGAAGGTTTATAAGAAGTAGGTACTCTATCATAAAACATAAACGAAACACGGCCAAAAAAGAACCGTATTGCCAACACTATACTAACGGATGTCATTTGCAAGCTCTCGGTATCTATTTTTTCTGATTCTTCTCCGCTCTTTCGCTCCCCTCCCCTAATCTCTCCTTGTTGAGGCGGTCATGTCTCCGGGTTCTCGCTGGAAGATCGGCCACTGGTTCCACGTCATCTTCGGGCTCATCGCTATCGCCAATGTGACGAGCACCACCGTCGCCCTCGATGTATGGTTGACGACAAACGTGTCGTCAATTGTTTTAGGCGAGAGACTAAAGCTGTATGAGGAGAGTGCATTAGCAGGAATGAGCATACTGACGAAACGTTTTCGTCAGTAATATTAACTAGCGATCTGCAATCGACTCCTTTTGATCAATATGTTGCATTACTATTGGCAACGAGACGAGTCGTGATGATATGTGACAAAAGTATCTCAATGAATCGATTGCGGAACTCTAGTTAGTATGAACCCTTTGATAGTAGAGGAAAATTTTGCGTCAGCAGTTTGATGACACTGCACTCCTATTCCTGACGAGAGAGCGACGCTGTGTGAGAAGATTACAGACGAAGAAGGAATGACGTTTACTGACCGAACTTTTTCGGTAATAATAATAACTTTGTAGAGTTATCTGCAGCTAAACACATACAGACGTAAAACACTACTACTTGATGAGGGAGGTTGTATTGTGTTTGAGATGTTGTTTATTTAATTCAAAGTACCTATTTTATTTAAGATGGGGGAGAAGTCGCCAACAGAGGTGGCGGCACTGAGGGAGCAAGTAAGCTTATTATATATATATATATAGTTGATGAACTCCACTGTAAGCCGCGAAACCCCCCCCCCCCGACGACAATCCATGTAAATAAAACCCGGTGGAGTAAAAAATTCGGATGGAATCTTGCCAGAACAGCGAAATGCCAAGAAGCCAAGTGGAATCTCGGATTCCATCCTGATTGTTCAGTCACCGGGCGGTATGCTGATGAAAGCCTCTGCTTGAGGCCTACCAATCCGTTCCCCTCCGGGACCGTCTCACTTGCTATAATGGCGTTCAACTGGCCCTGTCCACCATGTGCACCTGCAGTTGCTACATCGTCTTCCTCGCGGGGGTTAGTATCCAATGATTATTATCCTTAGTTAAGTAAAGTCTGCTATTTAGTAATAATAACAACTTATCGACGCATTCACTGCGTAATTTAGATGCAGGACCTAGGTAGATACAAGTAACCCAATCTATTTGATTTGAACACATCCATCTCTGGATGAACCCGTTTAGATTAGCGCGCACATCTTGTACACTCTGCAGTCGACGTCACTCATGAGCACATCTCGCAAGAACCTCCATCGCAGACTCACGGTGCAGCTTATTCTGCAGGTTGGTCCGTCGCACAAATTTAAAAAAATCAATAAAATCTCTGCAAAGCAACCTCGTCTCTCCACCCTTCCCATTCCGCTGCACACCTACGGTTTAATAAATAAATAAATGTGAAATGTATTATCATGGTAATATCTATCGCGTGCCACAGCATTCCGCGCGGTTAGGAATGTGTCTAACAGCGAATTGACCACTATTTTTGAATTATCTCATGAGTGGATAAACCAATCTGCACCAAATTTTCAGAGCTTATTGAGTTCACGGTGGCGAACTTAAGTTTTTAAATTCATGAATATTCGTTCAATGATTCGCCTACAGGATCGGATGATAGGCGCGGAAACCGCTATTCGCTGTTAGAACACTTGGAATGCTGTGGTGCGAATCGCAATGACATTCCCTCTCATACAGGCTTCCATCCCAACACTGTTCGTCATGTGTCCGTTCCTTTCCATAGCTACGCTGTATCTCCTAGGAAGCCATAGTCTGGGTAAGCTGTCCGTGCCCAATTAAGAATAACAATTATTAACTTAAAAAGTTTTCGAAATCGATACTCTGTGTTTTTCAGTTCTGATCTGCCTCTCGATCAGCTTGATGGGTTTCCATGCGATCGTCCACTCCTCGATCGTAGTGGCGTCATCTTCGAACTACCGTAACCAACTACTGCATTTCTTCATAGCCAAGACCGCTACCCCCTACAGCAGCAACGTGCGCGTCGTAAATAGGCCCCCAGAAGGCTTTCGATAGAGTATCATGAACCGTCTGAAACGTTTGGCTGTTATTCAGGCGTAGGTTTGCATTGCTCCACGGGTTTTGGAGAATCGTTTGTTTGGATTTCCTTGAATAAACAGCATGAAGCAATGTGATTTTACAACAGTGAAGTCAAAAACTCGAAAATAAATGTATTGTTGGAGAAGAGTTGCTCGTTCCGCCAGTCCGAATTTGCCCAACTGTCTCAGCGCACAGCACATAGCGTGTCCGCCTGTCTGATAGGTCACATGGCATTTTGACAAATTCCCTATGCAAATAACCATTGATTAGTCTAATTCCTATGCCAAGTAGCCATGACAAGAGAGACTGCTTCATTAGCATACGATTTTTTTGAATCTACAGAAAGAACAAATATGCTTACGGCTCTCACGCGCATCAGTCACTTCCAAGATGCTTGTCCACGCTGTGTAAGCAGCATTCTGCAGAATGATGTATCATGCTTTCTAGATTCCTACAATATACTCTCTCCCCTTCGATTTATTTAATTGAGACGAAGTGTTCATAACAATGTGTTCAAAACAAATAGACTATAAAAAAACTTGGTCTGTAAAGGAATCGGAAGAAATGCATAAACGGTAAAACATGGCGATCACATATTTGACCGGGCGCGACGGCCGGCGGACAGCCGCGACGCGCGCCATTCACGCGTCGCGGCCACTCTGTCCTCGGAGCATCGTTGCGTTCTCTCCTCGTCTTGCTCGCTCCTTCTCGCTCTCAAATGAGTTTGTGAGGCGTCTCGGGTCTCGTCATCGAATGTTGTGCACGCGCGTCTGGCCATCTCTAGCCAACATATACTCCCTCGTTTTCCTTTTTATTCCTTTTTATCATACTCATAAAACAGTTACTTATACGTAAGTTGCGCCTTTGCAATGCTAGATATTTATTGGCTGTAAACTTAATTGATATTGTCTCTGCTACTAAGCCTGTCTCGTCTTTATTCATCTCACAGCTCCCGTCAAATTTCGCAGAATGCTTGAAGGAACGAAACTTCTTTCCTTCGAATTTCATGGATGACTTGGTTTTTTTTATCTCGTGTCACGAGTCGTGTGCTCAAATGTTCAAGTGTTTTGTGTTGTCGTAATGCGTTTTAATATTATTCTTGCAGATCGTCTCGTCATCACTCGATCTCGCTTAGGACTGGCTGTAGAGTCTCGTGTTCTGGGCGGCTACTCGGCACACATTTTGACTTTGACGGTCAGTGACATCACGCGATAGATGCAAATATAGCATTAATGTTGCTGGTTTACACTACGCTTTTTTAAAAGGAATCACCTATTTTCATTTATATGTCTTCATCTCATAATTTTTTTGTTAATAGACTAAATTATACAGTGGTCGCTAGCTCCCGCACGTGGATGACCTGTTATCGGTTATCGCACACGCCGTACGTGTTATATGAATTTGTTGTCACCAGGCATGGGACTGGTTCAATGCACCGTACGTATGACAATGAGAGAATTAATATTCGGTGAAATGCTATAATTGCAGAGTGAATGCGAGATCGCTCAGTAGAGGGAGCCATGGCATCGCCTTCGAGTGGATCACAACAACAACAACAACAACAACAGAATGCGGGACAGACCGGTGCGACGAGTGGAGGGACGACTCCCGGACAGGAAGGAGAGGTGAGCACTGTGCTATGCAATGCTAGATATTTATTGGCTGTAAACTTAATTGATATTGTAGCTGACATTCCTCAAGCGATAATAATATCAATTGCAATGGGCTTATCATGCACGGAAGTCGGGTAAATATTTAAAATACACAATTAGGGATATTCTACTAGCTCGTATTTGTACTCGCTCAGTCGTTATTAGCACTGCATCGACGTGGCTACGTTTCTGTTTGTGTTCCGTCATGATGTCACGCAAGTGACAGTTTTGTAGCCTACACCATTGCGCGTACTCCATGAGAGGCAAGAATTATGAGTAAAATGCATTAC
This sequence comes from Micoletzkya japonica, assembly GCA_900490955.1. Lineage (NCBI taxonomy): Eukaryota > Metazoa > Nematoda > Chromadorea > Rhabditida > Diplogasteridae > Micoletzkya > Micoletzkya japonica. The sequence goes on from LS949068.1 coordinate 29,600, forward strand.
GATAATTTGAATTTGAATTTTGGCGCGAATAATTATTTGCGTTTTCAGCAACGCGCCCAACCGCCGTACACGATGCACGGCGTGCTGCACTTTATCCAGCATGAGTGGAGTCGGTATGAGATGGAACGGAGCAAGTGGGAGATGGAGAAGGCCGAGCTACAGGTATTATACTCTCCTCCCTATAATTTTTTGTTTTATCTTTTGTCCATTGTTTTGACCATTTTAAATGTGTACCTCTTTCGGAAAACAACCGCGTGGCTGGAAATGGAGGGAATTCTAAAAAGAAAAAAAAAGCATCTGATCTCCTAACTAATGGCATGACGGCTCACGTTTCGTGGTTTGTAGTTTGCGCAGGCTACACTCTAGTTTGATCTCTTCCTTTGCAGGCCCGCATAAGCTTTCTGCAAGGCGAGCGGCGGGGGCAGGAGAATCTGAAGGCGGACCTCGTGCGACGTATCAAGATGCTGGAGTACTGCCTGAAGCAGGAGAGGTGTGCCGGGATTGGCGCGCTTTTTTGAATTTGAACTTGCGCGGGAAACCGGTGGTATGCATAATGAGTAAGTAATCGTAGTGCAGAGCGCTTGTACGGGTGGCTGATTGTGATTTTTTTCCTAATTTTTTCCTAATTGTATGAGGGATAATGCAAAAGTATAGGTATACGACTAGTCGGTGTATGATTCAGGACGAAGAACTATCGCCTATCGCACAACGGAGAGGATCCACCGGCATACGAGGAAAACGACGACGAAAATGCGGCACCCGGTGAGGGGGGCTGGGGGGGGGGGGGTGGTTTGACGGTCGGAGGGGAAGAAACTGGAGAAAAATCATTTGAACGAGACGGTCACAAAATATATAGCGGAATGACAAGATGCATGCTGGTAAGAGAATTGGAATTAGAGAAACAGAAAGAGTGCATACATTTTTTTTCCACTATAGTATCCCTCAATTAGTGCTAGGATTTCCATATCTTGAGACGCTTTTTTCAATAAATGAACTTTTTGTTTGTAGATCCGAACGCTCCACTCGACGTGGACGCGTACCCTCTTGAGGGAGCGAATGCCCTGGGATGGAAGCAGGGACGGGCACTGCTCAAGCAGTATCTCGAGGTTCGGTAGATGGGTAGAGGGCGGGGGATACGGTAGGCAGTATGGACATATTAAATAAGCCAATGTTTGATCAAAGTATGCAGCACTTAATATACTCTAAATAAAGTTTGTAGAACTAGCATATAGGATACCGCGGTACGTCAGAAACGGCGTAACCAAAGCGCTTCATTTTGTGGCTGTCGTACGTGGGCGCAACCTTACAGGGCAACGTTTTGAGAAAGAAATGGGTCTAGTAAGAGCGAAAAATGTTATTTGGAAAGCATATATTTTCTGCAGGAAATTGGCTACTCGGAAACGATTCTGGACATTCGCTCATTTCGCATGAAGAACCTCCTCGGTCTCATTCCACCAGGTGACAATTTGCATTATCCCTCCTTTTTAAATAATATAATTTCTCTACATCACCAAACTGTCATTATAATACGTCCATGTGAGGGTGACTTATTGTTAGACAGAGACTTTACCGTGGAATGCGAAATATTGTCAACTTTGATTCAATGCGCGTTATCAGCACATCGTGAAACATACCTGAAGGTTACCGTTTTAAGCCGGTTTTCGTCGTGCATCTTACTTCAAATAATAAGCACATGTTTGCTTTTCACGTTCTGGAGCAACTAATAATAGTGTCAAGCAACATTTGCTTATCACAGTCTGATAGAAAACGAAACGCAACTGTTTTAATCGCATTTCGTGGCCGATAGAGTGCCTTTTTCAGCCTAGCAATTGATGGTCCTATCAAACGCGAGCCTACCAAGAAACAATTCTAAAGAATATGTTTCTAAGAAATAAAGAGTAAACATGTGGCATACCAGTCATATTTTGCATCGGAGGGCCCTTGTATGGTCTTTATGCTTTGCCGATCAGGTCAATGGCCCAGTAATGGAACCCGTGACGCCACTGGAGGAGACCTCTTTCCCGCCCTCAAGAACAATACGGCCGAGAGGTGAATCGAGCTTTTTTTTGTGTCTATTTTTACAACAAATAAAATCTGTAAACCAAATAAATCAACAAATAAAATAAAACGATGTAAAACTGTAAAAATCTATGGTTTGTCCGGATCCGCCACGGTGAGCTAAAAACCTTCCATTGTTAGAAGAACATCCACGATAGATAGTTTATGCCTAATTCACAAGAAAAAGCGAAAAAAACTGTGATAAATAGAAAGTGAACGAACACACACGATTTGTAGCAACAATGAAAAGAATATTTCGTCCTTTCTAGATCATAGTGTCGGCTTTTCGGAAAACATAAGCTGTTGCATTCAAGACCGTAATTCGAATGCTCATTGAGTGAAATACAAGAAAAGAGGGGGTGATAGGTGTGCTTGTTCAAGAAGCTTTTGCAGCGATTCATCCTCGGACCACGGGGGAGATATGGACGGAGATGTGCAGGAGGCTTTCAACCAGTTTGAGTTCCTCAAGGACGTAGGAAAGGTACGGTAATCGGATTATTTGGCATCTTGCGAATTTTCAAACTTACCAGATTCAGGAGGTTAAGGAGGACTGGAATGTGGACCGCAGTGTGCTGGATCAGCTGAAGCAGAAGTACAAGTGAGTTGGACGGGCGTTTTCCTTTATATGAGGGTCGCCCTTTTTGTGTAGCTTTGAACTGGTCATGTAGGAGCTCTTGTTCGTATCTTTTTTATTCCATTACTGGGAACGTTGCGGGAACTGAATGAACGATTCTCTATGATTTTTTGTCTCTATATTATCATCTCGATAAGCGTACTTCGTTTTCAGGTCAGAAAAGCAGGCCAAGCGACTCTCGTCGCACTCTTCGCGAGATGAACCCGAATACGGCAAAGGACGTGAGTTTTTTTTGTCTCATGGGGAGGAAGTACGGGAAGGGGGGATATACCGTACATCCCGCCTACCTGGTTTATGGAGCATACTTGTACCGGGCGAAAATGAGGCATCTTGATTTTTTTAAAATTAAAATCTCTAAATAAAAAAAAGTTTAAAATAAAATCTCTAAATAAATAAATAAAAAGATTAAAATCCCCCTGTAATTGCAGCCGAGGTGGTGCTTCCGGGTCTGCCGATGCCGGCGGAGAAGCCAGCCAGACGAGCAGGGGAGTACCTCGACATCAACGACGCCCTCGGACTGCCACCCGATGAGGCCGCCGTCGATATCAAGGATGTGGCGGCCGAACAGGTGCGGGGGGGGCGGAGGATTATAATAGTATAATCATAATAATACTAATATTAAAGTTGTGTGGGTGGGTATAGGGCGATTTGATGAAAGGCGAATGAGGGGGGGGGGGGAGAATTAGGCGAGGATGCGAATCGGGTACTTTTGATGGTTATGTTTCGCCCATCCGAAGATAATACACAGGGGTTCATTCTGGATTGATCGCGAAATGTACCCGATCAAGAGTACCCGATTCGTATCCTCTACTTTTTAGTATTGACGACAAAGTTCGGTCAGTCTCGTCGAAAGTAGGAATGAGACGACTATGCATTTCCCTGTGAGCTAGCAATAAAGTATTATCAGAGTGACGGGGAAAGCTTTGCTCAACCATATCGCCTGATTCAGGAGGACGACCTCAACCAGACTCCTCAGTGGGCGGTTCGGGCGGTGCTCCGATCGCACCTCGACGTCATTCGCGCCATGCAATTCCACCCGGTAGAGCCGGTCCTGTTCACGGCAGGTAAATAGCCTGCTTTTTTCATCTTTATATATATATATATATATATATATATATATATATATATATATATATATATATATATATATATATATATATATATATATATATATATATATATATATAGTTTAATAAAAAGATGTGTCAGTAAAACCGAATATCAAGCGAGAGAGTGTGCAAAAGTGAGAAATTAGACACATTTTGGAACGAGAGCAACGGACGGATCGGTTTATTCGACTGTATTTGCCACGCTAACATTAGCCAGGACGGATACATAGTCTAGTTGCTTTATGTTGCGTGTGAAACGTATTCATACGCAATTGCGCGAAGCCACCATTTGAACAAATCGGTCGTTTTATCAGCTGTAAATATATGTAGATCAAGGTTGCTGAAACGACCGATTTGATGGAATGGTGCTTTCACCGCAATTGCTTGTGTGTCATGTTGATGCACGGTCAGCGCGTGTTTTCCTAGCGTTGTTTGACATGTTAGAATTATTTATGGTAGAGTGTGTTATCCTCTGAACATTCTTCACGTGTGAGTTCCTTATTTAGAAACGGATTTTAGTCTATTGCGCCTTTAGTGTAAGATCGCAATACGCAAATTTTTATGTCGCGCGCGAAACGTAGAAAGATCCAGGTTGGACTAGAACAGTAATTAGGGTTGTACGGTTAATGAAATAATATGATATTTGACTTTTATTAAAGGTGAGGACGGGACGACGAAGCTGTGGAATCTAGACGCGAAGCCGGTCAATGCCAAGGACTCCGAGAAGAGCAAGAGTCAGCTTTATGACACGATTTGACAGTTGTATTGCGAAACTTTTTAAGTGATAGAAATTAAGGTAGAAATTTCACTGTTATTTGCTATGAATATGTTAAATCTATATACCTAAGGAGAGGCATGACCGTTTCGCCTCCTACCGCCAGACGGCCATGCCAACAGTATACTAGATCCGAGACTTCCGTGGGCAGGGTCGTCCTGCGGGTAGTTTACTGCACGGTTCAACCCATACATGGAACCCAAGCAAATACGCTAGGCTACTTTTCTGCGGCGATCTGACGCTAAAACACCTGTGCAGTAAGCTAGCCAACTACGGTAACCGCAACCCCCCATGCCCATCACAATGTTCTAAATGTTAAGCGAACGAGCCAAAATGTTTAGGGTACAATGATTTCCGTGCGAGAGTTCCTACCGAAATCAGGGTTATTTTTTGGACGCCTCGTTCGCTTAACATTTACACTGTTGTAAGAACATTGACGCTTTGAGGGACTTATTACTTCCTAAAGTTAAGGTTTTATCTATTAAGCTAGTGTTATCCTGTTTTACAGACTCGTCGAACCCGTCCGAACTCGAACCGGTCTACACGTTCCGGGGCCATGCCGGACCGGTTCTGTCCATGGACATCTCCCCTACCGGTCCGTTTTTTTGACTTTTTCTTTTATTAATTTTTATATGAAATTATTTATATATAGCAAAAGTGTGAATAATTTCACCGATTATGCATTCTAGGTGACCGTCTATTCACTGGTGGTCTGGACGGGCTCGTGTGCTGTTGGGTCGTTCCCTCTACGACCTGTGACCCCTACGATCTGTACGGTAAGTACCGTAGTTTATTCCTTTGCTCGGCTACCGTAAGTCGTTTGTACTGAATGAATACGAATGAAATCATCAGTGAATGAAAACGACATAATAAAAAGTAATGTTGTTCGTGAAGAGTCATGCTAGATTTACACACACACAAAATCAAGCCTGGCATCCTGCGGAGTAGACGGAGTAGATACTGATTCATCTTTTTTCTCCGATAAGACTAATAATAATAATAATATTAATATTAATAATACTAATAATTGCAGACACTAAAGTGCTGCGGCAGCGGCTGGTCGGCCACTCGGATGCGGTGTGGTCGGTGGCCTTCCACTCGTCGGACAATCGCCTCGTCTCCGCCTCCGCCGATGCCACCATTCGACTGTGGGAACCCGGTGCGTTTTCAGTAGAGGAAATGATGAATATTGCTAAGCCATTAAGTGGAATATGATGGCCCACCTTTGTATATTTTTGTTGTATAGACATGCCTCGTCAGTTTGACGCACTCAAACGACCGAGTGGACCCGTTTCGGACGATGCACCAAAATGACCGACTATAGTCGACAGTGAACGCACGATAAGAAAGATGAGCGCTCTCGAGATTACGAGAAGTCCCTCGCCCAAATCGCGCTTCTCCTCTCTGCTCTAAGTGATTCAACTGCAGGAAACAACGACCCGCTGCTCCGTTCGTTCCCGCCGCCCGCCGAGGATGCCATTCCCACGTCCGTCGACTTCTCCTCCACCGAACCGCAGCATCTGCTGGCGGCGTATACCGGACAGCGGGTGGGTAGAGATGGGGAACGGCAGAAGGGGAGGCGAGAGGGTAGCTGTCCCTAAGCTGCTGACCCGTCATTCCCTATCGCTATTAGTGCACTTGGTTGGACGTCTTTTTATGCGCTTGTGCATTTCAGGATCATTTTAGGCCGCGCTTTGTTAGGCGGTACTGTGATAACGGGGGGGGGGAGATTGAAATCACGTGAAGTAGGTATAACAGATACGGTAATTTAGTTTGTACAGTTCCATGAAATGCGAGTAATATAATGTAAGGGACATTTCATTGTCATCTCTAAGATTCTCCGGTACTCAGTTCTCGCTTCAGGCACTGATCATCGACGTGGAAACGGGCGCTACCGTACTCAAATTCGACTTTGGCGAGGGTGAGCGATCGGTTTGACGCATGCCTTGTGCATATTGACAAATAGATGTGCAATATTCATCGTCACCTCGGACTGGGTGTGTGTTTTTTGAAGAAGATTTGACGTCTCTGACCGCTCTTATCTACATCAAAGCCCCCCCCCCCCTCCTTTGGACGCAAATCCACTGATAGTCCAGATAAAGATGTAAAACTGAACTAAACTGAACTGAACTGACAAATAGATGGGCAGGGGGTTGGCTGTTAGATTTCTGCAGAGACTTTCCCACACAATCTACCCTTCTGCAGCAGTCTATCTCAATCTATTATACGTGAAAATGTGTAAAAGTTCTGCGGTAACTTGCACACGTCTTCATTTCTCCCCCAGACTATGAGACTGCAGTACCTCCTCACGCCCCTTAACCCCTACCGTAATCCCCACTTTTCCCTGCAGAAATCTGCCCTTCGGCCCGGATCACCCGTGTCCTGTCGCATCCCACGATGCCGGTTACGATCATGGCCGGAGATGACCGGAAGATACGGTACTTCGACAATCAGACGGGTGCGATAGTTTGTGTTTAACTAGTTATTTTATATCCAAATTTTATGCAGTTTACAAAACTCGCGAAGTCGTAGTTGATTATCCTGTTATCTTTCGGTGGTAATGCAATAATTACTGTCAAAAAAACTGAACATCGTAGATCAATAATGCAGTTTCCTACTAAAGGCGTTGAAGGGGCTGAATTGCATTGTTTGGCAACTTGCCAGCTTTCGACTTGCTGCTAAACACAGTAGTATCTACAGTAGTATCACAGTAGCCTCTTGTAGGCCAGCAAGTGCACTCGGCGGTCGCCCACGTGGAGGGCATCTCGTCGCTCGCCATCGACTCGAACGGCCTCTACCTACTCTCCGGCTCGCACGACGGCTCCCTCCGGCTCTGGAACATGGAGAAGCGCACGTGTCTCAAGGTGGGCTTTCCATGGGGAGGACATGGGTAGGTTATAGTGTTGGCAAAAGTGCAGGGAAAGGTGCAAATATACATAATTTGTTGCCTGCCTCTCTTCATTCGCTCTCGGTATTTCGCCTGATCGGTCACTATACTTGCACTTTTCCCTGCCATTCTGCCAACACTACTAGATTAGTAACAGAACAGTCAGATTTTCTATGAGGTCTTCTGTAGTGGTGGTAGCGGCTGCCTTTGATTTCCTCTAATCATGTACGGGAGCCGGCAAAGATATGCGGGCAACAAATGTATTATTGACGAAAACGTTCCGTAAGCGCTGTCTCATTCCTACTTTGTCTGCACTCTCTTTATACCGTTTTGCGCTTTCGTCGTCGGAAATATAATAGGAATGAGGCGACGGACGGAGCATTTTCCTCAACCATTTGAGCCGGTCCGTTTCCCGATGGCTGGAATGCAATTCCGTTTATCTCATCAGGAGATTCCCGCCCATCGCAAGAAGTTCGACGCGGCGGTCACGTGCGTGGCCATCCATCCCTCGCGGCCACTCATCGGCTCGGCCGGTGCCGACTCGTTGGCTAAGGTAAGTAAGGGTTACGGTAGACGGGGGGGGTACGGGGTACGGTAGGGGGGAAATGAAGATTAGGCCAGGAGTTTGCGTAGAAATAGATGTCGCTTTTCTGGATCATAGCTAGTTAGAGATGTCGGTCGCAAAAAAAGCCAAGCGATCGACATGAGGAATAGGATCTGAATGAAGTACTCAAGTTGATTAACGCTTTTTTGTTGTAGTATTAAATGACGATGATGCATTCAGGTGTACACAACCGAGTCTCGGCATTGGAGTACGAACCAGTAGGCGACCAAGGTACTGCTCCCACCCCCCGACTGACCCTCTTGGCACTGTGCCAATAACTTCCGTACCCCCCCCCCACACCTACCGTATCCCATCTTCCGAACTTGTAAATGTTCACTCGTGACCTCCAACAAACACACAATCGACCACAATCGCCCCCAGAGCTTCTATCTTGCCCCCACCACCCCTCGTCTCCCTATTCAATGCTGTCCTATAATCGAAAGCGCAATTCGCCGCTTTGCCCGTTGTTGTTCCACATGTAATATTAGTCGCGCTTACTACCCCTCAACAAACAGTTGCAGTAACCAAGTGGTGCATCGCTTTCTTCCATTTACCATTCGTCGTCATCAACCCGTAGTTTTTTTTGTTACCACACAATCGCTGTCGCAATATTCCTCTGTCGCCCTCCTCTTTTTCTCTTTTTTTTCTCCAATTTCCGCTTACTTTCGGCTACAGTACAGTTTGCCCGGTGTGCATCGGATGCTTACGGTAGTCTGCACTTTTCGCTATCTTTCTATTTCCCGGCTTCAGGCGGCTTTCCCTTGATTGTTCTCTACGCGCCCGGAACAACCATTTTCTTGTGAAGTCGATAATTTTGAAGCTTCGCGGAACTACCGTTAAGCTAGTAAATTGTGGGCCGTGTTTTAAACACTTGAAACAAGGCCATATCTCGGCTGGGAAACGTCGTACAGAGTTCTGGTTGGAATTTTTGGAATCCTCAGGACGAGATCTATTTTTGTTTCAAGTTTGGTAACGATTCCTCAATTTTAAAGACCTTTTAAACGTAAAAATGTGGCATTGGAGAGGTTCGAACTGGGATAGCGAGAATTTATCGGGATTTCTAAGATAAAAGCCGTTTTAACCGGTTTAAAGTTGTCTAATCATCACCAAACTTGATACACAAGTAGATCTCGTCCTGAGAATTCCAAAAATTTCAACCAGAACTCTGTACGACCTTTCCCAGCCGAGATATGGCCTTGTTTCAAGTGTTTCAAACACGGCCCACAATTTACTAGCTTGACGGTACATATAATAAGAAATAACCGCTTCGATAGCATGGTTGTCCCCCCATTCACCCTCTCATATACGTTCTTCATCCCAGCAGAGTAATCAAGAAGCCCTGCGCCAGTAGTAGAGCACTAGGCTAGACTCTTCCCAAGAGCCGTCTAATTTATTTGGTCGAGTTTAACGTTGGCAGCTTGCCAAGTCACGCCCCTCCTCAGAAGTACCGTATCCCTGTCCCGATCCCCTCCCCCCATTGTCTAGGCGTGTATATTGACTACAGTAACCCCATTCATCCATCTTTCCGATCCTTGCATACTGTAGCGCGCAGAGTGAGCCTTTTGATGTAGAACATGATTATGAGATTTCGAAATTTTCCAGGCTTATGAAAATCAGTAAGACGGATACTGTAGATTGTCCAAAGCAAAAGACTCACTCTGTTCTGATTCTTTGCCCTCCAAACCCTTCCCTTTTTCCTCTTTGTACGTGTCTTACTTGTATGCTAATTGTAAGCGGTAGTGTACCCTACAGTACCCTCGTTTCTGTCGTTTCCCATACGTCGCCTTCCCTCCCATTCTCGATTATGCTCTCCCCACTCCCCGCACATACTGTTTCATCGCGTGTCTCCACGTCCACTTGCAAAGACTCTCTGTTAAATTGAAGAAGAAGAAGAAAATGGTGTACGACTGATTCCATGGGGGGTAGGGTTTGAAATTCAACCCTATTAATCGCATTATGAGACCGAGAGAGTGATGAGGAGCATTGAAGAATGAAGAGAGCCAGACGATAAATACGATAATCGCGCTTGGTTTTCAAACCCTAATGGGGGGATGGTGTGCCAGAGGGAAGACAGCGATATTGTCGGGTTCACCTAATCACTTTATCGTATCTTCCCCGCAGACGATCGATGGGAAGCAGCCGATAGGGAGAGGTCAGTCGTTGAGACTAATCGTGTAGGTGACGCGGTAGAGCTGTTGACCGCTCTGAAGGGTATACGGTAGCCGGACATACCCTATCGGCTATGTATCTAGAGCGAGCTGAACTGGTTTTTTAAAGCGCATACTATTTTGCTAGAAAAGTTTACCTGTTCCCCTAATCTGCGGGAAACCATTTTCGATAAGCTTGCTTTCAAGAGATCGGAGAAATGGTCAATGCTTACAGTTCTATACAGTACTACCATCTGAAATACCGTACTCTTCGCTGTCGGTTGCGATTCAGCATCATGTCGTTCCTGGCCTTTTCGTATTGACTCTGGTATGCCGCCTGCAACAATCGATTAGCAATGGCTTACCATCATATATCATACTTCCAGTATGAAAACAAAAAAATCCATGGAAGATATAAGTGGGTATATAGAATTCACGGTCCCTCCAGTTTTTGCTACATTTTGAATGTGCTTCCCGGGAACCTTTCCATCCACGACTTGCTCTTATCGTGCATTGATGGGTTATTATTGACGCAAAAGTTCCGTCAGTAAACTAATGCCTACCTTGCCTGGACTCTCATGCCGCTGCGCTCTCTTGTCAAAAGTAGGAATGAGACGACGGGTGAACTTTTTTCTCAGCCACTTTTTTTCTTACCTTAGCGACGGTCTGCATGAAATTCTTCAGCTTTGTCGGGTCCACCTTCAGGCGATCGAAGCCAACGATTTCCTGTAGGAAAACCGTTAATCCAGTTTAGCGAGAACACTAGAACTACAACAGAATTGGCTTGACGAGAGGCGTGTTTGAAGCGTCAGAGTGATAAGGGTAGGCAGATTTAACAAGTATTATTAACGAAAACGTTCCGTCAGTTAACTCATTCCTACTTTGTCTGCACTCTCTTCACACCGCTTCGCTCTCTCGTCTCGTAAGTAGGAATGAGACAACTGACGGAACGTTTTCGTCAACTATATCGATACGTAAAACTTGCCTTCACTTCTCCAGCATAGTGGTGCACATTTACTGGTACTCCCGAGTATGAACCGGCGTTCTGGGTGACGACCGGGCCGGGATTTGCAGAGGAACTGGCAACCGGGCCGGGATTTGCAGGGGAACTGGCAACCGGGCCGGGATTTGCAGGGGAACTGGCAACCGGGCCGGGATTTGCAGGGGTACTGGCAACCGGGCCGGGATTTGCAGGGGTACTGGCAACCGGGCCGGGATTTGCAGGGGAACTGGCAACCGGGCCGGGATTTGCAGGGGAACTGGCAACCGGGCCGGGATTTGCAGGGGAACTGGCAACCGGGCCGGGATTTGCAGGGGAACTGGCAACCGGGCCGGGATTTGCAGGGGAACTGGCAACCGGGCCGGGATTTGCAGGGGAAGGGCCGGGATTTGCAGGGGAACTGGCAACCGGACCGGGATTTACAGGGGAACTGGCAACCGGGCCGGGATTTGCAGGGGAACTGGCAACCGGGCCGGGATTT
>LS949068.1:48466-75563 GCA_900490955.1 Micoletzkya japonica
TCCAACGACCAACTCAATAACGATTTTTTTCGTGGGACATTTCCTTCAAGCTAGTAAATTGTGGGCCGTGTTTGAAACACTTGAAACAAGGCCATTACAGAGTTCTCGTTGGAATTTTTGGAATCCTCAGGACGAGATCTATTTGTGTATCAAGTTTGGTAATGATTCATCAAGCTTAAAGACCTTTAAAACGTAAAAACTTTTTCTCACTTTTTTTCTCTGACTCTTTTCATTCCTACACTCTTTTCAGCGGTCGCCTTTAATTGAGCAATTAATTGCGACCTTTATTTCTCAAGTTTTTCTCGCCATTAAAGGGCCCCTCTGAGGACTTTCTAACCCCTTGGTTTCTTTCGTTTATCTGAAAGAGCGCTGTCGAAAACCTGCAATCCTACATTTGCATCATTTTCCCGCCATTCCCCACTGTTTAAATTAATCGAGAAGTTGTATGCAAAGTTACATTGCTCTTCAGGAACCGCGCGAATACGAATGTCATTCCGTGAATATTGTAGCGCGTCTGATTCGTAGGCATCGTTTGTTGAAGGAATGGGGACATATGTCTTCTGAAAAGGACAAAACTGAAGAAATGTTCAAAATATGCTCTTGAGGGATAGCTATGTGCTCAGAGCCCTTTAACATTTAGAACACTGGGCATATAAGCTGAACGCCAGGTCTCCTCCTCATCTCCTGCTTTAAATACTCCGACTAGCAAACAGTAACCCATGCCGTCTTCTCCACTGCGATGCGCTCTCTTCCTTACCGCGGTTACGATAGGTTAACACTCTACAGTATTCCACCATACCTGTAACATGAGCTATTTACTGTAGCAGCTTATCTACCGTCTTTCCAATTGTTCACAGTATTCCAAGCGTGCTAATAGCGAATAGCGCACAGCATTCCGCTCTGTGAAGAATGTGTCTAATAGCGATATGACCACTGTTTTTGAATTTTCTCAAGAGTGGCTGAACCAATCTATACCAAAATTTCAGAACTTGTTGAATTCATAGTGGCCAGCTTACGTTTTTAAATTCACAATTTTTCGTTCACTGGTCCGCCTGCAGGATCGGATCCAATGCGCGAAAACCGCTATTCGCTATTATGACGCTTGGAATGCTGTGAGCGGTTTCCGCGCATAGGATCCGATCCTGCAGGTGAACCAGCTAACGAGCAATTACGAATTTAAGAAAAAAACTTAAAGGGACATGGAAGCCAAAAAAGATTGGCTTCCATATGAAAGTTTATCGCCTAAATAATATAAAAACCAAAATCAGAGTGCACAAAAATGTCTACTTCGCGAGATATCCTAAAAATCGTTTCCCAGCCAAGGCGCAGTCTTACTGCGTTTAGCGCATAGTAACGAGGCAAATGGCATCGAGCTATTCCCGGAACAAATAAATATTTCTCGCACCAGAAATTTTTTAAAAATATTTTTCAAAGGCTATTATGTTTATTATCGTCTAAGAAACATATTTTACAAGTATAACCATTTTCGGTTTCAAAAAATTTCTCGCTTCCATGTCCCTTTAAAGGAGGACCATTCACTACCGCAGTTCAAGCTTGTTCAAGCTAATTTGCATAGCGAGAGAGCCAACACAACATTCCTAGCGTTCGATTAACGAATAGCGGTTTCCGCCCATAGGATCCGATCCTGTGAGCGAACCAGTGAGTGGAAAATTATGAATTTAAATACTTAAGCTCGTCACAATGCGTTCAAGACGCTCTGAAAATTTTATGCACTTTTGTTCAGCCATTGCTGAGCAAATTCAAAAACAGTGGTCAATTCGCTATTAGACACATTCTTCACCGGGCAGAATGCTGAGCCAAGGGCATAAATAGAAGAGAAACTAATCGAATCCGTCAGGGTGCCGTCAGGAATTTGAATAGATTACGGTTCCGAATGGAGGCTCGTCACTATGAATTCTAACCCCTCCGAAAATTTGGTGCAGATTGGTATAGCCACTCTTGAGAAAATTCAAAAATTATGGCCAATTCGTTATAATTCGTTAATATATTAGACACATTCTCCACCGGGCGGAACACTGTGCGTATTCTTCTTTTAGCCAGTCTTCCATTGCAAATATCTTATTTTCAGTTGGCTGTCTTCTCTCAACCTAATACCGCTACTACGATTACGAAAACGACCCCAGCCACTATAGCCTCCACCACGACTCTAAATCCGAATAGACTTGCCGGACCAGGCTTCCCGTTTTCGTATACGGGTATAAACGAAACTTGCTTTTGATTATTCCTTGTTAAATGTTTATAGCTTAAAAGGAATTATGTCCGCCAAACGGCTGTAAAAATGAGTGGCAAGCTTTTTTCCCGTTCTTCTCGAATAGAACGGGTCATTAGAATTCGAGACGACGTTATTTCATTCTTTGCTCGTGCCGTGCGTTAATGGTATTCGCGAAGCCAACCTTAACTAGTGCCTTTCCAGTTCAAGCCAGCCCCTCCCAAGTCGAGCAAGATCCTCTGTCATCCCTCAAGATGAAGGCGGGGTGAAGCGTATTTGGGCACACGGCTCCGTGCCCTCCACCCAGACTCCTCCATCCGAAGCAACTCGGACCCCTCCCACAGTGTTCTGACAACAACGAAAATGCTAAGCGGACGAGATGGCGAAAAATAACCCTGATTTCGGAAGGAACTCTCGCACGGAAAACACCGTATCCTAACAGGATTTTGTAAGCATTTTGGCTCGTTCGCTTAACATTTAGAACACTATGTTCCAGTTCAAGTCACACAGGCTCCTCCATCCAGATTTCCATGCACGCGAATATATTCTGCGCAGCATAATGTTGTGACCTCGCTGCACCCCATATTTCGGCCGAATTCGGACAGACCCTCTCTCCCGACATTTAGGCGTAAGGACAGCTGACATTTCAGGCATCCTCATCCTTTCTGTGGCACGGAGATAATTCTCTTGTATGGAGGCCGCATAGGGATCCGTGGATTCACCTTTCTTTTACGCCTTATAGTACTTGCCATTTATAAGATATTATATGGCTTATGACTAATTTAGGGACAGTTTTTCCTCCTCTATCAAACCACATTTCGCGTTTTTCGTAATATTTATTACCCGCTCTAAATTAGGGAAGTTTATAAAGTGCGGAGGGGAAAATGGAAGCGGCCTCATAATCTCCGTATGTGGAGAATTCGCTTATTGTTAGCAAGATTTGCACTTGTTTTCCACAATTGGAACGAATTGTCTTGGAAATAATAAATGCTTTGTAAACTGACTTTATATGAGAAAAAATTTTCAAAAGACAAACTTCATAGTTATTCAAAGAAGTACTGTATCGAATAAGTTGCTTCGTTATTCATAGAAGTACTGTAACTAGAAAGTTGTTTACGGTAGAAAGTGTATGTATCATCGATTTTAGAAGGAGCAACAATTAGCTTTTTCCGCTTCTCCTTATGAATTTTTTCGGTTCAGAGATGATTCAACGTAGATCGTTGTTAGAGTCCTATTTGTTACTATGCGGCCGAAAAGATGGAGGACATATATCTATAATGTGTTTTATTGTTTTTCCAACATTTTATTAACTTTCCATTTTGACTGTCCATCCAATTATTATGCCTTATCCATTACAGGCCTGATATTTGCGAACCGTTGTTCACGGACTCCTACCACGACTCTTGGCTTACGGTAATCTCTCTCCCCGTTAGAGAACTCGCTACTGAGCTGCGTTTACGTGGACGGAATGTAGATCTGTGAGGGCTAGGGGATACTATTTTCACGTTTCTAATCTAATTTAATGTGGCCATTTACACCGTTCTACTGTTTGGCTTGCTCTTTTCCATCGTGATAACTGATCTGTTGTAGCGCAAAGCTCGCTTGACTAATTGTTGGTCTGATTTATTCTTTGTATTGTAGTTCTTCCGTAGACCTCTCCGCTTTCCAGGCTACCCTGCCATGGCCTCGTTCCTGTCTTCGTTCATATCGCGCGATCCCCGATCGGCGTTTGCCTTCGATTTCCCGGCCGAGCCTCAAGCTGTCTACGATGGAGTCAACTACGCCAACACCCACAAAAAGGTAATCAGAACGAGCTGAAGGAGGCTGAGTTCGCAGTCCATTTTTAACTGGTGAGCAAGTCCAAAGCCGGCTTGAGAGATGAGGTCTCCGGCTTGGGGTTTCTGTCTGACTCTTTTTCGCGGTTATGTTTACTGTAGTAGGCATTTCTGACTTTCCTCATACGTTGTGCGGCCTACCACCCGACCGTCGGGTCCGTGCACTTGTATGATGCATGCCACCTACCGTAATCCCTGCTACCGTAGACGGAGCCCGAGGAGACGGCGTCGATGTTCTGGTCGACTGCCTCGTCCACCACGTCGTTGAGGGCGCAGACTCAGAAGCTGAAGACGATGCGCCATCCCAACATCCTCACGTACCTCGACTCGATTGAGGTACGCACACTTAACTCGTGACTTTATTCGTTACCCGTGGGTATACCCGTATTCAGAATGTGTTAAAATTTCACTATCTTAGGTTAGATGAAAGCTTTTATGAAACAAATATGCTGGCTCCTTGATATGAGTGATCTCAATTTCCACCTTCAGGTCGACAACATAGTGTACCTCGTAACAGAACGTTGCCAGCCCCTTACCATGTACATTTCGAATCTGGAAGGGCCTGTAGCCCTCAAGGAGGCCATTGTATCATGGGGACTCTACCAGATACTGGTTCGTTGATCTTTGGTCTTTGATCTTTGATCTCTCTTCTTTGAGGGAACTTTAACCGCATTCCTTGCAGAGTTGCCTGAAGTTTCTGCACGAGGCCAACATCTCACACGAGAACTTGAGGAGGTATCTTTATTTATTTTATTCGTTCCTTTCTTTGATAAATAAACCACCATATCATCAAATCGGTCATTTGATCAACCTCGATTCATGCAGTTTATGTTGATGGAACGAGCGATTTGATGAAATGGGATGGTTCTCTAAATGATAACGAGGGGACCTGAAATAGGGCGTCGTTCCAGGTCGATCTACGTAACGGCCGCGGGTGACTGGAAGATTGCCGGACTGCACTGCTCCACCTCGTTTACGTACGCTTCTCTTTCTGTCCTTACCGTAGTAGCCTTACCCAGTCTGCTCTCCCTATAACGATAACGGTAGGTATGCTAAATGGGTGCAGCGTTTTTGCGGAAAGCGACTTGATCTCTGTATGGATGGGCCAGTGCAGTAAACAGACCATGCCCATTAGGATTCTCTTTTGGACGCCTTTTCTCGGTTATGTTTCACTTATCTATGAAAAGCTGGATCTGCCTACAGAGCACTGAAGCATAACCGGGAAAAAGCGTCAAAAATAGAACCCAAATGCCCTGGTGGACCTAACAACAAGTAGTAATGTCTCCCTTGCAGTTCTCCCCGCGCGGATCTCAATCAGTTGGCGCTCGTTCTGTGGGAGATCTTCAACGGGTTCAGAGACGATATGACCAAACCCGAGGCTCCCGCCAAGATTCCCGGGTATGTTCCATAGTCTTAGGCTGGGAAGGTCGCTATCAGAGCCGGCACCGGGAATAATTACATTCTAATAGCCGGCTTTCAGCAAGCTGCACGACTTCTACAAGAAGGCTGCGACGCCGGCCGCCGCCAAGCAGAATGTTGGCGACCTTTTGAGAGGTACGAGGGGATATTTTATCGCAAACTAATTGTAAGTAGTTTAGGGTTTGTGGGGCCATATTCTTTATTGGATAAGTAAAGTTTGAACTATTCAGAACTGCGAGCCACCGGGGGTTACTGTAAGAGTCGGTACGTGGATACGCTCCTGTTTCTGGATGAGTTCCAGCTAAAGGAAAGTGGAGAGAAGAACGCCTTTTTCAACCAGTTGAGGTGGGATATTTCAGGAATTACAAAGTTTCCATGGAAGCGCTTACTTGTTAGAATGGGTTTGGAATGAGAATGAGAATGGTTAAAGGGCCTCTCCGGGAAATATCTACCATATGCATTTTTTGACATCATTGGATATGACCTCAATTTGCTGAATCTCATCCTCTCGCCTTTTTAGTTGAAACATCGCCGTTGCTGAGAAAAAGCTGTGCAACGATTTCTCTCGCTGTCTGCGTCTCTTCATTCCTCTCTCTTGTCTCTCGCAATCAATCAACCGCTCTTAATTGGTTATCTCTTGGAATGAATGAGATGGGTGGAGGGACCCTTTAATTGGTTATCTCTTGGAATGAATGAGATGGGTGGAGGGACCCTTTAAAAGTGGCGGCCTTTCAGAGAGAACCTCTCGGCATTCCCGAATGACGTGGCGAAGTACAAGATTCTGCCGAGGTAATCTTTGTTGTATTCTAGCTATCGTGATAAGCGTCATCTCTACTACCAATTGAGGTAGTTTCAATTTTTTTTAAAAAGGTTTGACCATCTTCCGATTTAGGCTCATTCACTCGTACGAGTACGGAGATGCAGGCCCGAACATTCTCATTCCGATGTTCAAGCTGGGTGGCCTGCTGAGCGAGGAGGAGTACCAGAGGAAGTTAGTTGACCTTTACCATTCGAGAAAGCAACACCTGTGTTCAAATCTTGTCGTAAGCATTTTAACGTTAAAAATAAAATTACGAGTGTCATGAACCTGCTTTCGAGCTACAGTATGCTCGTTGCTTCAAAGCATTTTTTTTCCGTTTTCCTTTTTGCTCGGTCCACACAATTCCCCGATTCAGAATTGTTCCCTGTCTGGTCAAGCTGTTCGGGTCACCCGACCGGACAACTCGCGTCAAATTACTGGAGAAGATTGACGAGTTTGCGCCGCATCTGACTGCCGCAGTGGTCAACGAGAAGATTTACGGGTATCTTTTTTTTTCATTTTAAATATATTTATATTATTGATTTGCAGCTGTGTTAACCCATTCCTTATGCTTATCTTATCAGGGGGGGGCGAATCGTGAGGGGTTACGGTAAAGGGAGCACGTTGCAGGAACCTGGCCCAGGGCTTTCTCGATTCGTCGCCCGCGGTCCGCGAGAGTACGGTATGATGTCTCGTGTCTTGTTCGAATCCCCTCCCTAAAAGTTTGATAATATGTAGCACCTCCATGCAGCTTTTAGTTGGCATAAGCGTTGGTTATTGATTTTGGTGGTTCCGCTTGTTGGTCTTATCTCTTCTATTGCAACAGACTGCTTTTAGTATTTTAGTGCTGCTATCGTGTATTCATTGTGATGTACTCTACCTGTAGCTTGAAATCGCCGGGTTTCTCTTTTCTTACGAAAAAAGAACAATTTTCGTTTCCCCCCGAAAAAGTACTGCCAGCCAGTCAAGGCTGGAACGAGGAATAATGAAAGCGACTTCTCACATTAGTATAAGCAGGTGAGGGGTGAATCGTGAGGCGCGCATGTATTCCTGCCCCTGATTCAGGTCAAGGCAATGGTCGTTCTCGCGGAGAAGCTCAACTCGCACAATCTCAACACGGATCTGATGAAGTACCTGGCGAAACTGCAAGGTATTATTATTATCTTTATCGTTTACGGAAGATCCGTGCGGTCACGTATTCCGGAAGTATACATACGTTCCCGGTATTTTAAATGAAGTAACTATGAAAATTATTATCAATGCATGTGGTTCCTTTTTTTTGGTAAAGAAGTTCTCATCAAAGAACTTTTCTTATCTCGTTCTGCCCCACCGCTTCAAAAAGTGCAAGGGGGGGGGTCAATCTCATATCTGCCTATCATCGTATATTATTACATCGTATGCTGTCTGGTGTAAGCGGATAATTTGAAGGAACGGACGAGCACGGAGGCATACGCACGAATACGACAATTTGTTTGGGGAAAATCGCTCATCATCTGGACCCGAGTGGACGGCAGAGGATACTCATTGGTGAGATAGTTAGTATTTTGAGATGACGATACGGTTTGACAGCCAAGCAACGTACCGCTATCAGAAGGGTATTGAGGTTCAACTATGCAAAAAAAGACAAATCTTTTTTTTTCAACCCTAAAGGGCAGCGATAATGAGATAGCCTTTGATGATAACGTGCTTTCTAGACGTTTTGTGATGGTCTTGCGTGTCTCCAGGTGCTTTTACCCGCGGCCTCAAGGACCCCTTTCCTCCCGCTCGAATGGCCGCCGTCCTGGCACTGTCCGCCACGCAGCAGTTCTACGCGCTCATCGAGGTGAGCTGATCTTTGATCTTTTGATCTCTGACGCTCGAGAATATTTGCATAATTACAAAACCCTTGATCAGATTGCCACGAAGATCCTGCCAGCCCTGGCGCCGCTCACGTGCGATCCGGAGAAGCAGGTACGGTAGTTTAAGGGGCCGGGACATAGCAAGGGAAAGCCGGGAAGTGGAATCGGAGACGGTTTCCGGCTTTCTGCTTAATGAAGAGCATCTCGAAATAATTACAGTTGGACAAATATACTAGATTATTTCAAACGTAGTTACAGTAATTGATTGCAGGTTCGCGATCAATCGTTCAGCGCCATGAAGGGTTTCATGGAGAAGCTGGAAAAGGTTGGTTTGGTTTTTCTGTGATCTTTAGCAAGTCATCACGTCGCGCTTTCAATGTAATAATGGGTGGCAGTTTTGTCCGTGTCATGTTGGTGATCTTTCATATGTATGCGCCTTCAGGCAAGCGAAAACCCGGCTCTGATTCCGGAACTCGAGGCGGCCGTCAAAGCCGGAGGCAAGGGCCTGTTGGGCAGCGACAAGGTAAGGAGGGTTATTGGTCGTTCAATAGTTGTCTGGTTGGCAAGCATACACTCTACAGTGTTTTTTTCAGCAAAAGTTGTATATCATTTCGGAATTCTAAATAAATAAATAAAAATTTCGGAATTCTGTACCTTTGAGATTGAGAATAGCGGAACGAGAAAAAAAATAATAGAAATTGTACTTGGAGTGCACAAGCATGAGGTGTAGTCAATTAAAATTCTTTTAAAATTTAATGCTTTTGATTCAGGTGCCTCAATGGGCCTCCTGGGCACTCAAGTCCCTCTCGGGCAAGTTCTACAAGGGCCCGACACCCCCGCAACCAGGCGAGCCCGGAACTGCCGGAGCCGGACCGGCGTCTGGCGCGACTGGCGAAAAGGCGGCCGCCGGCGGTGCACTCGCTGCGCCGAAGGCCACACCACAGGCGAAGCAGAACTCGGGATGGGATGATGAGGACGACTGGAAGGATGCGGAGGAGGAGAGTAAGAAGGGAGAAGAGGAGGACGAGGATGACTGGACGGATGGATGGAATACGGTAAGAGGGGTGGGTTACGGTAGAGGAAGAGGATTATTGTAGGAGCACATATGAAACTGGTTCCTGTAAGTAGACTGGATAATGGTACAGCCATTCACAACAATTTAGGGTTGGGAAAAGCCAGGGGGGTTACTGTAGATTGGTAGCAATAATTACATTTTAGGAGAAGCCTAAGACGTCGATCGGTAGCGGAATATCGAAAGGAACTGCGGCAGGTATACTATGTTTTAATCCTTTCAGCAGTTCTCAACTGATTTCTGATTACAAGAAAAAGCTATAATTTTAGGAGGCACAAGGTCGAAACCCGCGACAGGCAAGATGCAGCTGGGAGGAGTGAAGAAGCCGGTTAAAAGTGAGTGATTTCATCTGATTTTAAGAGTGTGCTGGCCATTCTGGCTAAAGCTTTTATCGTTTTAAAGCTTTTTTTTTGTGTAGGAGTTCTAGTGCAAGTTCAAAAGCGAGATTTCATTGACAGTGTTCGTGATCAGAAGGTGATTGATTACCTTGCAGAAGTAGAGGACGACGTTGACGAACTTCTGGGCATAACGAATACGTTGTCCTTCGATTCGTGTGAGTCCTTGGATTTCGCCCATGAATTTGGAAAATGCAGACATTTGCAGTTTACTATGCATATTTGGTATTTGGTGCACTTCATACAGTTTGATGATTAATAGTTTTGAGGAATTTCGATGAAATGACGATGCTACCTACATATAGAAGATTCTTAGGAGTACGGTAATTACCGGTAATTTCAGCCCACAAAATAAGCAAGACCTCTGCGGCCTCGTCGGGCTGGGATGACTTTGACGACGGCTTCGGGGCGAGTGAGTCGGCCAAGGTGAGTCCAGAGGGTGGGGTCGTATTGGCGTACTCGCACGCTGTAACTCTGTAAATCTTTCTGTTCCAGCGACTGGGCAGTCCGGCTGCCAGCGTCTCATCTAAGGCTACGGATGGATGGGATGACGAGGGGGATGGCTGGGGAGAGACTGAGGGTGGGCTTTTGCAGTATATATTGTTGGCCAATAAGATCTATCTCTCTTTTGGCCACTAATAGTCTCATAGTTTATTTTGTAGTATCTGTTTTTTTTCTATCAACTACGCACATTCGCATAAAGTACAACTTATAGTGTTCTGCCAACTCTAATTCTTGCCCTTCCAGCCCTGCCTCCCACGAAACCTGCTCCCAAACCCGTCCTCAAGGCGCCTACCGTATCCTCCTCATCTTCCTCTACCGTAGCCGACAAGGACGCCCGTAGAGCTGAAATTGCAGCCAAGAACGAAGCTCGCAAGAAGGTCCGTGGGTTACGGTAGTTTTAGTTTGCGATACTTTGACCAAAAGTACCTATCGACAGTGTTTATTGCGTAGCGAATACCATGTGGAAGATCTCCGAGGTTACGGTAGTTTTCGCTGCAGGAACTCGCCGCCAAACGAGCAGCCAAAGGGGCGGGTGCAATGAAGCTTGCGTCGACCAAGACTACCGTACCCGCGGATCTAGATGAGGGAGGATGGGGAAATAGTGGGTGGTAATAGAGTACGGTAGAATGGCTGCAAGATTATACGGTATTGGGGCCGTCTTTGTAATTTACTAGTCTTCCAGTCATTCCTTACCGCAATCTGCATATTTTCCAGTAATTCTTCAGAGTTTTTTCTTCTATTTACAAAGATGTTGTTGCTAGAGGGCTACTGTCATAATCGCCTTTTTTCAAGCTCAATGCCTATGGCTAGCAGAGCGATTTGTTTATGTACTAATGATTGAACATACTCGACCTTTGAAAGATAGATATTATTCTAGTATTTATTCGCCGTGGCAGTAGTTGAAGCAGATAATATACTTTTTTCATCACTTTTTAGGAGACATATTATGAATTGAACTATCGGCTTTGGCTACTCGTTCCCTCGTAATCGGTCCATCAGTTCCTTTGCTTCCGAAATGCGTCTAATTCTCTCGCTTTTGCGCACTCTCTCTCGCTTGATATTCGGAATGATAAACTGACGGATCGTTTTATTCCACTATATGCATTAACTCCCCCCCCAATTTGATGATAATACGTATCGATTGCAGCCACTGTGATACCTGATTCCCGGTTCTTTCCTAACTTGTCGCTCTTGCATAAAGATATGAATAGCTACAACGGAGATCGATTTATTCGCGCGAAACCCCTGATTACATCGTGAGTAGGAATGGTTATTTAGAAAGGAATACCTATGTAATGATGGCCATTATAACAAATTGAAGCAGAAGGATATATAAAGTTTTCAACAGCAGTAGTGCGATCTTGGAACGTTGCCAATTCTTCTCAAAGCCTGTTACGCAGATGGTTAGCGGTACGGTGGTCATGGCTAAGTATAATTCGTTCTTAGCCTGTACATAATAAACAGGTACTGCATAGTACTGAATCAGAAAGGAAAAAAAAAACAAACAAAGTTATGCCTCAATCTTGGCTTTCTTCTTGGACGGTTCTCCATTCTCTTTCATTTCTGTCGTAGAGTCCAACGGTGCCCGATCGATTGGCTCTGCTTTGACCGGATCTTAAGCATAATACAAATTAACCTTATATATTTCATTATAAACCCTCTTTAATTTAGTAATTTAGATTCATATTTGTAAAATATAAAAAAATAATTAAAACATTAATCATACCTGCATCGTCCAGTAGCGACAGGTATACCGTATCCGAATCCGGGTTTCTGTTCTGCGAGCCCTCACGTGAATCGGTGGTCTTTAAACCCAAAAGTGCATTCAGCGAAAAGACGTGAATGTGAACGAACGAACTACATTTTCCTAAAATTTATTTATCTACACTACCATAGGGATATGGCTATCTTGCGTAAAGCTACCGTAATCCGTCCATACCGTACCCTTCCATCTACCGTACCCACCTCCTCCTCCTCCTCCTCCCCTCCATCTTCATATGCATAATCGTCCGTCTCACTCTCCTCCCCGCCATCCTCGCTCTCCCATTCTTCCTTGATCGTCGTCACTTCCTGAATATTATCGTGCTTTTGAGCACTACTTCTAAAACTTCTAAAAAAAGAAAGCTTTAAGAAAGAAGCTTCTTCTGGTTCGTTGTTTTAAGTCTCAGTTTCACTATTACGCCAAAAATAAGAAAGCCAAATAGATGTGTGTGTTTTTTTATCGCTCGATGACCAAAGGCAATAATAATAATAATAATTATTATTATTATTATAATTATAATAATAATACCTCGCGGTCGGCGATCTCCCCAGCAAAGGGAACCAGCAGCGTACCGTCCCCGCTCTTGACAGTCTTCTCTTTGCTGGCAGACCGGACCGTCCCCTCCTCGGGGTGCTTCTTAAAATTGTCTCTTACGATTGGATAACTAAGAAGAACTACGGTAAGCTGGTTACGGTAACACCGTAATCCTCATGAGGTGGTCCAAACCATAGCCATAAACGCAGCGCTATTCGCGTCTGTATCGTCTGACTTTCTTCAGGCTTGTACCATCTTATAACGACTTTGTGCTGACCTGTATCCGATGGCAGATGCGCAGGTATACGGTAGGGAAGGCCTTGGGGCAGAAGGGGCACTTGAGGGGCGGGGCGTCTGAACTGCCCTCGCCCGTCGAGGCTGGTTCTTCGTCCGGTGTGCCACTCGCACTGGAGCCGCCGGCACGACCCTGCTGGAACGGGGGAGCCACCTAGAGCCGTCGATTCGGGTCCTTTTTATGGTTATCTTTCATCCGCTTCGGTATAACCAGGTTATTGCTGGATTTATGTAATACATGAAAGATAACCGTGGAAAAGACCCAATTCGACGGCTCTAATAGCCACCTAGAGATGCGCATGAGCGTTCTCTTCATGCCGATGTCTCTTGCAGCAAACACACCCGCGACTCGTCTTGTCAACAAGAGCAACGAAACGTATTGGCCAAAAGAACTCGCACGCTCATCACTAGTATTTCCCCCCCCCCCCCGGAATCTTAGGCTTCCTTCAACTCCTCGACTCTCTAGGTAAAGCTATGAAGCTTGCCCGTAATCAACTACCTAGAGAAGATCAGTGTTTGAGCCTTGAACACACGTAAATGATGCAAGAGGTAACGTTGAATTTTAATTTTAATGTTTCTTTCTCACCAAATGCAGCTTTTCCTGCAGGGATAGGTCGGCCGCGAGGGTCATTCGGTGTTGGGGATGCACCTTCAAAGAGCCATCCGTCGTCCATACGTGGGCTAGAGTTCAGTGAAAATCAAAAAGTGAAAAATTAGAGAAGATCAAAAGCAGTCATCCTTATAAACGTTTGCACTACGATTCTCTGGTGCAGGCGCCCATCTTTACGTCCGTTCGGCCATGCACACTATTCCTACAGTACCCCAGCTAGCCCTACCGTACCTCTTCAAAGTGCGCTCGCAACGTGTCGAAGCCTATGCAGATCTCGTTGCAGGCGGGGCACGTCACCAGAGGAGGGGGAGGCATCCTGGAAGGGGAGGAGTACTGTAGGATGAAGTAGACATAAACTATTTGTCCCAGGAAGCAACCCAACTGACCTCTGGAGTACTGTATTACTAGTACCCCCGTAGACTGATAAAGTGAATAGACTGATGAAAAATTAAAGAAAGAGTAAAAGCTAATTGTAAGCGGGAACGGAAGGAATTATGCCAATTCCCACATCCTGATGAACGGATACTGTTCTTTGCATTATATAAAGGGGATATTTAGGCGGTGAAGATTAGCTCACACAGCGGAGGAAGAGGGGGTCGAATCGGACTCCATGTGACCGTTTTCTCGCAATCAATCACCCAAGTGCAATTTCGATATGTCCTAAAAACGGTGCTTATTATAACGATAGCAGAAGACATACAAGTCAGTAGCTGAATAACAGAACAAGTGAGTGGGAAGGAGCTTTGACATCACGACCAAGAGAGAAAGATGGATAAGGTGTCTCTATTAGAGACATAAGGTAGATAAGGGAGACTATAAGATGAATGCAGTAAGAGATAACGTGTTCGGAGAGGGAGCAGACACTACCAGAAGCGATGATATCTCTGCTAGGGGATGATGGGGAAGCGAGGCGAAAGATGAATAAGAGATTAATAACCATTCTAGCGTTCACTTGCGTTGCTTGGCATAGCGCACAGAGATAAGAACAAATAAGTCCCTTGGATAAACAGGGGAACTGCTCTCCTTAGGACGCCATTTGAATGTCTCGATGATTGCCAGCGGCTGTGCTCTGACTCGACAATTCTCGACTAGGTCTGTACGGAATACTGTACGCACGCCGCAAGTGAAAACCGTCCAAATTACAGTAACCGAGGTGGAGTACAACCGCCTTTTCTAATAGCTCAAATCACAAAAGGTTTTCAATGTTTATCAGCTCAGAGCTCAAACAGCATACAGACATCTCTCAATGCAACCAAAGGCACATATCGTTGTCATGATGATAGTCGAGATTCCACTATGGAAAGGGCACCTGTTCTACAAGGGGAAAGGGACAGAAAATCACAGGTATACGGTATACCGACTAGATCGAGCCGTTTACCCTATCACACATCTATTATAGGGTAAGCGAGTCGCACCTATATTATCATGGTTGATTAGTAGAAGTATTGTATTATAGCATGAGGAGGTATGTCCTATGTAAAACGCAGCATAAAAGCTTTCAATTGACCGTTATTAAACACAAACAATCTCTAGAAAATATGTAGGTATGCTAAACTATGGAAGCGAAACAACAACAACAACAACAACAAGCTGCAATATTACAGAAGAACTATAGTTATACTGAAATCATCAAATTGTAAGTATTTTAGTAATTTGAATTTTCCGACGATTACCGTATACCCTACTTTTATTGTGGTTGGCAGAGGGGCGCCGACTTGAAAACGCCCGCAAAGTTAACAAGAGGAAACATGACAGCCGAACCGAGGAACGAGCCGATCTGCAAAGGGGAAAGAAATACTCATTGGCCAAGGCTGAAAACGTCGTACATCGATAACGCAGATCCTGTTAAACATAGAAGACCGGGGGGGGGGCGGTAAATAGCATTCTTTGTCAGGTTGATTGTCAAGCATGTTTCAACATACTGCAGATAAGCACGGCAGATAAGCGGATAGATGCGCTTTCGTCACCAATGCTTATTGTCAGGGGTTATTCCGCAGTAATTCCAGCGTTAATGAAGCATGAATTCGTGCAGGCTCGCCTTCGCGTAGTGCACACGTTTCGATCGAGCAACAGCAAATCTGCCCAAAACTACCGTGACCCATCTGCCTACCTGTATGAAGACGCCGCACCAGAAGAGCCAGCTCTCGCTGTGCGCCCCTCCCCGGCCCCGCAGTTGCGAGGCGAAGGTCGTACGGAGGAACGAGTGGAGTCCCGCCACGATTACGACCGAGAGCACCTGGAAGAGCGGGATACGGTAGGCTTGATCGATTGGCCTCTACTCTTTTACTAGCTTTGTCCTTGCCTATACATTATATGCAATGTTCACTCTATGTACTATACGGAACCTAAGAAGCGAAATTTTCGACAAATTAAGAGTCTACCACCCTAGTCGTGCCCATGTATGGGCATGATTCCCAAATACTACAGTCATTGCCGTACAAAAAAGCAGACCAACCGACGCGAGTCCTCCAAGGGTTTGACTGCCTAGAAGGAGCGAGGGACTGAGCAGGCCGAGGTAGATGATGAAAGCTGTGAGGAGGGACGAGAGAAGGGTCAGAGCGGAGAGCAGGGGAAGCGAACTGAAGAGAGTCTCATACGTGGGCACCGACCCGAAGTACGATGGGTCGTAGGCCCAAATTTCTTCGGAATTTTACTTTGGTAAGCCTATGTTTTCTACAAAATTTCAATTGGTAGGCTAGATTTCGTACACAGGTAGCCCCATTTCTCAAAGTAGTGCGGAGAAGATTGCCCACGTACGGAGAGTCGATGGGCGCGCGCTGTACTCCTATTTTTCTATGGACAAGATAAAGCCATCAACACGAAGTAGTCAAGCTATCGCAAACTGAAACTACCGTAACCTCTGCACGCTCATACAGTCCGTTATCGCCGATCGATCAATTTCAGTATTTCTAAAAACGAAAAAATGCCTACGTGATCTTGCAGAAGAGTGGCAGGAAGGACGCAACAGGCGAGACGATGTGGGAGATGGTGAGGGCGAGGTGGTAGACGGTCTGAAGGCAGAGACATCGACGTGAATCATACGTGGGCAGGGTCTGCCGGTATTTAGCTGACCGCAGCGGTTCACATAGATATCGCACTATTTCGCTTAGATAGGGAGATTAGAGGGGGGACACGCAGAACACGCAGAGACAGTCGTAATTGGTGAAACTTGGTGCATGGGATAAATACTCATACTTGAAATTATTTTCGCGGTAGGGGTCATTTTCCGAATGCGGTAGGGTAGCCATGTAAATCGAGAATTTAGTGCAGCGGTGGGGGTAATTTCGCACTGCGGTATGGGTAATTTCATAGTAAACGGCGGCCTGCGGGCGGGAGGGGTAAATTCCGTAAATTACAATCAATTACTGTATTTTGCCCCTGATTTGGTGACGCCAGTCTTTCACCTACTTTGGTGAAATGCTCATTGTTTTGTGAAGTACGTCGTGAGCATTGTCATGAGCCTGAGCAGTTTTTTCAACTACTTTGGTATTGGTGAAAAACTAGGCGAATCGTCGTGATACCGTAATCCACGCACCCTGGAGTACGGTAGAGCCGCGTACGAGGAGACACTCGGGATGACGCCGTTCATCTGGGCGTTGACTAGAGCGGTGAGCAGGAGGAGGAAGACGTGCCCCGAGGTCGAGTGTGTAGTATCCTGCAGATGGTATTGAGCAGGCTTCTCGACCTGAGCCTCTTCGACACTCGTGTCTCGGTGAATACGCCGCGTAGAGGCACGTGAAGAAGCGTAAATCGGAAGGAGAACAGAGAGCAATAAACGTAGTCATTCTTTGTTTTTTTTCAATCGATTCGGTGTAGGTTCAAAAATGGAACGAAGAATTGGGGACTCCTTTCCTAACACCGGCATAAACCATGGTTACTGCATGAAGCAGGCGGTGAAGTGAGAACGTCATTTTGGCTGATTGTATTGATTAGTTCCAGCAAAAAAGCTGCACCGAACAGTTGCGCCACCGACTATCCGAGCTTCTCTCATCCATACTATGCCATCCCGAGACTACCGTATACCTTGGGTGCATCCTCGAGTACCGTCACCGCTGCGTCCGGTCGTGCTTCGTCCTCAGTTTCCGTCGTCGTTGTCGTCGCCTCTTTCAGCGGACTACTCTCGTTCGGGTGCTCCTACAAAAATAGCTTGGTTGACACTCCATTACATAAGAAAGCTCATTGGAGGCTAATCAAATCTCGATTTTACCGCCCTCGCATTTACAAGACTTCATCTTGAGCAACTATACCGCCATAAAACGAAATTAATATGTCGTATTACCTCTCAGACAGTAAAACTCTCACCTGCTTCCCCTCCTTCCCCGTCCCCTCCTCCTCATCCCCGATTCCGTGCCAATTCCTTCGCTTCAGAACCAGAAAGGCTACGGTAGCCAAGCCGGTCCACGCGGCGATCAGCGCAAAGTAGACCGAGACCGAGAACCTGCACATCAGAATTCAAATGAGCACTTCCCGCCAAAGCTGCATTTCGAATTTATAACTGAATACAGTATCTCCCTCAATCAAAGGCATACCTTGGAGGGCGGTACACGGGCTTGACCTCAGTCGTCCCTGTTGTGACGCAGTCGTAGTTCGAGGTACCTAAACCGTTCCGTTCAGTCTAATCTTTCGCTGGCTAATGGAGGTTCGCGTAAAGACGATAACACCCTCCCACTGTCATGCCTCAAGGTGAAGGCGGGGTGAAGCGTATTTGAAGACACACGACTCCGAGCCCTTAGCTATCCCAATATCGCAATAGCTCAAGGAATGCCCGCACAAGCAGCATTTTGAGCAGTAAGCTAAGCTTAGGATAACATGGTGCAGAATATAAGAGTACCCTGTACGAGCGAGAGCATGGAGGGAACGAGAGAGGAGAGGCCCATTCCGACGAAATACGCATTGAGGAGGGACGAGTGGAAGGTCGCCATGTACGGCATGAACAGAACGTTCGAGGTGGCATTCACCAGAGCGATACTGCAAGGAAGAGAGGGGAATGGGATTCGTTTCACTTATTCATTTATTTATTGAAATGCATTTATTGAAATACACCATGAGGTGTGCGGCAGGGAGGGGAAGATCGCAACAGAAGATCACTTCCTTTTCTTTGTTCTCAAAACAGCACTGAATCTACTCTACTTTAGTCTATGGGAAGCTTCAGACATTATCTTTCACGTCATATTCGTTCAATCTATCTTTTCACTAGCAAGGAAGGGCTAAGTCGAACAAAGAAGATAGGGAGAATACTCACCCGAACATGAAGGCATACAGGCAGACCGAGTAGCTGCCCTCTCCGATCACCGCAGTCACCGGCCACAGACCAGCCATAAGACTCTGTGGAATAGAGTATAGAGTAGAATCTCCACTCACGGTAAGTTCAAACACCCTCTTCCCGCCTGATATTCAGGGAACCCGTAAAACGACATCTGTTCTTACTGTATATAACTGTAAGCTAATCAAACACTCTGTGCCGCACCGAGCAAATTATCCATGGCCTAGTGTTCTCCTCGAATTCCCGCCGGCACACTCTCGTAATTATTTAAGAGAAATCAAAAGCAGCAACGCTTTTTGCTTTACGATTCTCGGGAGCAGGCACCCGTCCTAAAGTCGGATACACTGGGACAACCGCACCAGTGCATGCGTCAAATTATTCATCATTATTACTTATTATAACATGTACTTATTATTCTATGAAGGTGAAAATAAAGAACGAATGGATGAATAAAAGCTATGCTACAGTAACCCCGCCAACCTGCACATCGAAGGGCCCGTACCTGGCATATGACAGCTAAGAGCAGAGCACAAGTGATCAGCCATCTAGACGAGATGCGAAAGCAGCACTTGTGGAGCACACCGTAGATAAGCGGACCGATGCACGCTATCTGAACCGGACGGTTTCCCGCCTTTTACGCGATTCAAATCATTTGCTAAATTGACAGCTACTTTTAAGTCTTAAAAGAGGAAGCTTCTAGGAGCGTAAAACCGATAAGCATAATACCATACTGATATCGTACGGTTGTCCGTTCGAACGTTAGGATGGTTGTTTGCGAACCATAGTGCAAGAGCATTGGTATTATTCGGATTATTCGGACAACACATGTACGATGGGTGCTAACCTGCACAACGAGCGCAAGGTACGAGGGCAGATTCCAGCCCTCGGGTAGAACGGAGGTGAGGAGGGGCAGTTGCATCCACACCTGAGAGGGGAATATTTGGATCAATTAATGAAAATGAAATCAACATGTCCTACTGTAGAGCTAAACTAGAGGCGCATTACAACACGTATTTTTGTAAACCCCTGAAATTGGAAATGAACGTACCGAATTCGTTCCCAGCCATGACGACGAACCGAAGAGAACGACTAGAGTGTAGGCCGCGATGTGCACCCGCATCTCAATTTGTTAAATTATTTAAAAAGAATTATTAAAGAGAAAACTGTAGATGCATCGCGACACCGTTTCAACAGATTAGTGGAGGCAATAATAGTAGACGGCGCGGGAAAAAGGGGAGAAAGGGAAGGGATTGATAAGGAGAGGTACAGATGATAAGCGGAAATACGGTGGGGATAAGTGCGAACATGAGAAGGTAGTGAAGGATTTGCGGGGTTTCAAAAGGATAAAGCGAGAAATTAAGTTTAAGCTACCTTGTTGCAATGGTTTAAATACGTTTAGACTTATCAAGACCCTAAGATAAGTAAAACTGCTATCAAGGTATTACTCGCCTCACTGCACACCGCAGGGTGGCAAAAGTGACACAACAGTTTAAGTTAAAGTTGAAACAGTATTAAAATCAGATCTGAATAAAATTAATTTCAGCTAAGCCAGCTACAAACTACATCTCACTGAGCTTGGCAAATTTCCAAATCCGTTAAACAGCAGAATACGACATTTTCGGAGTGTCTCGTACTGCAATAATTAGAATGCTTTTTTTAATTTTTATCATTTGATCCACCTGTTTCAGTTTATTGGTGTAATTGGTTATCCTATTGTTTTCAGTAACCCTAGCAACAATGTTCTATCGTCCCCGTCATTCTGCCGGACCCTCGATAACCGTATGCTATCCGACACAGCCGGATGAAAACAATAGGACCTGTCCGATTATTGTCTTGAACGGAAAACAAAATTTTGTTGGATATTGTAGCATTTTTGGCTTATCTCTGACCTAAATTTGAAATTTGGCAAATTGCCAAGTCAAAAGTCCATTCCAAACAGGGGTAGGACAACCGGTAGGGTCATCCGGCTGTGTCCGAGATCATTTATCGAGATCTAGATTTTGGCAACTTGTGCTTCCCTCGGTTATGTTTACCCTTCTAAAGAAAAAAGAAATTGTTAAATGGACAGAGAAAATATTCAAGTTTACCGTTATATACTAAAATGAGTCTCCTAGGATTTGATGAACCACCGTGTTCTGGATTCGGAGTTTGCACGTCGTTTGGATGTTTTTGCGGGGGAGTTGAAGTGTCACATTGACAAGGAAGGATCGTTCTATGAGATTCATCGCGTAGATTCGAGTATAGCCATTCGTAAGGAGTATAGGTACGTTCATTTGCATTCTTTTACTTTTAGCCACTAATAATAAACTAATAAAAATGTATTCTACGCACGACGTTTTACCAGTACGCGTTCCGAACTTGCAAACGTCTCTGCGTCTCTCCAATCTCCATGTTCTCTCGCCTCCACTCTCCTAATTTACATACGAATCTATTCTACGCAGCATAACGTTGTGTCTACGCCAAACACTAGTATTCAGTTTACAGTAACGGTGACGACCTTCAATTTGCGCTTCCCTGCGCTAATCAGCAATCTATGCTCTCCATTGCCACCGCCAATGACCGAATCTATTTTTCGAATGGCGACGTAATCTACAGTATCCATACGACCACCAACGATATTACGGTAGTTCCACTTTATGATTCGTTCATACAATTGATTAATACTTTAAAAGTGCCGACAAGTTTTACAAATTCTGCTGGTCATAAGACTATATTTTGTTCTGATTTTTTTTTACCTGATTGTGTTATGTCTGCCTCCTTTTTAGTTGGTCGCCCGTCTTTCTCTGGGTCTCACTCCGAGTCTCTGCCTACTCGAAGCCCACTCAACCTACCTCGTATTCGGCTATTGCGCTAAGATCTATCGCTATGCGATTGGAGATGAACTAGTGCACCTCCGCGATCCTCTTCCCTTTTCGAATAAACAACGGAACCTGAAGTTTGTCAAATCCTACGTGGTTGAAGACTCGTTCAAGGAAGTCAAGGTAAGCTTTAGTTTCCTTTTGCTCATACTTGTACAACCCATTCTGCTTTTGCGGTCAGGATGCATCCTGATTTTTTTTAGATTTACCGGATTTTGAGAAATGAGCTTAGCTCAGTCTTCCGCTCAGTAATAAATCAGCTATCCGAAACCAAGGCCATTTATATGACCCAATTTCATACATGGAAAATAACTAGCGCTGCACTATCATTTCGCGATAGTCATTCGCGGATCATCCCGTAACTAAATTATACCGCACTGAATATTTTCTTGGTTTTCCTGCACACATATATTGCGCTATAATTAGAATTTTCTGGTTTCTAAATAAAAATACTTATATTAAATTAATTTGGGCCCTGAAGCATGATTTTTGAAAGGTATAAGGTAACCTAACAGTATGCTTTGAGCGTGTGCCGTTTTATGATATAGGGTGAGAACGTATGTGAAAATACAGGTGTCAACGTATGACGGTGAACTGAAAACTACCCTGAACAAGAAGGAGTTCCTCGGATGTCACTATGTGGGCGCTGTCAAGGATACCCTCGTATTTTCTGGTCTGATCTGCGACGAACGTATGCTGCTTGCCATGGCTTGTTTTTGTTTACTTGTGTTCAATTCCTTTTCCATCCTTTCTTTTCGTACAGGGACTATCGTTTAATCAACTCAAAATGAGGGTAATTCAATCAATCTTGAATGGCCCTCACAAGAGGATGGCAAAGAAAGAATATTGTCAAGGCGTCACAATTTATGATTTTGTGCACTGAAGTTCTTTTTCAAACTATTGCTTATGATCGTTTGTTTTCGGTTTAGGTGAAGCAACCGTCTACAATCCAGACGTTTGCGACCCTCAGCCATTTAACATCGTTCGCTTCTTTAACGTCACAACGGGGGCAGCCGCTCAGTATCGCCTTCAATCGGTATGTATATGCATAGATGGGACAGGGTTGGCTGGCACATTACTGCCCTCCCATACATAACGAAATCTATTAGTCAAGGTATTCTTCTGCAGTAGTTTATCCAAAATTTGCAAAAGTTGCGCAGTAAAATACCCATCCACGGAACCTGCAACCGTGCCCGCCTATGGGCATGTGCAAAATGGAAGCGAAATGCTGACAACTACGCCAAAATGATACATTCCGCGGGATTCGGTATGATATTCATTAATAGGATCATTCTGCCTCATTCTCTCATCGCTGACTATCGGCTCCCCCTTTCGTCTCGTCTTTCGTCCCGCGCCCATTCCACCAAGAGGATGAGGTGATGAATACCTCTGGCTTTAGGCAAGTCAGAGGCGTCCCCTAGCCTCAGTCCTCCTCTTCTCCCCCCCCCCTTTTTTCTTCTTCTTCTCTCCCGCGGCTGCCCACCCCATAGAAGACTTGTAAGACAAGCATCATCCCCGTTCCCGTAGAAGAGCATTTTTCAAGTGAAGATATTCCAATCCCCACCCCAGAGCTTCCCTATCCTTTCCACCTCCCCCTTACCTGCGCACACCTCACGGTGTATTCGATAAATAAATAAGTAAATACATATTCCTTCCGGGCCTTGTTCACACTTGGTTGCGCAAATGAATGTTTCTATTTTGTACTATGTACTTTTTAAAAACAAATATTTGAATAATCATGCTTTTTAAAGATAGCAAGATACGTAAGATTGTAAGCAGCGCGAAACATGGGGTTTGCAGGAGGCGAATGTGATTCGCGACGTTGTCGGCTTCAGCCGGGGACACATCTTCGCGAGTACGGATACGGAGATTCGCCGGCTGCCGATAGGAGGGGACCTGGCAGAGGTCAGGCCGACTTGTACGCTGTTCACGGTCCTCCAGACCTGGTTTCTCTGCCCGTCAATTACTTGGTGCATAGGATGTGGCACCTTTGCAGGTCTTGCAACTTGGCTTCGTCAAGGATGATTCGCCGGTGAAAGCGGTGAGTTGCTTTACCTAAAGATTTGCTGTTCAAATGCCTCCTCCTATTTATAGTAAACTTTAGTCAATTGTAAATGTGTTGTGGCACGAAATATCCAAACTCTAAGGGATGTACATTATGGAAGAGCGATGTGCGTTCAGAGGCTTGCTGTAGCATCATCAAGCAGAACCAAGGACAGTATGGACCACGAGGATGGAAGGGATCATGCCGAGGTATTATTGACGATAAAGTTCCGTCAGTAAACTCATTCCTATTTCGTCTGACTCTCTTCATACCGATTCGCTCTCTCGTCGGAAAGGAATGAGGCAACTGACGGAACATTTTCGTCAACCATATCTGGTAACACTAAACTGTTTGATTGAACTGTCGGAGGCTAATAGTTGCAGCTTGTAGCTCCATGCATTTTTAGCCGATTGTTGCCGTTCATAGTTTTCACCAATGCCGTTTAAAGAGAACAAAACCCTGTACAGACGAACAGCGCATGAAACTCTGCTACGTTTGATGGTTACGCCTAACCATGGGTTCATTATCGATTGATCGCGAAGCGTAACTACCAAAAGTTTCCGAATCGAATGTTCTACAGGGCAACCAGCGCAAGCGACGAATGGAAGAGGAGCTGGAGATGGCTGCGATGGAGAGCAGGAATAAGGAGGAGATTGAGGACCTGAGGAGAAAGTACGATCGACTTCTCGTTGCGGTGAGTGCCCCTCTGCGGGGTATGGCCAGATTTTTCGCCCGTTATCAGTATAAGCGATCAGGTTATTGGAGAGCCTTCAGGCTATTTTTAACGTAACTGTGTTACCGAGGTCTCGTTCGGGACACTCGTTCTTTATGGTGAACGGTCGTGTCCCCGACCATCCGCCATTCCCTCCTGTACACGCATTGTACACGTGTCCACGCTTCCCCAAGCGTGAAGCATGTAATTGAATACGAAGCATGTAATTCTCATTCCTGTGCTCGAGGGGAGCCATTCATTCCCTTTGTCCACGCTTGGGACTACGCGCTGCGTACCCTCTACTAACTCTATGATTATCTCGTTTGCAGATGGGCAGAGACGGCAACCACTGACACGAAAATGACCTCACAATCAGATCAAAGAGAGAGGTCCATTCGGAACCGTAATTTATTCAAATTCCTGACGGATTAGATTAATTTTTTCTCTCTCTTATATGCTCTTACTTACAATTAGCTGTGCAAATTGGCCTCCGCTAATATGGCTATACCGAGTGGTCCTCCTTTAACCGTCCCTCCATAATGCAGTGCTTGCTGTACATAGTGTACAATGCTGCTCAACTGTTGTTCATTTTTCGTGCCTCAACTCGACAAAGAGATTATGCTCACATTCCTTTTAGAAGTAGTGCTTCTCTGTTTTGATGATAAACGTAACGTACTCGCTTACTTGTTAGATATAAATGGTTTATAATATAAACTTCGTTGAAATTAGCACCACCTAGAACAGTTTCAGTGATCTAACTATAATATCTATACATTATGAATATGCCTAGAGACTTAGGTCATGTTAGACTGTAAAAACGCTCTGGCTTCATGTGCGTTCCTCCTCCAGCACGAACCTCTCCCTTCCAACTCATTGGCAAAGCTTGTGTTCTCCTCACCTCATTTGCTAGAGGTAGGTACCTCCGCGCTGCAACGCGCTTACTTGCTGAAAATTCAAGAATCCTATTCTACGACGTCGATATGATCATAAACCGAATTTCATGCAAATCGTATCATCCTGTACCAGCGCTTAAGTCCATACAGTGGCCCGCTCTTATATTTTATTCGAGCACCGATCAAAACAAGAGCTCTAGAGCAACATCTAGGTACAAATGGCGGGTACGATCAAATGACTGCCTACTCTCCCTTCAGCTTCTTCTTCAGGTACGCTGGAAGGCAGCCTTGGCCTGCAATATGTTCGTTGTTTAGCAGAAACAAAGATTTGGACAATCTCTAACTACCTCTAACAAGTATATATAGAAAAGCAAAACAAAATGGTCATGCCGGCGATGAGCCGATTGAAGGCGTCGTTGATACGCGAATCGACGAAGGAGGCGGGGATGAAGTAGAAGATGGCATCGTAGCCACACGCATATCTGGTAGACGGAAGTAGAGGACGGACGGAAGGGAAAAGAACTGGGAAGGAACTACGTGAGGGTGCAAAGGCATTCATTCGAAAATTGACGACCTTATGAGAATAGTGAAGGAAAAGTATGAATGGGATTTACGAATGGAGCCTTTTCGTCGATAATACTATCCGCACATCCACTAATCGCACAGCATTCGTGCATCCAACCTGTGTCTCGGGAATCGCGCAGTGATCGCATGGAAGTAGTTGTCGACTACGTAGTTGATATTGGACGAGGCCAGCATGTGGAAGGTGTTGTTCCACTCCGTTTTGACTGCAAACGGCAAATCTAGGGTTTGGAAACAAGGAGTTGCGTTTATTGCCTGACTTTGTTCATACTTCCATGCTTCTTGTCACTATCTCAGTTTCTTTCGTAAGCCATAGCAGGGATATTTTCGGATCGTCTCCACCCAAAATATAAGATGACTCACAGAACTCCTTGAACTCCTCGCCCCATTCGCCCTTCACCTTCTCCGTCAGAGCGTTGTACTTCGAGTCGACGCGCTTGTTCATCGCCTCCTTCAATATTCGAGATAACGCAATTCGATAGCGCGTAAGTAGAGAAGGGCATGTTTTTTAAATGTTTTTATGAAGCTTAAAAGCTTCATAACCCCTTCTAAACGGCTTTTGCCTTTGCATTCAGGCTCATAAAAAATAACATAAAATATTCGTTTCCCGTTCCCTACTTCAATACTATAATGGAGTTGCTGGTATGAGATGAATGGCTAGATACTATAGCATGGAAAAAAATCAAATTCTTCACACCTTATCCAGTAGATTGGTCTTGAAGGCTCCCGGTTCCAGAAGGGACACCTTGACTCCGTACAAATACGTTTCCTGCCTGAATGCAGAGTTCAATTGTAACTATAAAAACCTAAATATAGTAAAACGATACTGATATATTCATAGATGACCACGGAAACACTTTGTAACCATCCAACCAACCGTAGACAGTCCATATACGCCTCGACTCCATACTTGGCAACGGCATACGGACCACCGAAGGGAACGGTGAGTCTGCAAGGGCAAATTACGTTATGAGACTGACGATCAATTATCTAGACCAGGTTCCCTCTACCACTGTCAGAAATAGCTATAAATGCGCGCGAGCAGTAAAATAGATAGTAAAGAAGCCAATGAAGAAGAAGAAGAAAGGAGAAAAAAGCAAAATGATAAGAGGTTTTCACGCTTTCCTCCAACCGTACCACACTGTTCTGACCACAGTGCAAATGTTAAGTGAACGAGATGCCAAAAAATCACCTTGATTTCGGGAGGAGCTCTCGAATGGAAAGCATAGTAGCCAAATATTTTGGCTCGTTCACTTAAAGGGTCCCTCCAACCATCTCATTCATTTCAAGAGATAACCAATTAAGAGCGGTTGATTGATTGTGAGAGACAAAAGAAGAATGAAGAGACGCAGACAGCGAGAGAAATCTTTGCACAGCTTTTTCTCAGCAACGGTGAAGTTTCAACTAAAAAGGAGAGAGGATGTGATTCAGGACATTCAGAGCTATCCAATGA
>LS949068.1:78776-88778 GCA_900490955.1 Micoletzkya japonica
AAAAAACTCGAAAATCGCATGTTTTATTTTTTCGTTCCGGGCTTCCGTCGTTGAGAAGAATGTCGCTTTTGGCTTAATTCCTTTCGCTAAACACAGTAGCATCGTCGTTGGGCGAAATTTCAAAAAATCATTTCTTGAATACCATTAATTTTTATTGTTTTTCCTTTTGGTTTTACAAAAATTACGACAAAAATTTTCACATAAGCTTCACTTGAAAATCACTTCCATGTCCCTTTAAAATACGTCATTTGCGAGTAATCAACAAAGGTGCTTTGCGATCGATTGTTATTGTTGGAATACGTTTCACCTCTTACACAAAAAGCGCTGATGAGGGCAGTACTAATTTCTCGCAATAATTCAAAAACATGCCTACCG
This sequence comes from Micoletzkya japonica, assembly GCA_900490955.1. Taxonomy (NCBI): domain Eukaryota; kingdom Metazoa; phylum Nematoda; class Chromadorea; order Rhabditida; family Diplogasteridae; genus Micoletzkya; species Micoletzkya japonica. Next base: position 79,152 of record LS949068.1, read on the forward strand.
TTTTCGTCAAACACCCTGCGAATACGGTAAATCCTGCTTTGGCACACTTCAGCGCCAGAGCTCTTCCGAACCCTGAGGGCTCTGATCTTTGAGAACATAATAGTTTGCGTAATAGAGCAATCGTTGTGGTTCTTTCCAGCGATAGATAATGTCGTTATCATTATATTATACTAGTTATTAGAGAACATCGAGATACGAGATGCGAATTCTACTATGTTCACCTGAATCGCAGCCCGATATGAAAACGGCCTTCGATTTGTAGTCGCCGACCGTGAACAATTCCCAGATATACCTCAATGCTTAGAGATTCAAATCTTGAGATGCTTCAGAATGAGAACCCCCAAATTTGCTTCGGCTAAACATGTGCATATATCTCGCTTATGTGATATGCTTTTGCTCAATAAAAAATTTGGGATAATATGATCAAAACAAAAAATGAGTGATACATTATAGTCATAAAATGTGTTCGCGCTTTATGTTAATCTTGAAACATATTCAGATGCAATGAACAGGGAAAAATGTTACCTGAGTATGTAATAGGCTACGACGGCTACAGCCACGTAGGTCAGAGAGATCTCCACCATCTCTGAAAGGATGCTATGTACAATCCTATAGGAGCTAGCTCCTTAATTAGACAATAGTCAAAGTGTACAAAGAAGTGTCAGCAGCTAATTGTAAGACTGGGCACCCCCTGATTCCCCAATACCGTGAAGCAGAAAACACCGCACAACCGATCGTTCGTATAGTACGAACTGATAACAAAGCGGAATCAATGTTGAAGAGCCCTAGGCCTGTGATACGCTAGATAAGCGACTGCAAATCAACTTCTCCTTGAAAACGGCTCCGTATCTTAGGCGTAGATATTACTCATAGTAGAGGAACGAAGAACAAACCCTAAGCGATCAGTAGACGGACCTTTTAAAGCGGTCTGAAAGTGAGCTCAAGCATGTATTTCGTGTGGATAAGTGAGAGGGGTCAGTCAGTAAAAGGGAGAAGAAGTAGACCAAGAGACAAGAGGGAAAGGCGAGACAAGAAATAAGTGGGAGAGAAGAGGGGACAAAGGGAGGCGATGAGCCGGTAATGCACAGTTTTCGGTGTCTTGCATGCGCTACGGCTCGAGATGGAGGCTTAGCCTTGAGTATACTCTGTAGGGGTAGGCAATGATGACGGAGAAAGTATGGACAATACCCGGTGATTATTTGTTGATCTTTTCCATAGATACAGCTAAAAATGGAACTTGATACTAGATCGGGGCTTCGTGTGTTCAACAATAAAACGTACAAACATCAAACGTCGCAGCGCTTATCCAAATGATAAGATAATGAGTAGAACGACGTGGAATGTAAGGATAGATAAACTATACTACGATCGAACCGCACAACAACTTGTACAGAGAAAACTGATCCCACACTGTTCAGTAGATTAGGCACCCTTCCTCAAATTAAAGAACAATGAACCGAAATTTTGTTATAAAATTGGACTGTTGCACTTACTATGCAGAATTAGAGGAATCATTATTAGAAAATGTTTATGCTTGAAGCATAGTATAACAACAAAGGGAGATAAACGATATGAGTGAAACTCAAAACCTTACGAGAAAGCAAAGCTTTCCACAATTAAACAAACCAAAGTAAACTAATTAATCAACGGATAGCCATTAGCACATCAGTAAGACAAAATTCGAAACAATATCAACTTGTAAAGGTGATAAACGAGTAAATAACTATTAGGATTCAAACTTCAATTGAGGTATAAGCTAATGCAATCTAACAATATGTAAGTGTAACGGCTAGTTCAGTGCGGCTAGTTCCAACAATACTAAACTTCTGAAAAAACCTCAGCTGCTCAGTAGTACCAATTAGCGAAGAACGGCGCGAGATCCTAAAGAAATCACATTTAAATTTCCCCTGCACTGAGGACTATCGCTTGCTTCTCGTACTCGAGAGCTTTTAAGCTTAAGAAAAGCTTAAAGTATACGTGGTAAACAACGGAAGTCCGACCTAGTATTACTTGTGGTCTGGGAAATCTGAATATGCATGGATGGGCACAAGCCGGCCGAGTAGGCTTCCAATTTAGCAAGAATAAGTATTCCGAGTACTTCCGGAAATGCTGAATGAAGGACCGACCACCTAGCTCACCTCGGGACAATCGTGCAGCTCACTGCAGCTTCCCTCAGGGCCCATGTCAACCTGCGAATATCGCGGCGACTCCAGAGGGTGGCTGCAATGCGCTTTATTACGTTATAACTCATAACCAACCTCCGTCTCCTCGAAAAGAAAGTGACTGATTAGCCATTTCTACTATTAAATTTATGATTGCCTTACATTAGATCACATTATCATTACGCTACAACTGCATAAATAATACAAAAAAATACAATATTCATTTTGCTCCAGAACAGATCCAAACCCGTGACTCACAAGTTCTCGCTGATGGGACTGAGCATGCAGGAGTTGTCGTTGTCCTCGCCATCTCCTCCCATGCCTCCCCCATCCATCCCTCCCTCGTCCCCTCTCCACTCCAGCCCCTCCGTCATCATTGGTAGGGTCATCATGGCCGTCGTCATCTTCCTCTTCCTCTTCTTCTGATGCGTCTCGACGTCGACGTCACTCGAGGGCGCGTAGCCTTCCGATCGGACCGTGTCCAACGTGAGTTGCATGCACCTGAAGCCGAGAGAATGATCACAGGGTTGGTAGCCCAGATAGTTTTGAAATTTTACAGTTGCATGTCCATATATCCTAGAAAACTGCAAGTGGTAGACTTGGAATATTAACGACATCATCGCTAGCCCCGTTTCTCAAACTTTTCTCAAACTCTTGACGGGAAGATTGGCCCACTTATTCGGATGATTGAAGAGCCTCTGTTCAGAGAACTAATTGCCTTGATGACATAGGCAACCAAGTCTAACAATAACTATCCGGTACTACCCCACCAATCGCATCCCCCCACTGACCTCCTCTTCTCCGGTGCCCCCTTCTTCTCCTCAACGACGACGATCATCGGCGGGTAGACGCCGCTGTTGTTGGGAGACAGCGAGGGCGGGGTGTTGGTGGTGGAAGAGGAGGAGGAGGAGGAAAGGGACGAGGGGTAACACGAGTCCGTCGGCAGAGAGTGGTCTGCAAGCGAGGCAGGCATTTATATAACAAAGTTAGCCTGGTTGGCTCTATTTCACAGAGTAGCTACGTACAGAGTGGCTTGTTTGTGGCAACCCCTTTATGGGCTGGTCAATGGGGGGCGGTGAGTGGGTGTGAGTACGGTAGGAGGGGAGAGGGGAAGGGGGTACAGTTTCAGGTTTTAGTTTTGTGACTTGGTAGGCCTCCTGATATCAGGTAAATTGACGGTAAGCCTGTCCGGCAAAGAAATTAGAGTCTTTTTTCAGTTATTTATGTGAATCGCTCCCGAAAAGATGGCGAATAAGGTGGTCCGCTTACCCGAAGGAGACGAACTGCGCGTATCGGAAGAGGACCAGGACATGACAGAGGACGAGTCGTACGAAGGACTGGTCGAGGTGGAGGAACGTGGAGGATGCAGGGAGAGCGACGAGGGGGGATGGAGGGACGGCAGCTGAATGATGGGGATACGGTAGGTACGGTAATAGGGGGAGGGAAATAGAAAATGTGTCCATAGATAAGCCACTTCCAGGAACAGAAAAGAAGCAATAATGGCAAAGTAGACAAGTAACCCACCGCCTGTCTCGCATCCTTCCGTGAGGAATGACTTCGCTTTCCTGCAAGGGAGTAGGTTGTAATTTCATTGTTCATGTCATGAAGTAAGATTAGAACAATGCTAATTTGGCAAAATAACGTTTCCGAAAGTGATAGAATCAGAACAAAAATCAGAACACTCACGCTTCTTCTTCATCTCCAGTCCCTCCTTGGGCACGTCACGGTACCATAGAAGTTGATCGTAGATGGACTGAAATCATGGATTAATCAGGAACCAACGCAACATTTAGCGAATCGGGATATAATTCGAAAACAAATTTGCATAAATTCCGCGAAAAACTCACTCCGATGCCTCCATTCCTCGCTTCGTCCAGGAGACACCCCCCCAGGTTATTGACGATTTCCTGAAGCGGATCATCATCAAGCATAGGGTTACTGTATCTAACCACACGCAAACCCGCAAACTGCTAAAGCAACGCTCCGCCTACTGTCACCAACTGTTCACGACCACTTGAATTAATGTCTTAGCATCCGATTGTGCAACCCAACCTGACAATGAATGAATAAATACGTAAATAATACCCCCTCCCCCCCGTCAACCCACCGTATCAGCGTTAGCCTCCAGTAGCATGGCCGTCGCCTGTTCGCTCTTCCTCCTCACGGCGAAGAAGAGCGGAGTACACCCGTCCTCGTCCCTCGCATTCACATCCGCCCTCTCGGAGAGAAGAACCTGACAACGAGGGTTGGCAAACCGGATCATTTTCCTGGGGTATGTTTCATCATGTACACAAGAATGAAAGGTGTACCCAGTACTCCATCGTGAAACATAACTCTGAAAAAGGGCCCAAAAAGAACCGGTTTGCCAACCCTACTGACAACGATTACGTAATCCCTGGGACCCGGCTAATAATAGTGGTAGGAGGCTCGAATACATACCCGAAGTGTGGGTGGTAGGCCCATAGTTGTTCGGAATTTTACTTTGGTAGGCTTTTGTTTCTTACAAAGTTTCAATAGGTAGGCTTGATTTCGTACACTGGAAGGCCCATTTCTCAAAATATTGCGGGTAAGGTTGCCCATGTATGCTCGAATATTTTTAGGCACTTTGCTTTTATAAGCTCAATTTTGAATACATCCTAAAAAAACAACAAAAAAAATTAGATCCTGAATTGGTAGGTTTGGCAAATCACGATTGTGCACAAAAATTTCTCTGAGATCTACATTGGCCGACCGCGCTTACTAGGCCCAGATTTGCTAGAATTCATTTAAAAAAATGTTTTTTTTCAAGAAATTTGTGCATTCGTAGAGCCGTTTCTCAAATTGTTACCGGGAAAGCCGGGCCATCCATAACGCTTATACTGTGACCGGAACACAATTACACCGGCACGCCCTTGGCAGCCATACATGGGCGAGTGTTGTCCCAACATTTCTGCAGACACCCTTACGTAATTAGGGAAAAGCTAAGGCAGCAGCCATCCTAACAAGCCTTTTACACCCCAGGATTCCCTGGTGCAGGCACCCATTCTAACGTCCGATTGGACAACGACGCCCATGCATGTTGGTAGCCTCGGGGAGTCAAGACTAGAGCCAACGATTCGTCTTTTTGACGAATAATTTTCACCTAAATCCATATAAACGACGGGTCTACCATTTTACATGCAGCCTGAAACACAAGCACGTCGACAACGCGAATCGTACGCTCTAGTCCTGACGATCGTTCGGAATAAAAAGAAGGTTAACCTGCATGACTGCCCTGTTGTCGAAGAGCGCCGCCCAGTGGAGGGCTGTCCTCCCGCGATAACGCCACATTGCCGTCTGCAACGAGTGTGAGTACGCTTTTACCACATCATTTCTGTTCCTTCAAACTGTAGACTACTATATAGTAGAGATGTGCATGAGAGTTCGTTTGCCCAATATGTTTCAGTGCTTTTGGCGACGAGACGCCTCACGGTTATGAGTGATGTGTGAAACATAGGCATCAAAAGAACTCTCACGCACATCTCTACTATATAGGCTACTCGAGCTTCATTTTCAACTCACATTAGATCAACCTTTAAAAAAAATTACAACCATTTATAAAGGTACATGAAGAGCAAAGTGAAAACTTGTCCTGTTACCTCTATTTGCTGGCCAACAACAACAGGAGAAACATACAGTATTTGATTGTAATTTACGGGGTATGACCCCGCAGGTCACCGATTACTGCGAAATTACCCCGACCGTTGTACGAAATTCTCGATTTACATGGCCTACCCTGCCGCATCTCGAAAATGACCCCCACCGCAAACATAATTTCAAGTATGAGTATGTTTTTATCCCCCCTGAATAATAAGGAAGGCTCTCCTTCCAGTCCACCTGATCGCCAGCCGAGTCAACGTCCGCGCCCGCGTCGATGAGCATCCGCGCTATCGCCGACGACTCGCGGCCGCCCTGCGCGGTCAGCGACAGCGGCGTGCGGTCGCACTCGTCCACCTCGTTGATCTGAACGCATACCGTAGCCAGATTACTGTAGCCTGGGATATTATTGACAAAAAAAATAAAAATTACGTCAGTCCATTCATTCCTAGTTTTTGTCTTCAACCCAACTCGCATAAGAATTGAATTTTTCACAACCATAGCTCAGGAATGCTGATGGCCATACAGCCATTTATGTACCCCCCTCATTTTCCGGGATAACAATAGAGGTTTAAAATCGGCTCCTTTTGATGCTTATGTGTGTCACACATCATTCATAACCGCGACGCGTCTGGCCACCAAAAACAGCGAAAGATATTGTCGAAAAGTAACCGATCTTAAACCTCTAGATAACAAACTGCGATACAACAATCAGGAATACCGGCACTCTTACGTTATTGCGAACGGCGGCGAAGGACAGCAGCCACTGTACACAGAGGAGGTCGTCCTGAGCGACTGCCAGATGGAGACAACTCGAACCTGACAAGGCGACGGGGGAGAATCTTCTATTAGAGATTTCGCCGCTGGTGTCCGGCACGGCGCGATTTTACGATTTCGTACAGTGGTAGCCCCCCCCCCCCCCGTTTCCCACAGTATTGTCAGGAAGGTTGCCTGCGTGCGAAAAAAATATCATACATCTATACTGTCCACTCCCTCCACCCCGTCTTACAGTATCCCGCCCCGTCCTCCTACCACAGATGGGCAAGCTTTGTTGGTAGATTTACTGCAGTGGCCATCCCATACATAACAATCGCTAAATCTAGTCAAGATATTCATCTACATCAGTCTACCCATTATTTGCGCAAATTGTGCAGTGAGCTACCCAATAGGGTTTGCAAACCAAGCCTTTTAATCGCATTATGAGACCGAGAGGGTGATGAGGAGCATTGAACAATGAAGAGAGTCAGACGATAAATACGCGCTAATCGCGCTTGGTTTTCAGACCCTATTACCCAACGGCACGGTACGGCACCTGCAACCGTGTGCCCACCTCTGCCTCCTAAATACCGTATACCTTGTACCGTAGTCGCGGTCGGCGAGGCGCCCCACTCGACGAGAATCTCGCATACGGTAGGACGGACGTTGACGATGGCCGCCGCCAGGGGGGAGAAGCCTTCTGAATTACATCTTTTATCCTCTGAATGTCTTTATTTTAGCAACCCAAAGGGGGGGGTGTGGGGAAAATGATGCAATTATCAATGCAGCTCGCTTGATGAAGTTATTATTGGAGGAAAAGGAACGTTGAGAAATCTTTGCAGCGCGCTCCGCCAAATACAGTGAAACTCTCTTGGCAAAATGCCAGCGTAGGCTAAAAGCCGGCTCCGGCTCAAGTTTTACGGTGGTTAGCGGAAAGAATCGTGCAGCTCTCTTAACGTTCGTTTTCCTCCAATAATAATAATAAAGTGTCAGTAATTAATTACTGATTAGGCTCACTCTCATCCGCATGATTGACGTTGGCTCCGGCGGCCAAGATCGCATACAGATCCTCGATGAGGACCTGCGTTGGCTTGCCCGAGGCGATGAGCCAGAAGAGTGGAGTTCGCAGCTGCGAATCCGTCGAGTTCACCAGCGAACGGTCCACCTGCACACCATTATTATTATTATTATTATTATATTTTTTTATAAAATTAATTCATTTTAGCGTCACTTTTATGCATAAATAAAGGACAAATTTGGAAAATAGCAAATCGAAAGTCCAACTCACGGGCTTCGTGATCGGTCCATCGCCAAAGGCCTGTCGATGGAGGTCGGTCGGGGTGACTTGGTGGCACTTCGGAAGGGCGATCGACACTTTGGGAACTGAATGACAACAATCCCCCCCAAAACTACCGTCTTTGGGTGGCAATGTACAAGCGATACAAAGTAATTTACAAGCTCATTTCCGAAAAAAAACTACTCTTCGAATTAAGCTTACGTTCGCCATCCTTGGGTGGATACCAGATGGGTGCAGAAAGGGAACGGATACGGTAGACTACCGAAGCAACGACGAGAATGGTGATCGAACCTGAAATAAGTAAAATAGTACCAAACTCGAAATTACACGATAAATAGATGAAAGCATAGATTAAAAATTGTGCAAAGCTGAATCCAATGCTGGAGTTTGATAGCAAGAACATCGATATCTATTTAGATCTGCCAGACAACTCTTACCCAGCAGCGCGGCGATCACGACAGTCTGTGCAGTGGTCAGCCTCCGAAACCACGGAAATGGCTTCTGGAGAACCTTGGAGTCGAGCACGAATTCGAGCTTCTGTAACGGACATGTAAGCAAGTTTACATTAACAAGCTCTCTGTTCCTAATTCTCATGAAAGAGATAAAACTGAGAAGCAAGGCATTGGCATACTAAAGCAGATGTATGAACAGCATATGCATCAGTTTCATATTTCAGGAAGCAATTAGCCTATCTCCTCTTTTTCTATTCCTCTCCCATTTCCCGTCCACTCACATGCCGTCCCCTGGCCAGCGCCATCAACTCCTCCGCCTGCTCCGCGTCCTTCGCACACTGCGATTTGTGCTTGCAGAAGGTAGTGTGCACGCGAATGTCCACCTGATATACGGTACATTGAACGGAAGAGATAACGTATCAAGCTATCCTAATACTGCACTTCAATATTTGGCTAACGCAAAAGCCGCATTACTGGCGAGGAAGCCTTGCGAAGAATTGAGTCAATCACAAAAAGTACGTACCAGTGTCCGTCGGGCACTCGTCCCCTCATAGTCTCCGCTTCTCCGCGCAGCCACCCTCCTTCTGCGCTTCCGACTATCTTCCGTCTGCAAAATAACTCCCCATAATCCTGATAATATCATTATTCCTAAAATAACACTTGTACTACCATACGTGGGCACCGACCCGAAGTATGGGTGGTAGCCCCATATTTATTCGGAATTTTACTTTGGTAGGCCTATATTTCCCACAAAATTCCAATTGGTAGGCTTTATTTCGTGCACTGGTAGGCTACTTTCTCAAAATATTGCGGGGAAGGCTGCCCATGTATGTGTACTACTTTACTTGTGGTATATTACCAAAAGCTTAATCATAAATAATAAGCGCAACTAACCACCGCCGAGGGTCCATCCAGCTCCGTCACCTTCTCCCTTCCCGCTTCATCCCGAAGTACCGTAACCACCGTCCTCAAACAATCGTTGAATTACGGTAGTTAAGAAGTTTTCAGAATAAAAAAAAGCGCTACACAGTTCTTTTCATAATAAAGATGGTGTTATCACCTCAAGACCTCTCCGATCCGATACAGGATAACGCTCTGATTGGCGTAGAATTGATCCGAATTCATCGCGAGAATGAGCTCCAGGGCGACCCACCTTAAAAAGAATTCAAAAGAGATGTGCAGTGGAGTCACTTCGATACTTGATACTTTTATTTCATACATCATTCGTAACCACGATGCGTCTCGTCATAAAATCAACGAAAAATGCAGTTCAAAAGGACTCGGTTGCAGATCCCTAATATTCACGGTATGCTAACCAAGAAGTGGTCTAGTTGCAATTCAGGAA
>LS949068.1:89682-116606 GCA_900490955.1 Micoletzkya japonica
CTCACTTGTGTTCATTCTCTATGGCCGGTCGATTGCAGTCCCCTCCGTCCCACTGGCAGTCTACCGTATTGCACTGCTCATTGCACTGACCGTTGTTGAACCTCAATTGGGGACGGTTCATTTATTATCACAACTAAACTAAACGAAAAATTAGCTCGCATTTGGTTGTTTGAAATCATTGTTTCTTTTACTACTGTACGTTAATTCGTAAGAAGACGAGGAAAGATTGGACGGCCAACGCACAGTGCGGGGCACTCCTGCGGACAGCGGGGCACTCGCTCGCATTCGAATCCATCAAAGTGACAGGCAGGCGAGTCGCACTCCTGCCACGAATTCGTGCATAATATTCTCCCAATTATCGATTAATTTTGCCCAACTTAGTGCAGCGAATAATACGGTAAAACGTTCACCGATCTCGACTGAACCTACATGGTTCTATGACAAAGAAATGTATACGTGAAATTGTGGAGAAAACAGAACATTTTGCATAATAAGATTAAATAAATAAGATTCGCTAACCGGATTGCACTCTCCATTGCCGTAGGATGAGTAGCAGTGGAAGGGAAAGGGACAGCCACTCTTGTTGAACGCATCGAAGATGTTCTGCTGCAGAGACAAACAATAACACTCATCTTTTCGATAAACCCTCCTCCACCCTCTCCCTAAATTATGCGAAAATCGTCATCGTTTCTGCATAACGTGTGTAAAACCACGTCTCGGAATTGGAACGAAACAATAAGATATCAAAAAAAACGTACCCTCTTCTTTATGGAATCCCTAGCCTGCTGGCACTTGAGACCTGCAACACTTCCACTAAAGCAGGGCCCCCTACTCTCTCATAATAAATGTAATAATTTATGGCAAGCATCTGGACAATTCGAGGACTAAAATCTATCGAAAAAGCCGTCCGCGTTGGATAGCAACATGGGGGAAAATGAGTATCTGGACTTGATTTTTCTGTATGGAGCTGTAGTAAAACAACCGTACCTCTCTAACTAATTGTAAGAGTAGGATGCATACGTGGGCAAGGTTACCGACAATCATTTAAATTTGGGGCCTAGTAAAAATTGTGGTTTTTCATAGCCGACCAATAAGGCTTCTTATATAATGTGAATGCCTACCAAGTTAAGTTTCTGACAAAAGGAGGGGACTACCACCCGACGGTCGGGTGCGTGCCCATGTATGGTAGGATACCTTGACATCCGTCGTCCAGCACATCCTCCATCTCCTTTTCCATACGCGACGCGGTCACGATCAACGTATCCGTCTGGTTCATCTCGCATCGACGACCGAAGAAGCCTTCAAAGTATAATTATGAAACTAAGGTTAGTAATATTAAAGTAGTCAGGTAAGAAAAAGACGAAATTAATAAATATTTTAAAAAAAAATGAAATTATGAAAAATACCTTTCGGACACTCGCAATACGCAGCCTCGTCTGCGGTGCACTTTCCCCCGTTTTCGCACTGATTGGAGGTGGGACTGAAGGAGGGGAAATGGATATACACCTACAGGCATGGCTCACACATGGGCTGGTGTTGTCCTAACTTTTTTGCTGTTTCTTTTATGCAACCAGGGAAAATCTAAAGCAGCCATCCTTACAAGTGTTTTATATAATACATCGTTTGATGCAGCCACTGATAACCTCATAACTCATAACCCAAACCTCCGATAGGACGATGTTTGTCTCTTTCTGACGCTTTTCCATGATTGTTTTGAAAAGAAGAACAACATCACCATCATAAATCAAACAGTGCGTCGGAAACGACGTAACCAAGGCACTTTTTGTCGTGAAAATTTCGAAAATCAAGGCACTTTGCACTCCAAATTAACCCTTTTTGTATCAACATATGCTCAATTTACAACTAATCAGTACAAATCAAGCCACTTTTGTCCAAGTTTCAATTGATATCGTACACTGGTAGGCCCGTTTCTCAAAATCTTTTTAAATATTTGACCTACAATTACCATCATCTACTCGTAATGCTTGCAACGGGATGGTGAAACATATTGATGGAAAAAGTAGGTGAGAGAACTGTCAAATAAATAGCGCAATAATACCTGCAATCGACTTGCTTCTCGCATAACGCTCCCGCAAAGCCCGGCATACAGTAGCAGAAGCTGAAATACGATCGGCTTTAAAGTTATTCCTCATCTCTACTAGGGTAATCTTTGATCTTTAATATATGACTAAACCACCATTATTGGCGAACATTATATGCTCGATAAACAAAACATAAACATTGATCCTTCACAAAATCAATAAAGGCCAGCAATCGCTACCCGGTTGTGACGTTGTTCGTAGTGACATTCTTGCAGGTCAGTGTGTTGGTCAGCGAGCATTTCTGCAAGGATTATTGATTGATCGTTCTAAAATCACTTTAATTTAGCATATATATACTTTTGCTAATTTGTTAGTTGAGATAATAATATAGTAATATAATAATAAAATTAAATTTAAAAATGCATCAACTCACACTGCAGTAGTCGGCAGTTTGGCAACGATCACCCTGCAAAATACATATCCTATTTAATTGACATAATTTTAAAAAACACGATAATTAACCAACCCCTGCCTAATTAGCTTCCCACGTTCTCTTAATAGTTGCTCAACTTTGCAAAAAAACTCCTACAGAAAACAGTGCAATTCCCGTATAGCCGGCAATTAGCAGGCCAATTAGTAAAGGTCGCCTACCGTATAGGGGTAGATGCACCGACACACCACCTCCACGCCCCCTCCATCCTCCCGTTCGACTTCCTCGCACGAGGCGCCATTCTGACACACCGCACTGCACCGCTTGTCGCACTGGGCACCTTTAAAACATAAATTTAAAAAAAATTAAATTAAAAAATGGTAATAAGTACAAAATGTTCTATTACAAGTTCCACGAAAGTTGACAAAAAGTACGCAAACGATTGCGAACTGTCTATGCAAATACGCGCGCTGATCTACCTCTCCGGTTCCAATTTTTTTTCGTGATTCTTTTAATTTCTGCCATGGCAACACGTAGGGATTCAATTGGATGCCGTCATCAGCGGGAATAGTATATTATTTCAATCAAAAGTATTAAATCGTTCCGTTTTTGAGGACAACTCCCGTGGAACCTCTAATAGCCCCTTTTGGCAAATCGGTTCTGGCTGAATTGACTACCCGTTGAGCCAAAAATATCTTATCGAAGATGGGACAATTGCCATTATTCACCCTAGGACATACCGTATCGATCGGGATCACGACACTGACAGAGGTACGGTAGGCCCGTCTTGGGGTAGTGGTCGGGGCGTTTGGCGCAAGTAAGAGGAGCGGGACACCGCACACCCGCACACACATTCTGAAGGGGAAGGGGGAGGGGGGGATGAGTGAAGTCAGTCTACTCCCTTTAGCAGGCTATAAACACAGTCGGCGCTGGCAAATGGCCAGCAAAGATTAGTTCCCTCCCATTTGCCATCTCGTAGCATGATCTGCTTACAGTTAGTTGCTGGTAGGTATGCTCTGTAGGGTAACTTTACTTACCGCTAATTTACAGTTTCAGCGTGCCACCTAAATAATGAAATCTCTATTTGGCATGAAGTGTGTGAAGCGGCTCTGGATTGAAGGATCAGACTAGACAAGTAAAGACACTATCTTGCTGCATAGCATAAATTCGTACGTAAATTAAGAGAGTTGAGGCGAGAGAGCATGGAAATCGGAGAGACGCAGAGACATTCGCGATCGTACCGTAGTGCAGTTCATCTCGTTCCAGTTGTCCGGACACGCACACTTCCCGCGGTCCTCCATGTGGTACGGGACGCAGGTTGACGAATTCTTCAAATTAATTATAATACTATTATTTATTCAATTTAATTATAATATTATTATTTATTCAAATTAATTATAATATTATTATTTCTTATTCACGAAAATAAGGTCCATCGATACCGCTTTATTTACCTACTGTTTTAGCAATATTTCGGAACCTGACAAATTGCCAAACAATGGTAGTTACTGGGTTCAGCAGGCTCTGCATTACTGAGCTACTACGTTCAGCTTTCGCCCATAAAAGTGACTATATAAATTGCTAATTGGTAAACAGGGAAAGAGACTAAAATGAAACCTTGTTGCAGAACTTCTCACAGTAAGGAACATCGCACGTCTCGCCCGACCAGCCGGGATCACAGCTGAAAGGACATAAGAGAATTAATGATCTTAAAGCTTAAATGATTTAAAATTAGAAGCATGGAAAATATGAAAGCCAGAACGAATGCGATGCTTGATCAAAGCTTGTTCTCACTCGCACTCGTCGTATTCGTTACAGGCCCCCTTGAAGCAGTCACCCTCCGTGCACAACAGTATGCGATCTGCAAGGATCATAAATGGTTTACTGAATTTCAAGAACAGAAAAACGGAAAAAGGAAGAAAACCATTTTAGGACTATCGTAGCTACCTGCACAGAGGAGAAGAGTGACGAGAGTGAGTATCAAGTTGGTCGATTTCATGTTGTTAGTAACCTGAAGAGCGGAAACCTCTGAAAAAATAGCAGGAGAACAAAAAAACAACGAAAAATGTAAACATAAACATTCAATAATTTTGTACTACCGTACATTAAGTGATCATTGTACCGTATTTTAAAAATTTTCAAAAATTGCTTAATTCCGTTTTGATTTATTTTTTTTCGATTTCTTCGCTTTTTTATTTCTAAGTAATGCAATTTCATTTTATGCACCTCTTTGTGAATAGTGAATTCCTCACAACCTTGAATAAATGTAGATTTCGAACGTTTATTTGCACCAAAGTGATTCTTGAAGCAGTATGCAAATTGATTATGATCGAGGCACAAGAAAGGTGCCAGAGTCAGGGACAGGTCAGAGGCAAAAGCGCCAATGAATAACCTGCTGACAATCAGCAATTGTTTGAATTCTACAATTACTCATTGTCAGAATAAGAGCTACGCCAACAATCTAAAGATTGGATTATATTCATCATAAGATACCAGCTAATTGTAAGGGCAAAAGTGAACAGTGTCAACCATCTCCGACCTGAAGATTATCTAGATATGATCATATCACGGGGGGGGGGGTTACATCCATAGTCTCGGTCAAGGGCTGCTATCTACTTATTCGAACGCCTGCTCGCTGATATGCGCCGCGTCAACGCTCTGAATTTATACTGTTATTTTTATTTTTGATATAGTTTCTCGCTTTATGTTATATATAATGCGTTATCTGGCAACATGGAATTATACGAATATAGGCTAAGATTATTTAAGCTATCAGTGAAACGTATTCTTCTAACAGAAGCTTAGATAGTGAAATATAACTCGACGCACCCCTCCCTATCCTTCCTGGCCCCTTCCCGAGTCTTCAGCTTCTCCTCCCTGTTCCTCTTCCTCTCCTCCCTCTTCTCTCCTTCCCTCCTCTTCTCCTCATCCCTCTTCCTTCCATCGTCTCTCAACCTCTTCATATTGTTGTAGAGACGAAGTTGGTGCGGGGCTTCCTTAAATTCACGGTTTGGAGAGAAAATCGGCATCTCAAAGGAGCCAAATGCAGCGACTCCTAAATACCTCCAATCAAGCAGAATATCTGGGAAACTGCCATGTGATGAAAACGATAACTTCACAGATTACCATACAATTAGAAGAGAGGAACCGATTTGATGATATGGATGTTTCATGTATTTATATTTGTTACCGAGCAGCAAAAACACTAACCATTTCGCGGTACGTGATCCACTTTCTATGTACCCGTGCGTCCTCGTGCTCGTATCGCACTCTATACTGCGTGCCTCCGTCCTTCTTCCTCTCGTCGAGGACTTCAATCACCTGTAAGTACCTGCTCATCATTCTTCAGAATCTTACAGAAATACGCAAGATGAGGATGGAATTGCAACTCACAGTCTCGTCCGAGTATCTGATGGACGGCTGTCCAAGATGTGCGTCCATCTGAAAACTAGGCGAAGATAAATTTTAAAAAAAATCTAGGCTACCAGCAATGACAAATAGACGCTTGAATTGGCCCGTTTCCCTCGCTTCGGGAAGCAGAATGGGCGCGAAGTATGAAAAGGGCAGAGGACGACCGGGATGAGAGGGGAGAGAGTGGAGAGGAGGGAGAGGGGGGACGACAGGAAGAGGAGGGGAGTCATCCGACATCCGAGGGATTCAAATGGAGGGAGGGGGAGGGGGGGGGGAATGGTAAAGGTTAGGGCTCTAACTCGCAAGAAAACGACTTTGATGGCTGACTGTCCGTAACTGGGAAAACGATTCAGTCCAATAGATCTATCTATTATATCTATGCTAAGAATTGGAAAACAAGAATTAGGCTTGCAAATACGACATAAAATATATTTCAAATCGGACGTGCCTGCCCGTCGTTTGAAACATACCTCAAACTGGTAAGCGGTGGTTGGAAGGGGGTGGGGGTATTGTGAAGGGCGGCTGTAAATAAGCGAGTCGTCCTGGCAGCCTGCTAGGAGGGTGTGAATGAGGCAACTGCCAGTACTGTTGACGGAGTGCCGGACTAGCCAGTACTGTTGACGGAGTGCCGGACTAGCCAGTACTGTTGACGGAGTGCCGGACTACCCCTGGAAAAGTTGAAGTAGAAATTGTACAATGCTTGAGAGTAGTCATCCTTTATACGATGGGCTTTATCTGTGCAGGACTTCGTCGTTTTCATGAATGGCTTTATAGGCAGTAGAATACGCGGCAAGACAGTTTGAGGGAATTAGCGGAATCTGAATTTGAATAAAAAATAGAGTTACTGAGCAAGTTTTTCGATTATGATATGTAAGAATGCGGTTTCCACCCGTTTTGAGCCAAAGCTATTATTGAAGGAAAGCGAACGTTGAGAGAGCTGCGCAGTTCTTTCTGCTAACCACCGTGAAACTTCAGCCGGAGCCGGGCTTTAGCCTATGCTGGCACTTTGCCAAGAGAGTTTCACTGTATTTAGCGGAGTGCGCTGCAAGGATTTCTCAACGTTCCTTTTCCTCCACAGTGTTCTAAATGTTAAGCGAACGAGCCAAAATGCTTAGAATACGGTTTTTTCCGTGCGAGAGTTCCTAACGAAATCAGGGTTATTTTTCGGCATCTCGTTTGCTTAACATTTTGACTGTTGTCAGAACACTGTGCCTCCAATAATACACAGCATTCCGCGCGGTGAGGAATGTGTCTAATAGCGAATTGACCACTATTTTTGAATTATCTCATGAGTGGATAACCAATCTGCACCAAATTTTCGGAGCTTATTGAATTCACTGTGGCGAACTTAAGTTTTTAAATTCATGAATATTCGTTCAGTGGCTCGCCTACAGGATCGGATTCTAGGCGCGGAAACCGCTATTCGCTATTAGAACCCTTGGAATGATGTGGCTACTTCATTCTACTACACATTAGTGTTCTCTTTCTGACGCTTTTTTCACGGTTTTGTTTCACTTTTCGACCTCCTGTAGACATGCTCTGGTATTTATGGAAGCGTGAAACATAACCGAGAAAGAGCGTCAGAAAGAAGAACCCTACTACACACTCGAAGACCACACGGAGGTCGTGATCTGATCAACTGGCGCCATCTGTCGTTTTCTCTTCTCAATGAAGTCCCGCATGTATCTGCAACGATTTCGAATCCTAACTAGGGTATTTTTCGCAAATCTGAGTGTCCTAGATTGCAGATCCTGCTAATAACAGTATTGTTAACTGAACAGTAATGTCCTCGTGATGTAAGCATTGCAGCGAAGCTTTTCAAGTGAAGGGAAAAGCATGACGCCCCGGAGGCTGAGAGCTATTCCATGCTATATATCAATGATTTATCTTCGTGGTTTCTTTTGAATATTTCATTGAGCACCAATTCGCTAAAAAATCAAACTTCTTTAAAAGGTACCCTTGAACTGATCACCTACAATTAGAAAAAAATCAAGCATGAGCCAGCCCTCTACAAAAAAAAGAACTCCGAATAAGATCCGGTTAGCCGGAAGTGAACTCCGTCCGAGCCGAAAACGAATCGGATCCGTGATCCGGTTACATCGAATATACCTATCTAGACCTACATAGCTTTTCACTTTGATATGTTTCACTGCTTGCGTTGATCTTTGATCTTTGATCAATAGACGCTGACTTTTGTTTCGAAAGCGTACTCCCCAAGCAATTGCGCACCGTTATCATCTAGCCATTTCGTGGTGATTCCGTGACGATAAGCGGCATAAGCTTTTCCTTTTTCTCTCCTTGATTGAAATACTTTGAAATTTTAGGGGAAATGGCCACGATTGGAATCGATTTGGGAACTACTTCTTCTTGTGTTGGATACGTCAACAATCGAGGAAATGTCGAAATCATTGGAAATCAGTTTAGTATGTTTCAATTCAGATATACTTGAGCAAAACTGATTGAAAGCTATCAATAATATTTATAGCGATGATGTGGCGGCATAAAGGCTGAACAGTTTTAATACTTAAATGCTCCCTCCGACCATCTCATTCATTTTTAGGTACATCCAATTAAAGGGCCCCTATGAGGACATTACCAGTCCTCAAGAGCACATTTTGAACATTCATTTATTTTTATCTGTAGCAGAACACAAATGTCTTCATTCTTAAGATAAGCGATGCCTACAAATCAGACCGCTCGCGCGCTACAGCATTCGCAAAATGACATTCGTATTCGCGCGGTCCCTGAAGAGCAATGTAACTTTGCATGCAACTTCTCGCCTCATTTAAACAGCGGAGAATGGCGGGAAAAATATGCAAATATATGATTGCAGGTTTTCGAAATTGCTCTTTCAGATGAAAGAAAGAAAGGCCCTTTAACGTGCGGTTAATTGAGTGTGAGAGACAAGAGACGCAGAAAGCGAGGGAAATCTTTGAGCAGCTTTTTATAAGCAACGGCGAAGTTTCATAATTTCAACTTTTTACTCGGAACTCAGCACACTGAGAGCTATCCAATGATGTCAAAAAAGCAAAGGGTAAAAAAGTGGGGGCCTTTAATATTTTCAGATTCATCCATAACACCATCTGCTGTTTCTTTTGATGGAGACTTGATCTATGTTGGAAAGGAGGCTATGAATCGAATGGGATCTCATCAAAAGCATACCATTAGACGTTGGTATTTCAATAATTTTAATATAAGCAGTTAATCTCCGTGACAACGAATTGCGTGGTTTCTGTGTATGTATGTGAGAACACCACTAATGATCTCTCTTTAGAAAACGAAACAATATATTCATTATGAAAAAAGGAATTAAATTGATGGGAATAATCGATTCGTTCAGAGGTGAAGCGTTTCATGGGAAGATCGATCGATGAACTTAAAAGAGGCAGATGGGATTTTGAGGTCAGATACATGATATATTATTATATGCCCAACATCAATTTTCTAGGTAAGATCAACCGAGGGTATACCTTATAAGCAATTGTATCTTAGGGTCTGGACTAAGTTTTCTGACATCAATAAATAATTCTTGCAAAGATTGGACTGAACTCCAAAGGATCTTTTTTTATTATATTTCATGTTCCAGGTCATGAGTGGTTCGAGAAAGGAGATCCACATTCGTCTGCAAACTGGAAAGGGCACTGTCACCAAGTCTCCTGAGGAGATATCTGCGATCATTCTAACTGAATTGAAGGTGAGCTTCGTATTATTATTATGTATTATTTATCCATGAAAAATATTCTTCTTCGTTAGTTTCACAGGTTGATGAGATAAGGAAGATATCTACATAAAAAGGGATTACAGAAAATGGCGGAGAACCATCTAAAAGTCACAGTCAAACACGTTGTAATAACGGTTCCTGCCAACTTCAACAATGCTCAAAGAGAAGTTAGTACATTTATCATCCTCATCTCTTTCATGAAACCTTAATTACTTTTCCATACTAAATAGGCGACCAAGAATGCCGGAACAATTGCTGGAATGGAAGTTCTTCGCATTGTCAATGAACCTACTGCTGCAGCGATAGCGTATGGAGGGATGCACAATGATGGGAAGCAGAGGTATTTGAGGAAGAGTAAATGAGTACCATTAAAAACTGCTATTACAGGAAAATTCTTGTGTTTGATCTTGGAGGAGGGACATTTGATGTGTCCATTGTAAAAATGAAAGGAATGAATGCGGAAGTTCTTGCGAGTTGCGGAATCCAACACTTGGGTGGAGAAGATTTTGATCAGCGAATATATGAAGAAGTCGCAACTTCGTTCATAGGAGGCAACACAAAAATAATAGAAATCGGAGAATTGCTTTTACTGAAAACTTTTGCAGAAAGTGGCAAAAATACCAGAGAAACGGAATGGAAGATTAAACAAGCGTGCGTACAAGCGAAACACGACACAGCATTCCAAGCGTCATAATAGCGAATAGCGGTTTTCGCGCACAGGATCCGATCCTGTAGGCGAACCAGTGAACGAAAAAAATATGAATTTAAAAACTTAAGCTCGCCATTATGAATTCTCAACAAGTTCTGAAAATTTGGTGCTGTTTGGTTGAGCTATTCTTGAGAAAATTCAAAAATAGCAGTCATTTCGCTATTAGACGCATTCTTCACCGGGCGGAATGCTGTGACGAGCTCTCCACGAAGGAAGAAACCCAAATCAGAATCCCCTTGAGCTCTGGAAAGACGTAGGTGTTCTAACATTTTTAAAGTTAAGAGAAAGATTAGGCTTGACCAAAAGTTCACGCGCGAAATGCTCAACTCTTCTTGTGAAGACCTATTCGAATCTACTCGAACTTGCGTTCTGGAAGCACTCGAAAAGGCGAACATTGACAAGGTTTGTGTCACCCTTTCACCACCTCTCAACAAACGACACTCAACAACGCAGAACATGACCAATGATATCTTTTAAGACGGAATTGGACGATGTGGTCCTAGTTGGCGGTTCAACGCGTCTTCATCGCATTCGTCAAATCGTCCGAGAAATGTTTCCCAATCAGAATATTCGCCATGACATAAACGTGGACGAAGCCGTAGCCTATGGAGCTGCTGTTTTGGTATGGTATCAAACTTTTATAATTCGGGCCTTTATTTTCATTGCCTAGCTTGCTGCTTATTTGTAAATGACTCGACTGTTGCCCTATTGCAGGGTTGCTCCTTGTCGAACGAGATCGCGGAATCTTCGAAGACGTCGATCTCTAGCAGAAACGAGATTCGCGTGTGCCTGGGGGACGTCACTTCGCACTCGATCGGAACGAGGGCGGAAGAGAACGGAATGGTCGTGCTCATTCCAGCGAACACCCGCATTCCCGTACTGATGAAGGAGACCTTCAGCAATGCGTACGACAACCAGAGCTGGATGATGATTGAGGTATGAACAACCGATTGAGGTATGTATGAACAACATGGATTAAAAAGATCCGTCGGAAAATCATACCGAATATAAGGCGAGATAGAGAGAGTGCAAAAGTGAGAGAATTAGACTCATTTCGGAACGATCCACCATATATAAGATACCCCTAATAAATTTCGGCTCCATGTACCACAATTGGGGGTAGTTATTTGGGGCGTACCATCTACCCACTGGGCGCTTGGTACGGTACCATCTACCCATTGGGCGCTTGGTACGGTACCATCTACCCATTGGGCGCTTGGTACGGTACCATCTACCCAAGAGAAGACAAGCGCCCAATGGGTAGATGGTACGCACCAGGTGCCGAGGAATTGCCCCGTTTTCGCCCATGGCACACCGAGCCGAAATTTAATTAGGGGTATCTTATATGGTCTACCATCTAGTCTTAAAGGGAACCTAAAGTGTCACAGATCTCCATGTCATTCGCCTCGTATAGACTAGTATCTCAGATATACAAAACCTTTTTTCATAATTTTTCGAATTTCGTAAGATATCCGCTGAAAGAGAGTTGCAGATCATGTATCTGACCAAGTTTAGCGCACGGTAATTGCGCGATTGATCTGTGGAGGGAGGGGAGTTTCTTCTCACCCGATTCCCTCCTCTTTCCCCTCTTCCCTACCTTTTTCTCTGATCTCTCCCCATTCATTTCTCGTTGTTCTGCTTATTTCTTGTTGTTTCACGTCCCTTATTCAGTATCTAATGCCCTTCTTTCTCAGGATCTCCTATACGAGGATCTCCAGAGGTTCTACGCAACCTCTCTCGTCAAGGTATAAATACAACAAAATAACAATGTTTCCAGAATCTATTTCATTCCCTTCTCTTTTTTTCACTCGCTCTTCATATCTTCTCGATAGCTCAATCCCAACTTCACGGCGAAATTGTCTACCGCTCACAATTCACTACCTGCCCCGTTCTCAGCCCACAACAATGCGGCAACGTTCGGCCCTCAGAGGGCGTCTTCTGGACACAGAGCCCGCCCGAGAATGCTCAAAACAAGCTTCAGGCACCCTTCGTCTTGAGGGATGACCACGGGAGCGTCGACACGGGGATGGCTGGCGGTATCTCGAACGAAAAGGGAGACCTTTGTTGTTCCAGATTTTGCCCTTTTCAAGTGCTGCAAGATTCACTCGTTCTTTCAATATTCAGGATTCCTGTGCTTTCCACGATCTGCTCTGGGAAAGAAAAGTTTTATCGACACACAGGATTGGAAATTGTGAACCTACGTAATATGGAGAAGGTGAAACATAACTCAACGAGGTTCAGAATAGAAAAAGTCAGCATGATTTGCTGGCATGGGGCGACTAAGATAACAAAAGAGTGGGCCTAATCAGGGGATAATACTAGCGGCAATATTTGAGCAACGATTTCTTTGTTTTATAATTCGGATTCAAAGATGACAGAAAATTGCAGCTAGCAGAACTGAACCATCCGCATGTTTCATATTGATTTTGAGCAGATTCTTGTTATGGTTGCCTAATATCGTTGCTCATTTACCTTACACAAAAAATAAACACGTTGCCATAAATACTTTTTCATTATAATGCATTGTTTGAATTAACATAAAGTACAGAAACTAATTTGAATATAAGTTTTTCTGGCAACGTATTTAGCAAGAATCGCCGAAAAGAGAAAAAGAGAAAGAATCGTGCAAGGTGAGTCAAAATAATAAACCTGAGTGTAGAAAGAATAATGAAGGCGTTGTTCTTCCTTTTTTTCTTCTCTTCCATCTTTTCCTATCCAAGCCTTCCCTCGCCTTCCGCATTCGACCCTCGCTGAACATCTGAAATGCATGATAACCATGATAAAGAGATATTATGCAGAGAACAACATACAAGAACAAAAGATGAGGGTACATGAAATGCAAGATATTGAGTCATCCTCCCTCGAGAGGGGAAGAGGGGGGGGGGGGGTGAGTCTCCCTCTCGGAGGTGAGAGGAAGGGCCTTTGCTTGCCAGTGGCATCGCCTCCTTTTATCTCCCCTCAAAGCAGTCAATAATTTGTTCGGTGCAGCTTTTCTATCAGACTTCAACCCTTCGCAGTAGGAGTCCGCATAGATCAAACTCAAAATGAGCTATTTGGTGACACTTTAGGTTCCCTTTAAAGGAAATGTCCCACGAAAAAAATCGTTGTTGAGTTATTCGTTGGAAACAATGTAAAGTGGGCTAGACAACGAGATGGTCAAAAATCGCGATCAGAATTGGTTCTCTAGGCCTTAGTACGTCCATCAGAATGTGCGAGATACGGTAATCTCGTGGGGTAGTTTGTAGTCTAGACCGTCTATCTACATAACCCTTGGCAATGCCTGTTCGGTCTCGCTCTCCAAGGGGCAGGAAGGGAAGAGCTAGGGAAGTGGCGGAGGTGTGTAAATGTGAAAGCGGTGGAGATCAGGCAATGCCACTGGGTGTATTTAGGGGAGAAGAGTGTTTGATTAAACTACAAACTACCCCACGAGATTACCGTATCTCGCACATTCAGATGGACGTAGTAAGGCCTAGAGAAGCAATTTGGATCGGGATTTTTGACCATCTCGTTGTCTAGACCATTTTACACTGTTTCCAACGAATAACTCAACAACTATTTTTTTCGTGGGACATTTCCTTTAATCGATGAGTTCTTTTCTGCAACGCACAGACAGTACTTACAGGTTCTGGAAGGCGACAGCATGCTGGCATCGGAGAACCGCGTTCTGGGAGTATACCACGTGCAGATTCCGCGGCGTAAGGCTGGAAAGAACAAGATTGAAGTAGGTATAGGTAGGGTCAGACGTCGCCAGAGTATGACAGAAGAGAATGTTGGGAAGAAGAGTGAAGAAAAATTACCAAATCATAGATAAAATAGTACGTCGGAAGCAACTTAATTAAGGCAAGGCACTTTTTTCATTGAAAATTTTTTGAGAACCAAGACGCTTTTACTTCAAATTCTATCAACTTATTTCAAATTATGCAATTATTTTGGTCATTTTCAGTACGAAACAAGGCACTTTTACCGGATTATTCATGAAGAAATCAAGGCACTTTGAAATTCAACGACGTGACTATTTTATCTATGTGCCAGATAAAGATCGAAGCCGTAAATAGAGGGACAAAGAAAAAAAAAGCAGAAAAAGAAGGAATGAGATTACTGAATGAGATTATTATTTTCTTTTATAAAATGTTAATCTCGAGGACACGTACGAAGTGGACGCGAATGGAATCCTGCACTGCACATCGACGGACAGGGAGACGGGAGCGAGCATGACCATACATATTACCAATGTAAGCACGGACTCGAGGTTATATATATATATATATATATATATATATATATATATATATATATATATATATATATAATACGGATGACTAGTGGAATTAACAAATCTCAACACTATAGCTTGAAAATATGTAGAAATCTCACATTTTTGCAACTCGGAATAGCTATCCAATATTTGCTCATGGCTCAAGAGAATTGCAATATCTTTCACGGACTTCGTAAATAGTCGCACATTGAGACACATCACGGTGTTCTGAATGTTCGGCGAGCGAGCGAGGTTTACCTAATTATACAAAAGCTACATACTGTCTACCACACCACTTTTAGTTTAGTCGAGAGTTATTTTTGTATGAAAATGGGCAGTCTTTTTGTCTTCATTCTCAGCTGTTGCCAGTTCGCGATAGATTTTAGCCGTGTCGTATTCAAACGTTGGTCGCACGATCACTCTCCGAACAATTGGCATTTCTTTAGAACATAGTGATATAGTATGCATGTAGCGAAAGAAATATTGAACAACTTTTCAGACCTCACTGACCAAAGAAGAACTCGAATCGAAGGTTGTGATTCACAAGCAAACGGAGGAAAAGAATCGTATGGCCAACGATCTCAAGACGGCATGGGCTGCTTTCGGTTGGATAAATATTTTCAATAATTTTCAATTGATTACATATTTTCATATACTATCCGTTTTATATACATACTATTGAGCAGTTTTTTGTTCAGATTGTATGCTCAAAATAATCAGCAAAGATTCCGCAAGCCAGGTGACACTGAAGGCACCTATAGCGATAAGCTAAGGCCCTAAGATTTATAAGAAACGACATTTCGCATCTCATATTTATTTGTTTGCAGACAGCCAGTGCCGGTGAAGTACGCAAGCAAGCGTACGATATGGAGCGGGTGGTGCGGGGAGGCAGGGCACCTAATATACACTGAGAGACACTCACGTTGGTCTGCATACTGTTTGGATGTGCATGGGTGTTCTAAGTTGCCGTTTGAGTTCTCCAACCCCTCATTCATTCATTCATTTATCCACACCCTCAATGTATGTTCAAGCATGTGAGTTAATCATCCATTAAACCACACTGATGTTGACACGTTGTGTCGAAACGTCTGTTGAATAAAGCTGGCTCCCGACATCGCTCTCGTTCACACTAGGGTTGACAAAACGATCCTTTTTTCGGATATGATCGATCCCGTGCATTGCGTCATTTTTGAGAAAGCAACCTGCTCTCTCCCGGTGGTGTATTTGGAAATGAATTAGATCGAGTGATTCTTGCTCGCTTTACTACAATATGTTCGATCGTCTAAACGATCTAGTTCATTTCCCCCTCATTCGTCGTAGACGGTGGCTGAGCCCTCTTTTCCTCTAACAAGAGGAAAAGAAAAAAAATAGAAGAAATTGGTGATGAAGGAGACTGGGAAGAGGACTCGCTAGTCGCGTGCAAGAGGTTTATATCTTTCAACTTTGTTATTTGATTCATGATAAGTTGAATTTACTAATAACTTTGAAAATATCTGGAGTTTTTTGTGTAATTTTTGGCGCATGTGGTTTTCTGTCGAAAATTAGCACGAAGGCAGTAGAAGATATTACAGGTTCCACGGGAGTTTCTTCTCAAAAACGGAACGATTTAATACTTTTGATTGAAATAACAAACTATTCCCGCTGATTACACTGTCCAATTGACTCCTTACGTGTTACTATGGCAGAAATTAATAGAATCGCAAGAAAATTGGAGCCAGAGAGGTAGATCAGCGCGCGTATTTGCATAGACAGTTCGCAATCGTTTGCGTACTTTTTGTAAACTTTCGTAGAACTTGTAATATATCGTATCCCAGACATTCAGATGGCCGTACTGATTCTCAGAGAACCGTTTCAAATCGGGATTTTTGCTCATCTTGTTGTCTAGCGCATTTTGTATTCACAGCATTCCGCCCGGTGTAGAATGTGTTTATAGTCTGGAAAATCGGAGCGTATAATTCGTGATTCCGCTGCTACGGTGTTTAGCGAATTTCCTTCCAGGGCAAGATATCAGAAGCATGGATAGCTTTTTGAGATAAGTACCACTTGCATGATAGATACACACTAGAAATTGATTAGATCGTTTTGAAAGGCACCGGAATCGGCGCTACAAAGGGAAGATATAATCGTTATATACAGTTTACAGTTTTACACCGTTTATCTGGGCTAGCAAAGGAGGGGTTCCAAAGGAGGGAGTCTTGATAGATAGGAGAGGTCGGGGACTTCAAATCTTCGTCAAATACTCACTCAGCCCGCGGTGTCCATGATCTTGAGTATCCTCTTGGTCTTGGTTTGGCGCTAGTTCCCCCGTGCGCCAAATCTTCAGGGGGAACGATTCATCTTCTTGTCCCAGATTGAAAGGAACTGGAAAGTCTGACCGTAATTTCAAAGGTACGGTTCAAAGGTATCAAAGGCCTACTTGCAAACGGTTAAAGGTGGTGTAAACAGAACAACATTAGAAACTCCCGCCACGAAGAGCCTGTACAGACTCAAAAGATTACGGTAATGACAGCCAAGCCAAACATTCGACCAAACGCAATTTTCCGCAAACTATTCTACGGATCGCATACTGTATCGGGTCTAAATAATTGTTCGCGCCGCTATTTTTTGAATTCCCTGTACATCAAGCAATTTTTTTCTCACGTTTTCTCAGCAATTTGCGAATGTTTTTCATTTTTACTGTGATTTTGTTTAGAATTAGCACCCTGAAATCACAAAAAGCATGCCTGATTAGTGCCTTAAAAATTCTGTTTACACCACCTTTAAGCAACACATAGGCACTCCAGTGCGTGACCCGACAGCGCAGGTAACCGTTACCTTAACTACCCTACCCAGAACCCCAAGTAGCCATAAATAGACTTCTATGCTCAAAGAAAAGAGGAAAATAAGGACCATAAATCAAAATGACTGACACAACAAAGGGGAGTCACAGCTCGAGGCGACCGTCCCGCACGATCGATCCCTCGTTGAATGAGGCTGTAAACTGCTTGTTAGAGGTATCGCGAGTCATAACCAGGATAAAGACAGCATTGTAAAGTTGGCAAAGCTAAAGATCTACTCCCGTGGAAGGGAAAAGAATGAATAGACAAGTAAACACGAACCTGTCCCCGTAGCCGTGCCTGCCCAGTGCGCCCTCTCGCGGGTCATGCGGTCGATTGGGCGGCCTAGTAATGTAAATCTACACAAAATAGAAAGAAACAAGTAGAACAAACGCATAATATACAGTTTGACAAGTCTGTCTCGAAATTCGACGAAACGTCAATAATGCACGTAAACTTGGCAAAGTGCCAGCTGAGTTGCCGAATATCCGTGCGGGAAATCCTGATGCGGAAATTGAGGCTACGGTAGTTTCAGCGTTTCCATTTCCTTTGAAAGGGGTGCGCTTGATCGAGAGAGAATGAAGAGAGCCGACCACCCGCGACGAGGACAAAGAGGAAGAATCTTATATAACGATCTCTATAATCTCTAACGAGATTATAGAGATCGTTATATAATCTCTACTATAATAGCTAATTGCAATTATAATTGACCCATATGTTTTAATTTTCTTAAAAGACAAGGAAACCAAAAAAGATTGCCTTTCTTATGAAAGTTTGTCACCTAAATAATATAAAAACTAAAACCAGAGCGCACAAAAATGTATACTTCGTGAGATATCCAATTTTTCATTTCCTAGTCTTATTGCGTTTAGCGCATAGGAACAAGGCAAACGGCAATCGAGGTATTCCCGGAACAAATAAATATTTCGGAACTTCTCTAGTTTGACTGGGGCCCCCCAGGGAGTGGGATGGGAGGGGGCCGGTCCACAGTCAAACTAGAGAAGTGCCAATGTTTCTCGCTGCAGAATTTTTTATAAAAATATTTTCACTTGCTATTATCTTTATTATCGTCTAAGAAACATATTTTAGAAGTTCCATGTCCCTTTAAAGGGACATGGAAAAAAGTGATTTTCAAGTGAAGCTTATATGAAAGATTTTGTCGTAATTAGTATAAAACCAAAAGGAAAAATAGTAAAAATTAATAGTATTCGAGAAATGATTTTTTTCAATTTCTCCCAACGACGACGCTACTTCTTCGATTTTTTTATTGTCACTATGTTTTTCCTCACATTTTGAAACCTTTGAAGAATTTTCATCGAATTTTAGAACTGTGTTTAGCGAAAGGAGTTAAGCCAAAAGCGACATTCCTCTTAAAGGGCCCCTCCAGGCAATATCTACCATGTGCATTTTTTGACATCATTGGATAGCTCTCAATCTCCTGAGCCTCATGCTCTCTCCTTTTTAGCTGAATTTTTGCCGTTGCTGAGAAAAAGCTGTTCAAAGATTTCTCCGCTGTCTGCGTCTCTTCATTACTCTCTTGTCTCTCACAATCAATCAACCGCTCTTAATTGGTTATCTCTTGAAATGAATGAGATGGTTGGAGGGACCCTTTAACGACGGAAGCCCGGAACGAAAAAATAAAACATGCGATTTTAGAGTTTTTTCTTCGATTTTTTTATTGTCACTATGTTTTTCCTCACATTTTAAAACCTTAGAAGAATTTTCATCGAATTTTAGAACTTTTGGTTAGAGGCTGCTTCCTCCCTTTAAGTAAGGTTGCTCAGCTCTAGTCGTTTGCCTAGAAAAGGGGTTCTAGGTAGCTCATCCTGCCACGTTCTTTCCCTAGCCACACAGGAATCGATCGATTGACCTCACTGAGGAACTTCTCGATAAGATGACCACTCATCTCAGTCCCCCTATCTCTTTATTCACTATCCTTCCTCAAATCTTCCTCCCTAGGGTTTTAAAAGCAAGCAATTTAATTGCATTATCAAACCGAGAGAATGAGGTGAATGAAGTGGCATACAAAAGTCGTGCTTGGTGTTCAACCCCTATAGGGGTTCAACCCCTCATCCATCGAACCATCGTACAAGCCTCATACTCCGCTGGCAATGACTGCGGACGCCAGGCAACTAAAGGACAAGAGTAAGTGAACTATTGTTGTTGGATTGGAGGAGAACGGAAATGAAGAGGAGATAAATATTCAATTGGCTCAGGGGATAGTGATGGTGAGGAGTTGATGAAGTTGTTTGATGATGTTTGATGTTTGATAATGAAG
Organism: Micoletzkya japonica; assembly: GCA_900490955.1. Lineage (NCBI taxonomy): Eukaryota > Metazoa > Nematoda > Chromadorea > Rhabditida > Diplogasteridae > Micoletzkya > Micoletzkya japonica. The sequence goes on from LS949068.1 coordinate 109,345, forward strand.
CTGCTCGATACGGTTCGAAAAGCATTCGGAGACGAAGCCCCCTTTCTATTTTTGGCCCACACCAATCTTATCTATCTATTGCTCATCAGGGCTCTAGTATACACCCCCTTCTGTTCATACTTTTCCTTAGTGACATTTCTAACTCTCTCAGTCTATGCCGATATACGTCGATCAGGATTAAAGCTAAATACCCAGTGTTCAAAATTGATTACATCGTGAGTTTCTTGATCAGATATCTCTAAGGACGTCAATATGAAGACTTGATCTAAAGAACACTCAACAAAGTAACGTATATTTGTGGGGATCGTCGCGATTTCGGTTCCCGTTTTTATTGCCTTTACTTTTCATGTCATACAATTCTTAGAGCTAGATATATGAAAAGCAGCTCGTCCATGCGACGTGTTATTTGCTTTTCGGTTCTGGTGAGTTTTCGCGGGATGTCTGGAATTGTTCGCTGTTCTCTAGCTGCGATGTCGCCTTTCCTCCTCCGGGGGGACGGGAAGTCGGAAGGGGTGGAGGAGCTTCGTCTTCGCTCTTTGTCGCCCGTCCGGACTGAGGCTTAGCAGCGCCTTCAGAATATGGTCTTGAATGCTTCGGGTTATCCCTTGAAGTTGCAGATGGTTGGTTACGCGCAAATCCTTCGCTTCGCGGCCACTTCCCGTCATTTTCATGTAAGCGAGAGATCGCTTGTTGAGAGTTGTCTCTAACTGTGGAGTTTTCGTAATGTCCGGGTGTTCCGCAAACTTCGCATTCCTGCTGTTCCAGTTCTTTCCGTTTTTGGTCTTGTTCGGGCGGTGGGCACTGATCCGGTCTGACTTCTTCGGCGGCGGCATGAGTAGTGTCTGCCCGTATCTCCTCTTCTTCGGGAGGACCAGTCGTGTCCATCTTCTCTTCTTCCGTTGTTTCCACTGTGGGAGATGCAAGCTCGGGACACGTCGGAACCTCCAACTGTCGTATGGGATTCCGTCGCCGGATGCAGTCGGATAGGAGGCGAGCGGAAGCGAAGAGCTGGGAATTGGTGGAGGGGAGGGACGGGAGGCGGGGGATGGGCTGGTCGCGCAGAAGAGACGACAACACGCTCTGAAGTGGTCTTGGGTGTTCTACGAATGCTGCGGTATATGACTTACAGAATGGGCGGAGCCTAGGTATTTTCGTATATAAAGATGTGAACAGTTCAGTTCATTTAGTTAAGCATAGTAAATTTAGTTGCAGGCATGAGCTATTCCTTCAACTTGCAATGTGATGCACCTTCACTCGCTCTCCAGCTACTTCGATTGAAGACGAATCTTCGTCGTGGACTCCACCGGTCCCGAAGACATGTTGTACCTCCTGCATGATGGTCCTTTTTATTAAACATGTAAAAATCATATCCTACCTTAACCATACGCATGCTATCTTCTGCAATAGTTGCCTCACCCATGAGGTCGTCATGAATAGCAAGAGCCTGCAATTCAATTCCTATACATTGAATAGCAAAGAGGCGGAGTCTCGCATTGTTCCTAGCTTTGCCTGATAGTAAACCACTATGTTTTTCCGGGTTTGCATAGATATATCTTAACTGAGCGCGACGATAACCTTATAGTCGTCCGAGATCCTTCCCTACCATAGTATATCTACACAGCATACTGACCTCGGCATAGGAGAACGTTAGCGCATATGCTCGCAAGCACTTCCAGTAGTCAGTAGAACAGAGTTCAAACTGAGTTAGTAGAAGCCGGAGAATCGACAGCATTTCTCGGTCCTTCGGCATAACACATGGATTCGGAGTGAACCTGCATTGTTTATTCGCTGTCAACTGCCAATGGTTTCAGCTGAAGCATTCTTACATAGTCTTCTGGTGTGTGATTTGATCGATGATTTTACTGTTGAGTTTTTCACTTTTCTCATCGTCCGTTTTCCGAATTAGTCGATATGAAGTACACCTCTAAAACGCAACTCACATCATCGAACCTGGCTCATTGTAGCATCTAGCTATAATATTGCTGATTTCAACTTGATTGCATTTTTGGAAAACCAGAAGATTAAGTTTACAACAGACAATCTAGTGATGCATACCTTAATGCATAATAGTGAATCGTGCAACGGAGTTTCTCCCAATTTCTCAATTCTGCATTCAGGGATCCTCTCTGGGCGTAACCTACATTTAATCTATTATATTTATGCTTATTTAAGAAAAGATTGAATCTTGCAATCTCGCCTTGTTTTTGGGCGTTGTGTTCTTCTCGGTAGAAACAGTCGCAGTGCAAGACCTTTCGTGTCTGCTTCTATCAGAAGGTCAACAGCATCTCGACCCGACTGGTCTCTATGTCAGGACAACTTCGATAGTCAAATGAAAGCTCTCCGCCTTCACTAGAGTTCGACGAATGACCGATGTGCGTGTCACCAAAGTGCACATTCATTGCCTGCGTCTCTTCACAATCCTTCCCTGTCTCGAATCGTTCTTGCACTTTGATACGCTCATCGATCATTCGTCGGACTCTAGTCTTCACCTTGTCTCGATGCCCAGCTCCAAGACCTTCGTAAAAGTCAGATCAAGGAAGGCTTCCTCGCTGGCGTCCTCAGCGTCCAAGAAGGCAGCGATCTTCTCCTTTGGACAGTCATTGTTTGCTCTGTACAGGAAGCATGAGCGCAGGTCTCGATCGCTTCTCTGCAGCATCTTCCTTCTGAAAAAGGCTCATAACTCTGAAAGTCGTTGTCAAAAATTCTATGGCATTATTTGCATATCAATAAGTTGCGCCCCAAAAGATATAGTTTTATGGAAAAAAGGAAGCTGGAGATCATGCTGTTCTGTTACTTTGTGTATTGCTAATTCTAAGTTGTAACGAGGCATCAAGTTTGAAACTAACTAAAGTTTGAAATTAACTTTAAGAAACTAACTTTTCCAAAGCGTCACTGTCGTTCATTCGTTGCATGTGGGAGACGTAGGATGCAACTCGAATGTAGTGCGACTTTGGGATTGCGTAGAATATTTGTCTCGGGGGTCTGAAGATAAGACAATCTTGCGAATAATTGGCAGAATTTGCATACACGCGATCTTCAAGTCTTTTCTCTATTTCGTCCCATAGTTCTTGTGCCGATGTCTCTTCTCTACTGCAACTGAAAAAGTGACTTCTTGTAGGTAGTTCTTTTAAGATTTTCAAGTTCTAGTAAATGTAGACTTTAATAATATATCAAAAGGTCTCTGTGAAAAGGTCTTAATAAATATACCTATACCCTGTTCTCTCTTCGGTTGATCGGACGGAGTCGCTGCTTCCGAGAATATCGTCAATGTAGCTGATGCATTCAAGAGCACCTAATTTTTTTAAAATCATTTCAAGCTTCAACATGTTGGCGTATGTGAAAAATGTATTCCTGCATAACTGCTTCGTCTATTCACTTCCACTTCTTACCTGCTATCCTGGCTCGCATACTCTCCACAAATCCATCACTGCGTAGCTCGAAAGCACCTTCTTCACTCTGGGCGCAGCTCACAAACTGAAAAAAGATAATAATAATATTTATGCGATTTCACACAGAAATGCGAGAACAAGACGGAGTAGTTTATCAGATTCTTCGGTTGTAAAGTTAGTGCGCATAAAGGAACTTGCCTTAGCAGCGGAGCAATACTGCGCACAATTTGCATGAAGATCTTTCAAGGTCTCCGATAAACGAGTTGCTTTATGAAGATGACAACAATCATCAATAACACCAGCACACGGAAGAATGGCCTTGAAAGAACATTTGACGTTCGCTTGGTTAAGAATAATTTATCGTTAACATTATCAATTATTTAAATTTATTATCATAAGGATTCACTTCCGATTGTTTCTATGATCAATCCTCCTTCAACGTCCTCACCTCGTTAGTTCCCTGCTTACACAATATTTTGATCCCATCTTGAAAACTCCGATCAAGTTCGTTATTCGTTTTAGCAGCGAGGTAGCTGCATGCCAGGATCGGACCGAACGGTGTATAATTCGCATACGTTTCATAAGTAGGGTGCTGAAGTCGTTGCGTTAGCGGCAAAATAACTATTTGAAAGTACCTTAATCGGATTAAAGCCGATTAAGGCACGTGACGTACTCCGGCCATGTTCCGTTCTATGTGAAGACTGTGGTAGTAGAGAGCAGCATTGAAAATATCCTTTTCCTTGAAAATATCGCGGAAACGGAGATATTCTGCATCGATCTCGATCATAGTCTCGAAGAACTGACGAGAGTATATTCATAAGTTGATTTGATCATTAAAATAGATAATTTAGGGACTTACTGATCGAAAAAAGGTGACGCTCTTCTTAATCTTTGCAGTTACCGGACTCAGCGCACAGCCGTGCCGCAATTCAAGCATTTGTTGCAGACCTGAAGAGTTCTCATAACCTCCGGTTTTCTGGCGGAACACCAGTCGGAACATCTCCGGAACACCAGACGTAGCACGTGGCGTACTCCGGCCATGTTCCGCCTGCTGCTACGACGTGCTCCATATGTTGTTCCGAAGTACGCCAGAGGTGCTCCGGGCTGTCTTATTCTCTCAATTTTTTTCCAGAATTTTTATCGGTGTGTAGTCGCACTGGGATGTGGGTGAACCGACCGGTCGGTGCACCCACTGGCCAAAATACCTGCGAGTACCGTCAGGCTAGTAAATTGTGGGCCGTGTTTGAAACACTTGAAACAAGGCCATATCTCGGCTGGGAAAGGTCGTACGGAGTTCTGGTTGGAATTTTTGGAATCCTCAGGACGAGATCTATTTGTGTATCAAGTTTGGTAACGATTCCTCAAGTCTAAAGACCTTTAAAACGTAAAAATGTGGCATTGGAGAGGTTCGAACTGGGATAGCGAGAATTTATCGGGATTTCTAAGATAAAAGCCGTTTTAACCGGTTTAAAGTTGTCAAATCATCACCAAACTTGATACACAAGTAGATCTCGTCCTGAGAATTCCAAAAATTCCAACCAGAACTCTGTACGACCTTTCACAGCCGAGATATGGCCTTGTTTCAAGTGTTTCAAACACGGCCCACAATTTACTAGCTTAACGGTACTCCTAGTGAACTGCGGGGAGTGCGTACTCACACCGCTCTTTCATTGGAAGAGTGAGGATGTTATATTTTAGGCTATGTATCCTAACAGTGCGGCCTAGCCCAGCCGGGTTTACGCTGTAGTACGCACGGAGCCAACGTCTTTCCCTTCCTCAACGTCTCTCCCTTCCTTCTCGCTGGAACGATCCTCCATCACCTCGACTCAAATCCTTCGCCAGTGGGAGAGCGCATCCGCGACATGCTCTACGTGGACAACATGTTCGGGCTAGCCACATCGGATGCAGATGGAGAGGAGATGTTCAACGAGTCCAGGAAACCCTTCGCTGAAGCTTCGATGACCCTCCGCGAATTCTCTTCGAACAGCAAGAAGCTCAACTTGCTCTTCAAGGAGCATGGAGCTGCAGCTGACAACACGGAGAGCATGAAGATTCCCGGGCTGAGATGGAACACTATCGACGACCGCTACTCCCTACCCAATACGCCGAAGGCTCCGGAAAAGGAATGGACGAAGAGGGCGATTCTCTGCTTCTCGGCAAGCGTCTACGATCCACTTGGTTTCGCCACACCAGCGACGATTCCTCTCAAGAACTTCATCCAAGAAGTATGGAAGGAGAAGTTGTAATGGGAGGTCACCCTTCCGAAGGAACTACTGGAGAAGTGGAAGAAGCTGATCAGCCCGTTCTTCACTGCAGATCTATCGACTGTCTCAGTACCCCGGATGTGCCTTCCTCCCTCATCTGAAGGCTGCAAGTACGAGCTCCACGCTTTTACCGACGCCTCTAAGACGGCCTACGGAGCAGTACTCTACTTCGTCACCCGACGAGCGGACGGAAGTGCACATGTGGAACTACTCTTCGCGAAGGCTCGAGTTTCACCCACAAAGAAGACGATGTCAGTCACTCGAATGGAGCTCCTCGGAGTGCTCCTCGGATCGGAGATGCTCAGCAAGATGAAGAAGGAGCTACGTATGGACGTCCAGGATACGTACCTGTGGACTCACTCCATGGTATGCCTCTGCTGGGTACGAAACCCACAGACGGATCGTCTCCCGACTTTCGTGCTCAACCGTGTCAACAAGATCCACGAACTCATCCCGGACTCAGAAGTTCGACACGTCGACGGAATTGTCAACCCGGCAGATTGCGCCAGTCGAGGAGTCACACTCGATCAGCTACGAGACCATCCTCTTTGGTGGAAAGGACCCTCCTTCCTCCGACAACCCCCCCCCATCAGTGGCCACCACAACCAATCGATGCTCCTCCTGATACTCGTCAGCAGTGTCTCTCCGCTCAAGCCGTCCCTCATCGCTTGGAGATAGGCGAAGAGATCTGCATCGACGCCTCCCGCTTCAGCAAGTGGACTCGTCTTGTCGGTACGGTCATCATCGTTCTTCTCTTCCTCAGGAAGTGCGGCAAGAATATCGGACCCCTCTCACGGATGACCTCCCCTTCCGATCTCTCACGAGTTGCTGAACTCTTCCTCTTCCGTCTCGCTCAGCTCGCCACTCCCGCGACTCCCGAGCAGATCAAGCGCCTTAAGATCTATCCCACTTCGGAGATGCAGCTCCTACGCGGCCGTGGACGGATCGACAACAGTACTCTCGATGAAGAGACCCGACGACCGATCTTCCTTCCTCGTCATCGGATCACTCAACTCTACTGCCTCTACATCCACCAGTCCCTACACCATTTCGGAGTCGACCACGATTCGGAAGTTCGTCCAGACCGCGATCGACACCTGCAAGGAATGCGCGAGGAGGAGAGCGAAACCACTGGCCCTTTCACCCTTCCCACAACATCCAGACAAGACGCAACCTCCCACTCATGATTTCGAGCACTGTGGAATGGATCTTGGTGGCCCTCTGCAGTACAAGAAGGACGACGGAACGCTCGGGAAATGCTGGCTACTGTTGCTTACGTGCCTCAACGTTCGAGCCGTCTACCTCGACCTCGTTCCGGATATGAGCACCTCGACTCTTTTTTCCCGTATTCGTCGATTCATCGCAACCCACGGAGCCCCGAAGACGATCATCTGTGACGACACCAGCTCGTTCACCGCTCTGCATGAGATACTCTCCCGAACCCCTCACCCTTCGTCTCCTTCTTCTTCGCCGATCATCGACTACTGTGCGAAGAAGAACATCAACTTCCGCTTCATCACCCCCTACAGCCCTTGGAGTGGAGGATTCTACGAGCGCCTCATCGGATTGACAAAGAGAGCAATCAAGGCTGCCCTTGGACGACGACTCG
>LS949136.1:1451-43319 GCA_900490955.1 Micoletzkya japonica
GTGAATTTGAGACTCTTGGCAAAAGCCCGCAAATGCGGATTTTAAAAGTTCTCGGCAATTTCCCTGCGGGATATTGCCAGAATTTCAACCAAAATCCTGCCAAGATGCCATCCGGATTTTCGTGTACCGCGTGGCCCCCCAAGATCCCGATGGACACACAAAATCCCGCAACCGGTTTTAGTTTAAGGCCTCTTATATGCTCCCATCCGACCCGTCTGCGGAGCCACCATTCCCATTCGAGCGTATAATGCTCTTGCCGGATCCGGTACGATTGAGGAAGAAATCAGTCGTTTCATTTCTGCTTTCGACGAGATGGCCAAGCGGTATAGAGAGAGTCCAAGCAAAGCAGGAATGAGTTTACTGACGGAACTGTTTCGTCTATAATATTATTGACGAAAAAGTTCCGTCAGTTAACTCATTCCTACTTTGTCTGCACTCTCTTCATACCGCTTCGCTCTCTCGTCGTAAGTAGGAATGAGACAACTGACGGAACGTTTTCGTCAAAGCCACATTCATATTGATGACAAGAAAGCTAACAATGAGTGGTGTTGTGAATGGAAAGATTAGTTAGCTAGAATGACATACAACTAACAATAAGTCATCCGTAGCGCCTATCCGCGTCTTTTTGTTCTTTCACTATTTTAGCCAATAGTGAGATAATAAAGAGATTCAGGCAGACACTGTGGATGGCTTGGTCATCTCTCCTTCTATCTAGTACTAAACGATGTCCTTTGCATTGCTGCTGTCTGTAGTTACTAGGGTTGATAAACCGTCACAAGGGTTGGCAGAAGTTCTCGGGATAAATAGCATAGTGTTCTAAATGTTAAGCGAGCGAACCAAAATGCTTAGGATACGGGGTTTTCCGTGCGAGAGTTCCTACCGAAATCAGGGTTATTTTTCGGCATCTCGTTCGCTTAACATTTTGACTGTTGTCAGAACACTGTGATAGGTGTCATGATGTATCGTTGAGGAGAATCTTCCGTTAATTGTTTTTCCTATTTCTGCCGAGATAGCGAAGCGGTATGAAGGGAGTCCAGACAAAGTAAGAATGAGTTTACTGACGGAACCTTTTCGTGAATAATAGATATCGAAGAATGGGTAGGTAATCAGTAGTGGAATACATAGCCATCAAAACCACTGGTTACATCGTTATATAACTTCTCTGCCTTCAGCTGTGTGGTACGGCAGTGTACCGACTGTTGTCTATCCTACCGCACGCAACGGCGGCCGGATTCTGTTCTACCTGTGGAAGTGAACGACGATAAAGCTATTCTAATGACCGAATATTTATTATACAGTGTTGAAGTCCAAGACTCATTGATTTAGTGATCCAAAATAGCAAAGCGACCAAAACTATTTGACATAGGAATGCATTGGATATTTAGAGATAAGGGAGCGAAGATAAGCTGTTTTCAGAACGTGAATTACATGTAATGGAGCTTTTCATCAATCCAAATAAGCTATAGTTCAGCCTATGAATCCGCTACACAGCATTCCAATCGTTCTAATAGCGAATAGTGGTTTCCGCGCATAGGATCCGATCCTGTGGGCGAACCAGTGAGCTAAAAATTCTGAATTTGAAAACTTAAGTTCGTAACTACGGTTTCTAACCCGTCCGAAAATTTGGTATTGATTGGTTTAGCCACTCTTGAGAAAATTTAAAAATGGTGGTCAAGCAATACATAAAAACGAGTAAACACCGAGTACTGAACGAGTAGATATGCACCAGTATGACTCTAATAAGCCAGCAAGCATGCGGCTGCTATATAAATTGATGCCAATTGAGGTATCCGACACATTCCTCATCACAGCATTCCGCCCGGTGAGGAATGTGTCTAATAGCGAAATGACCACTATTTTTGAATTTTCTCAAGAGTGGCTTAAAGGGAGGAAGCAGCCCCTAACCATAAGTTTTAAAATTCGATGAAAATTCTTCTAAGGTTTCAAAATGTGAGGAAAAACATAGTGATAGTAAAAAAATCGAAGAAAAAACTCGAAAATCGCATGTTTTATTTTTTCGTTCCGGGCTTCCGTCGTTGAGAAGAATGTCGCTTTTGGCTTAATTCCCTTCGCTAAACACAGTAGCGTCGTCGTTGGACGAAATTTCAAAAAAATCATTTCTCGAATACTATTAATTTTTATTATTTTTCCTTTTGGTTTTATATTAATTACGACAAAAACATTCATATAAGCTTCACTTGAAAATCACTTCCGTGTCCCTTTAACCAATCAACACCAACTTTTCAGAACTCGTAGAATTCATAGAGGCGAGCTGAAGTTTTTAAATTCATAATTTTTCGTTCACACTCAGCGAAATTTCACCACCATACAGCACCTAGTGAATCATTCACCACACAAATTTCACCAGCCCGCTGGTGAATGGAGCACAATTCACCAGCGGGCTGGTGAAATTTATGTGGTGAATGATTCACTAGGTGCTGTATGGTGGTGAAATTTCGCTGAGTGCACTGGTGCGCCTACAGGATCGGATCCTATGCGCGAAAACAGCTATTCGTTATTATAACGCTTGGAATGCTGTGTCATAAGAAGACATTGACCTTTAAGAAAGGCACCTTGCTAACTCAACATTGCTGCCACCATTGTGTTCGGCAGCCGATGCGCATCAATGGGAGCGCTTTCCCTAATTGATCAATGTCTCTTCAGAGTGTACGGTTTCTACCGCACACCAGGATATGCCCACAGAGCATGAAAACAGAAAAATAACCGTGGAAAACCGTCAAAAAGAGAACCCCACTAACACGAGAACTTTGATTCCCGTCTGTTCAGGTCTTCCCTCCCTGTATCTAATGTGTATACATCGCCCGGTCTATTGACGTATTGCATCTCCTTCCCCGTTTCCTCCCCGTATTCCATCCGTATACTCAGCTTTGCCTGTCCTATAAAAGCATCCCAACCTCGTCTATTCATCATGTTTCCTGTTTTCGTGTTCATTGCTGCCGTTCTTACTGTAAAACTATGCAGCATGCCCTCCTTCTTTGAAAATCAACTTATCTCTGCCTTAGCAAAGAGACTCTTAAGAACTACATAGATCATAAAGAGTCATACAGATTGAATCATAAAATTTCTTCCGCGTAGGATTTTATTTAGATCCTGAATAATGCCTCAATATAGGAACAAATCTCTGTATTTCTGTCGTTGCTCTTCCTTTTCCTCATGCCTGCGGTATTGCGCACATTTACCCATCGTTTTTTTACATTTAGAAGACTGTTTCCCATTCAGCATGCGCTTCCTTCCCCTTCTCCTTGTCGTCTCGACCTTCGTCGCCTCCGATGCCTTCTTTTTCGTCAACGAGGGCTACCTCCAGGATGTAGGGGGAGAAAACAATTCGAGAATTATTTAGAATTCCTAAAATTCATCTCGTCTTAGCTATTCCATCCACTGACAGAGCGCATATATGCGCACATATAGTATACTGTAGAGTTCTGAATGCGCGCGTTCGTCCCACAGATATGTTTCACAGCGAGTATAAAGGCGGCGAATTTTCACTGAATTCAATTCGGATTCCACAGGCTAAACCCAACAAAAATACAAAAAAAAGCATAACCGTAGGATAGTACGGATGGTACTCTCTTGTCGAAATGTAGGTAGAAAGCAGTGTAATCCTGAAATAACAAGATAATAATGACGACGTGGCTTTAGCTCCTGAACAAGATGAGGGGAGGCTTCACGGGAGGAGAGAATGAGGGATATGAATTCGGGGGACACCATGGTGGACACCACGGCCATGGCGGACATCACGGACACAAGGTAAATGGAGAAACATTTAAATTTCAACAAATTGTAATTTATCTACGGCGCAGCTAAAACACATGCGCATTTCTCTCGCTTTTAGTGAAGGCAGAGCGTGAAATGTTTTTTTTCGTGTTTCGCAATTCGCATATTCCTCCTAAAGGGTTGCTCGACGGCTTCTCCCGATGGAAGCAGTGTAGCGCCTGAAGATGGATCGAGTGCGGCCCCTGAGGGAGGTGCATCTTCTGCTGCTCCCATCGTTGACGTCTCTACCGATGCCGTGAGTTGGACCGTCGTATCGACTGGGTTCTTTCTCTCGTGTATCTCATGACTGCACTAATGTCCGATCATGGGAGACCATATCAAAGATAATCGGAGAGAATACACGTCTTCCCGGCGTGGTATTCATTGAGCATAGTATATTATCTACTCATTGCCAGAACAGATCTCGGAGAGATTGTGGGTTTAATCAGTATCATTGCAGGCCCCCGCCGAAACGACCGCCGGTGGAGTTCTCAAGAAGTGAGCCATTCTCTGCTCACCGCAACCCTCATCTTCCACATCCCGGCTACGATCCCATTTCCCGGTTTTACGGTCCTGACACGAATAAAGCATTCCTTTATACGGACATCCCCAAGCATACGAGCTCTCCTTTATAAGAAGCAAATAGTACATAAAAAACGGAGGGCACGGCCAATATTATTACGATACTTATAGGGCAACAACAATTACAATTAAAATTAGGTGTAGACAGCCAACAACCAATAACAACGAGGAATAAATAGCTAGGGCAGCTGCAAGTACAAAGGCTTAGTAACATCGATGGAGGGGCTACTGTAGGCTGGATTACTGTAGACAGGGTTACTGTAAGGGAGATTACTGTAGCAGAGGTTGATGTGCGGTGGGTAGGGATTGAACGGGAGCGGATGGTGGATTGGCTGCACCTCAGGAGGAGAATCCACGTTGCGGGGAGAAGGCGAGCCTGAATAGGGCAGGGTTCGGAAAGGGTAGAACGAAACTAGCATTTTATCGTTGTGCTGAGTGTAAAGCTCAATGAGATGTTCTACAGAGCGAGACATAAAGCTTGCGAAAAGCTGCGAATTTATGAGAAGTGGATTTAAGTACCATCAACGGAGTGGTCTCCACTACCGTAGCCTGTGTCGGTCGAATTCCGCGCGGTCTTCGGTTTCTGAAATGACGGAAATCTAAGAGCTTTTCCAGGAAATACAACGAGAATTCCGAAAGGTTTTGTAGATGACGCTAAATACTTGTTCCTGGTGACACTATTTCTGTCTTTGCGAATGTTTGTGAAGGAATTCGATAAAACCGTAAAGAAGAAGCAAAGAAGTGAAGCGTGAAAAAAGCAAACTAACCCTGATCCTCTTCTTCCTCTCGGGCTGGCCTGGATTGCACCCTCGAACGGAGGCCAGGAAACTTTCGACCTGAACACGAGATCACTAGTGAGTATGAGATTTACACACGTTCACTATGGATGTGCGGAAAATGTTCCGTGGGATGTCTCATTCCTATTCGAGACAGCGAAGCGGTATGAAGAGAGTTTAGATAATAGGGATTAAAGGGCCACTCCAGGCAATATCTACCATATACATTTTTTGACGTCATTGGATAGCTCTCAATGTCCTGAGTCTCATACTCTCTCCTTTTTTGTTGAAACTTCGCCGTTGCTGAGAAAACGCTGTGCAAAGATATTTCTCGCCGTCTGCGTCTCTTCATTCCTCTCTTGTCTCTCACAATCAATCAACCGCTCTTAATTGGTTATCTCTAGGAATGAATGAGACGGTTGGAGGGACCCTTTAAAGGGCCCCTCCAGGCAAGATCTACCATATGCATTTTTTGACATCATTGGATAGCTCTCAATGTCCTGAGTCTCATACTCTCTCTCTTTTTTAGTTGAAACTTCGCCGTTGCTGAGAAAAAGCTGTGCAAAGATTTCTCTCGCTGTCTGCGTCTCTTCATTCTTCTCTTGTCTCTCCAATCAATCAACCGCTCTTAATTGGTTATCTCTTGAAATGAATGAGATGGTTGGAGGGACCCTTTAACTGGCGGAACTTTTTAATAATCAACCCACCTCCTTCCTCCCGTCCCTCCTCGCCAGATCCTCCGCCGTCATGCCCTCGTCGTCCACTATGTCCTGCACGGAAATCTACCCTAATCCAGCTTCAAGAAGTATTCTAGACCCAGGAAATTAGCATAAATCACAAACTCTTACCACGCCCGCATTGCCGTACTCCACCAGCATTCTGCAGGTGGCCAGGTCTCCAATCTGCGCAGCGTAATGGAGGGCGGTCCTGCACCGACTGTCCGGGTGATTCGTGCGAACACCTGACGGAGGGTAACGGTAGGTATTCTAAGGGTACGGTAGCTTTCTATAAATGAAACTATCCAGCTGCTAGGCGTATCTATGAGGCATAGGCTAAACACACGACACTGGTACAACCTATCCTGTCCTACTAGGGGGGGATCTATTGTAAAGATGAAGAGATCTCATTCAGCATACCCCTCTCAACGAGCAGGACGACGTTGTCGAAGAGCCCATGCATGGCCGCCACGTGGATCGGCCCGCGCTGCACCAGATCCGAGCCCGGAATCTGCCGGAATAGAGAGACTAGACTCTTGTTGATCTTTGATCTTTCATACGTATCTGCTCTTATAGACCTCTTCTACGTGGTCATTTTTTTGTATCTGTAATGTTTGAACCTAGTAGCTGAGCTTGAATGACATCCCTAACATCTGAGTCTTATTTTTTGATCTTTGATCTCCACTCCTCACCGGACATCCCTGATGGTCGATGTCTGCGCCCGCGTCCAGCAACTCCCGTGTAATCGTTGTATCGTGGTCAGAAACGGCCAGCATCAAGGGCGTGCGATTCATGCTGTCCGCCCAGTTGATCTGACAGTTACAGTTACAGTTTTACACCGTTTATCTGGGATAGCAGTTCCAAAGGACGGAGTCTTGATAGATAGGAGAGGACTGGGTCTTCAAATCTTCGTCAAATACATTTGTTTGTGTTTGTTTGTTTGATCTGACACCAGAGCATAATTGTAAGAAATGTTCTTTTTTTCAAACATTTTCACTGTTGTCAGAACACTGTGGGTGATTAATAGTGATTTCCTCATATCAGCTCAAGGTCTGCGATACTCACCATGTCCTTCAGCTCGGACTGTCTCAGGAAGAGCTGGAGATTGGGCAGATCGAGGTTGCACACGGCCACGTGCAGCAGGGTACGGTCACGGATATCCACCGCTGTCACGTCGGCACCCTGTGAGGGGAGATCAAAGATCAAAGATCAAAAAACATAATACTGGCAGATAAGCTCAAAGATTACACAACAGACAATAGAGATCAGTGATAAAAGGTGCAAAGCTTCCGGAGTTCGAGAATTAGACAGAGTTCAAAAATCAAAGATCAAACCTTACCGTCAAGCTAGTAGATTGTGGGCCGTGTTTGAAACACTTGAAACAAGGCCATATCTCGGCTGGGAAAGGTCGTACAGAGTTCTGGTTGGAATTTTTGGAATTCTCAGGACGAGATCTACTTGTGTATCAAGTTTGGTGATGATTAGACAACTTTAAACCGGTTAAAACGGCTTTTATCTTAGAAATCCCGATAAATTCTCGCTATCCCTGTTCGAACCTCTCCAATGCCACATTTTTACGTTTGAAAGGTCGTTATACTTGAGGAATCGTTACCAAACTTGATACACAAATAGATATCGTCCTGAGGATTCCAAAAATTCCAACCAGAACTCTGTACGACCTTTCCCAACCGAGATATGGCCTTGTTTCAAGTGTCTCAAACACGGCCCACAATTTACTAGCTTAACGGTAGTGATGAGCCATTCATTGAAGCGTGGCGATCGACAGCGACTGAGGGAGAGGTGCAGAACGGACTGTTCTTCTGAAGATTACTGTAGGATTACGGTAGGCCATGATTCTCTTATTACCTCATTTTATCGAGTATTTAACGCTATCATTTGCTAATCTTAGGATATGTATCAGAGTCCCAGTGTTCTCACAACAGTGAAACGAGATGCCGAAAAATAACACTGATTTAGATTGAAACTCTCGCACGGAAAACAATGTATCCTAAGCATTTTGGCTCGTTCGCTTAACACTTATTGTTAGAACACTGTGGAGTACTTATTCCATAGTTTGTAATTCTAAGTTAAGTCTGCAAACCGTTGTCTACTGCTCGAATATCCGCACCAGCCGCTAGGAGATCATCGATTTTCTGCAATTCCGTCACCTTTCGATGTCCGAAGATTTTTATTTTATTTATTTTATTTCATTTACGGCAAAGCGTGCGGTCAAGCAATCAAAAAGATGTCTAGAGATGGCTTCAACAATTAGGCTTTTGAAACGTAGAGCATCGATCACAGACAAAAGCGAATAATCGTTAGATAGGAGCTCAGTTCTCCAGGAAAGTCATTCTCATTCACGACACCCTCATTTTCCCAATCCTAGCATGCACCTTAAAGTTTGTCGGTCTGTTCGAGCTTTTCTTTTCATTGTCTTTCTGTACGAGTAGAGCACACAACATTCTAGACCTTTGGAAAGCGAAAATGAAAATGGCATTGCCTGTTGT
Organism: Micoletzkya japonica; assembly: GCA_900490955.1. NCBI lineage: Eukaryota > Metazoa > Nematoda > Chromadorea > Rhabditida > Diplogasteridae > Micoletzkya > Micoletzkya japonica. Next base: position 9,807 of record LS949136.1, read on the forward strand.
GACTTTCAGGATGCTCTCGGTGTCAGATGGAAAGTAGGTTTAGTGATCATAATCATGCCTTTACTTTGTCATTCATAATCATTCTTTCGTGGTGCGCGGCACACCGATCTACCGTATTTGGAAACGTCAGAATGATTTATGGCTTTCCAAAGGTTTTGCATTAGGGCAGAATACCGTGAGCAGTGATGAGAGGTCGCCGCTACTATTCATTTGACCCAAGTTCACCTTGACGATATCCGAATCCTTCTCCTCCGATGCCACGACATTCAACAACGCAGTTCGGCCCTCCCGGTCTCGGTAGTAAACCGACTGCAAGCAGACTGGTTGAGCTATCGCAAACTGAAATCGGCTATAACCTCTTTCGGAAAGATCTGTTCAGGATTCTCCAGCTTCGGCCGCTTGATCGTGGGAGGCTGGCCTCCTGAAACGATAGTTATCTATTCGATACTCTACTCTGAGAAGAAGAGACCATGGGAATCTACGGATGAGATAAAATTCACATGCAATGATTAAACCGTTTCGAAACATTTTGGCAGCAAGTTTAAGAATTGTTCCACAACTGGCGATAGCATTTCATAGAGACTTTCCATCCAGGTGCTACGCCGGGATCTACCGTTATCTGCGCAATCTACCGTAACCCACCCGCTCGGGGAATGCTCCAGACGGGTGCCTTGAGGACGCGCTTGCGGTTGCGTCGCTGCGTGAGTACTGTAATGGAGAGGGTGCGGTAAGTAGGTAGACATCCAAAAACGCCACTTTCTTTTCCTTGTAAGAGCATTCATATAAAAAAAATCGAATCTCCCCTGAAAGATAATAACTAATCTGCTCAATAGGCCTACCGTATAGAATGGCCGGGACTCCGATGAAAACGAAGATGAAGATGGCGGGGAAGAAGTTGGGCGAAGAAGAGGGCGGAGCCTCGTACGAGTGCAGATACTCGGCGATTCTCTGAACGATCAGAGATCAGAGATCAAAGATCTGAGAGTAAAGAACATTGATGAAAGATCAAATTTTGAAATTACGATATAGTTCAAAGATTAGAGATCAAAGATAAAACGTTACGTACGTTCGTGGCGACAGCCTCATTGATCCTGTCAATGGCTCGCTGGACCGCCTCGAGACACGCTTCTGCGCATTGGGGCTGGAGATCGGGGAAGAAGCGGAGAAGGACGAGGATACCACGGTCGGTTGGCAGGGAGGTCTGAAGGATGAGAGAGGGCTGAATCTTGCAATAAATCACCAGGTTAGCAAGATTAAAGATTAAAGGTCAAAGATTAGAGTTCAAAGATCAAAGATCAAAAACGGTAGCCTACCTCCGTATCCTCCGGATCAATCCGGTCCGTGGGCCGTTCCTCGCCCTCCGGCCATCGCCACATCAGCAGCGTCCTGTTCTCGTCGCGGGCCAGCGCTATCGGCGCGCTCAAAGATCAAAGATCAAAGTTCAAAGATCAACCATCAATGCTACCACACTTACACTTTAAAGATCAAAGATCATCTACTACAGATCAAAGATTATCTCACTCGACAACCAGTTGAAGCTCGTAGAGCAGGCGATGGGAGAGCAGCATGAACTCGTTCGGGGACACTTTGATGTGCAGGCTGAGATCGCCTACTTCCTGAACAAAGATTACGGTATTATTGACTTTCTGAACAGGGATTACGGTATTATTGACGAAAATGCTCCGTCAGTAACCGCTCCACTCTCGCGTCGAAAAGAGGAACGAGCAAACTGGCGGAACATTTTCCTCAACCATACACTCCTCATCCTCTCAGGACTCTCCAATCATTCGATTACGGTACTATTTAAGTGGCGGTCAGAGAAAGATACTTGCATGGCTTACGGTAGTTTCACACAGCGATGGCGAAGGTCATCGTTTTAGCATTCCCGACTTATATAATATCTATACTGGTCGTGAAACATATCCCAACCGGGTATGTTCCCAGAGTCTGCTACGGTGGTTCACCTGCTTCACAAAGGGCAGCATCTACACTGCCGCCTTACGCCATAACTCGATGTGTGGTGACGTAAATGAGGCATTTTATGATTTCATGATTTATCTGTATTTATGATTCTATGATTTTATAATTTTATGATCTATCCAACTCCAGGGCCTACCTTCCTATCCTCATAGTAGGCCCCGCAGTCTCCTCCGTCGTACCCGCACTCCTCCGCCCAGCACTCCCGATCGCAGATGCCATTCGCAGCAACCACTCTTAACCAGGTTGCGGTAGCGACTACGGTGGGCAAGCTATCGGGAACTGAACAGTTCTAGGCAGTAAAGTACTAGCTTTTGAGATCAGTTCTGAGTTATAGCCTGTCGACTGTCAAATAGTTATAATCTAAATGGTCTACGCTAACCGGCACAGATCCGAGAGATGACAGCTATCCTTGATTTCATAGGGAGAGACTGCGATTATCCGATTATCGACCGGCAGAGAAGACGATATTGTGAAGAGGACAACGAGGAGATGAGGCGCCCTCATCTGGACGAGAGATAAGCAGGAAGTGCGACTAAATAATGATAAACAAAGTACGGCACAGAAAAGAAGCTTACCGAATCTCAAGTTACGATTCGATCGTAAGCTAATAACAAGTCATGTCTAATTATCGAGAAAGTGGCAACTTATCCGCTAGAGAGACCGAATAGGAGAGCCTAGAGTGTACGAGGGTGAGACTGACAATGTGAGGGGTCGAAGAGAGGGAGGACAGGGGGCAGGCCAGAGGGGGGATAGTATAAAGGGAGGGATGGGAATGCGAGTGATCTAGGGTGATCTAGTCGAGGGTGGGGAAGGGGAGGAAGGCATCTACATAATGTTTGAATCGGAGAACTCGTAAATACCCACACGGTATCCTCTCACCATTTATTTAGATCGCCTTTTGCAAGGTTGCTCTAAGCAGGCTGTACTGATCTAGGGTCCTGCTCCAAATGAGACCTGATGACATTTCACGTTTTCAATGGTATAATCACGTCGTATACAGTGTGTAGAACTAACCCATATTCACTCCGTCATTCATTGTGAACAAAAAAAAGCCACATGAGAGACAAGCTATGAGAATGACAGTTTTGGAACATCGTTTGCAAAAGAAGAGCCATAATCCACAATCTGTAAAGTAGAGCCGGTAACAGAGTGAGGCGGAGGGAAAGGGACCATTTTGACGATTACGCCTATACTTGAGAAAAAGTATCAGAGGCTCGAAAATGCATCATCGTGAAACATAACCCAAGCAGGTTGGCCCGCTTCCCCGCTAACCTACAACGAACAAGTGGGTACAACAATGATGTGGACGCTACACGTACAGGGCTTATGAGAGCAGTGTGAAAACAGAGGAAATAAAGACACTTTGCTTTCGGTGAATCGGCCATTTCATCGAGCTAAAACAACCAATATCACGAAACGCTGAGGTGCAGAAAACACAACAAAACTATCCTAATACACATGTAGACCATTCCGGTCACAGTTATTGACCATTTCATGATCTTTTCACTGTATTTTCTCTTGCAAGAAGAGGAGGCTTCGCCCGTGTAAAAGCGGCCAACAGCACAAAATATAAACTCTCTGAGATGAAAACAGTAACCACGATGAGAAACAACAACACGACGACGATAGATTCTAGAGTACGTATCTCGAACAAACAACTAACAACGTAACTACGGTTGGTAAGCTCTGCCCTAGGCCTAACAGATAAACCAGTAGAGTGAAGAAAGCGTAAACTGAGGGTATTTCGCGATCTTTTCAGTGAGTATACTTCACCTTCCGCAGGACAATAAGTCATAAATAAATTACTGGTCGTGAAGCATAAGCAAGGAAAGGATGCGTATCGCCCAACTCTAAAACGTGAAACGTATTCTGTCCGGGGAATTTCTCTTCTGCCCTTCCGCATTCGGCTCTTTCCCCTCTAGGTACGCTTGCTTCCGGCAGCCTTCCTCTTGCGGCCCAACAGCGACTTCAACTCCTTAAGGTAATACTTTAGGCTTTCTCTCCAGTAATCATCAAAAACAGAAACGAAAAAAAAAGAAGCCTTCAATACAATGCGGGATTCCGTGCGGAAACGGAACCTGCATCCTCTCTATTACAATAACCCCGCTCTTTCTACCGTATTATTGGTGAAGCCTAAACGCATTCCGCACTATCGCTACACACAGAACCGCTTCCTCTTACCGTACCTGCTTGCCCTGTCCTCCCTTCTTCATATTCTTCAACGGTACGTAGGCGTACGGCTGTACGCCCTTCTTGTTCTTGCCCTTCTCCTGTTGTCCCTTCCGTCCTCCCTTGCCATTACCCTTTTTGCCTCCGGCCCGGCTTACACTGGTCGACGCTCGGGAAACGCCTGCAATTCGGAAACTCGAAAACGCCATACGTGCGTAGCCTGATTTAGATATCCAATGAAAGCACTTTTGAACGGGTGTCCGGGGGGGGGGGAATATTATGGTAAACTCCACGTGTTTCCGGTTCAACAAAATACATCATTTCCCGCTGTATTTTGTTCATTTACGGTTGAAAAAGAACGTGCTTCCGATGATGGAGTGAGTTTTAACCTAAAAGAAAAGCACGGGTGTCCGTGGCTTAGTTAGAATCTAATACGGGATGCGCAGGTATGGGAAAACGCAATCAATGTAGTGCGATTGTATTGTGTCCCGCTAACTTGCATGAGTAATGCAGCGTGCGACTGAGAAGTAAATGGTAGGCAATCCTTGAGGGACAAACACGCTAACAACAAGGGAGTTACACGCAACATTCAGGCTTCAGGTTGGCCATAACTAATACAGCTTATGGCCAACCTGAAGCCATAAGCGGTATTATTTATGGCTCGCCTTCAAATAATACAGCTTATGATTTTTTTTATTATTCCAGTCGCCGTTCACCTCAGCGCAACTAATGGAAAGAGAGGAGCCGTAATTTCCGAAAAAAATAGCAGTCGATTGCGCGTTTCCTGGCGTGATGTCTTCCCGGAAGACAAACAACCAGTTGAATCGCGTGGTCCGATCTCCGATCATTTGTCGTGCTCCATAGGTGGGCACGGTTGCAGGTAAAGTGGTTGGGTTACTTACTGCACCTACTTTTCATGTATTGGTTAGCTCACTGCAAAATAATTTCGTAGCGAAATTGTGCGATATCTATGTATGGGAGGACCACTGCAGTAAGTTACCGGCAGACCCCCTGCCCACGTATGTCGTGCTCTAGCCCCCCCCCCCCCTCATACCTGTCACTCCCGTCGCTCCACTGATCACACTTGCCCTCGTGTCTCTGTGAATGCCCTTGCCACCGGGCTTCCAGCCACACGTTCCCGACTGCAATCAGGGCAATTACTAGGTATTCCTTGATTTCCACCATTCTCTCCTTTGGCAAGATGCCAAATCAGAGATATACATTATTATTATTACTACTCCAGAAAGGTATTTCATCATAAAATCTGGTTCAGTTGTACCTACCTTTCCAGCATCACTGCCCTCCTCGTCGTCCTCCTCATCCGAATCCTGCTCCACCTTTCGCCGCTTCTCCGGCATCTCATCGACCTGAAATTGCCGGTTTTTTTCGTGCTTTTAAAATTAATAATATTTGCAAGCTAATGGCAAACTGTATCGATGAGCAAACTCGCTAGTGATATATTATTCAAACATATCCGCCAGCTTAATACCCAGATTTACTACAGCGGTAGCTACCGTACTCTTCCAGAATCCCCCATCACCCTCTTCGCCCACCTCCTCCTCGCTGCGCTTCTTCCTCTTCCACCGCTGTTCATCGTCCATGTCGATGACGAGCTTTCCGTCCTTGGTCACGGCGAAACCGCCGTTCTTGTCCCTGAGGAACAAGTGCATATCATTCTTGCCCATCTACATCTCTATAGTCTAGAAAATCGAAACGTATAATTCGTGACTCCGCCACTACGGTGTTTAGCGATTTTTTTCTCACAAGATTTATAGTCAAGAATAACCATGAAAACAAAATGCAAGTTCTTAATTGCTCACCTCCTGCTCTCTCGTTCCTGCCTCCTAGCCGCCGCTGCCGGATCGGTCGTCGAGACCTGAAAATACAGTATTACAAGCGCCAAAAAGTTTGACATAAAACCGTTCCGGCCGTAGCCTCATGCCTCCTAAAGACCGTCTATGAAATAGGAAAAGTTTGACATTTTCAACTTACAGTAAGCCACACCAACGGGCTATCGCAAACTGATAAGCAACGTTTGGTCACCGTTCCCCCTTTTTTCGAACGACTGTTATTGTAAAACGAATAAAAATAACCACAAAAAACGTTAAACATCTATGCATTGTGAGAATAAGATAGCTAGCGGTCGGAACGTACCGTAAGAGTATGAGTCTGACACACCGAACTCAAAGTGACCCAGCGCAACATTGCGCAGTCGTCATTGGCGATGTACGAACTATTTTAATAGTATAATATAAATCTCTCTCGCATTTACGTCATCACAAGCTTTGGACAAAAGCCTGACAAAGTACATCGATACACACCTTCTTGACGAGATTGCGTCTGTCGAGCAGGTCTATGGGCATGGCCTCGTCGTCCTCCTTCAACCACACCGACGACGTCGCCTTCCTCCTTCCTACTCGAGAGGCCTCGCCCTCGCTGTCCGCGTCCTGCGAATAGTTGTGATCCCATTGCAGTTCTACAGCTACTTAACATCTAAATCTCGGCATAAACCAGTCAGATAAACCAAACCAGTCGCATCTACAGTACCCTACAGTAATCCCTCACCTCATCGTCCTCATCCGAATCCTCGAGCAGCGCGAGAATCGTGTCGGCGCCCGCCGTTCGGGCCGAGGTTCGCGACGTCGCCGTTGACATAGCATCTGGAAGAAACGCAAGGGATTTCCTTCGACCAATTATTTTACGATTTACGATTTTGCTGAAAGCGATTTCCACCTAAAAGTTGCATAATATCTCCCCAGAGATGGTTGAGTATACCGTAATCCCCGGTCCCCTCACCATCATCATCGCTCTCCTCGCCCTGTCCCTGCTCCGTACGCGTCGCGGCGCGCACGCGTCTCCGCCGCTGCTTCTCGACGCTCCTGTATTGAGACAACCGATAAACCGACACCGATAGACCGATAAACGACAATGCAATACACAGTCTCCAATTCACTTGTTTACTGTACTAGAATTTATCGTCCAGGCTGGGCGGTCCAGCATAGAATTAGTTCGTCAAACATTCAGTCCTACTAATGCTAGCTAGTTCCCGCTATACAATCGTTTCCCACAATGAAATATCTTTCCCAAACGTAAGGCCTTCCACTGCAACTACAATACATAGAGTATGCAATATACATAGACTGGTGTTGCCCTCAAATTTCTACAGGCACCCTAACGTAAAGAAGAGATGATCAAAAGCAGCAATTCTAACAAGCGTCTAGATACTTTGTGACCCCCCAGCAGGCCCCCGATCCTAACGTCCGATCGGACATCCGCACCCATGTACGACGCTAGCATAATACCCCTGCATAATATAATATAATAATAGCCATGTTTTGTCTACATTTCGCGCTATGCAAATTGCAATCGTTTCCCACAATGGAATATCTTTGCCAATGTATAAGGCCTTCCACTCGTACTATTACTACTTACTATCATTTACTATACATAGAGTATGAAACATACTTGGCCAGCTTCGCCCACTCCGCCTTGCCCAAGGCCGCCTTCTGCACGATCGGCCCGCCTACCCGCTCCATGAGCATGTCGAGCAGCAGACGATTGGCCTTCCGGATCTACGAAGACCAAAGATCAAAGATCACCCTAGAGACCAAAGATCGCTTCGAAAGGTCAAAGATCACCCGCGTACCTTGACCGTAGTTTCCGTCGGGTCCTGGCCAAAGAAGGAGGAGAGGATGAGCTCGCGGAACTGCCCGATCATCATGTCGGACATCTTCTGGACGAGAACACGGAGCAGTCTGAGAGGGTTTCACCACATATGGGCGGCTTTTCCGACCACATATTGAGAAATAAGCCTACCATGTCCTACAAATTGCAAATCTCCGCTGCCTACTTTGCGGACAGCTATACATGTAAAATTACCATAACTACCGTACCAGCTACAGTACTCCTCTCGCATACTTACCGTATCGCCAGTACCCTCACGGGCGGCCGGCCGTCGGCCATGAAGGTCGACGCATGCGATAGGAGCTGCGAGACGTGCGAGGCGTTCAGGTGCTTCAGCTGCTTTTGGGCTGAAATTGATAAATTCCATCGATGCCACCACCTTCATGTTGGAGTAAATTCGGGTAGATCAAAATAAATCAGGTGGAAAACATTAAGTAATTTGTCCATTAATTGAAAAACATTAGCAGACGATCATTTAGCAGAGCGAGTTATCCATTTCAAGCTCATTCCCTTTCCTATCCACACCAATACTCCCTTCGCGCGATACACGTGTAGCTATTTAACGTAAACAAGACTAACCAATGATATTCAGGGCCACGAGCGCGCCCTGCGCAATGCTCAGCGGAATGTCGGCGACGCTGTCCGAGGCGGGCGTCGTCTGCTCGAAGATGTACGAGAGGAGGGGAGCCAGCATCGTCGAGACCGGGTCTCTGAAGACAACGTCGTGATTATATACATGGGGGCCATGTGCTAACGAGAACAGTACGAAGAAGTGTGCCTCTATAATCAGCTATCAGTCAACAAATTGGGGACAATTTAAGGCGTTGGCCGTTGCTTCTGCTCACGAAAGCATCAAAATCGGTCAAATCCGTCTTACCCGTTCTCCTGACCCGCCTCGATCAGTGCACTCATCATCTCCTGCATGCCCTTGCTGGCAGAGGCACGAGCCGGCGTTGACTGGGCCTGCAACCCAATCCCCGTTACAGTAGTCATCTATACCGTCTGTGTTTATTGCCGTTTCCAGCAAATCATACGTGGGCATGGACCGGAGGTATGGGTGGTAGGCCCATATTTCTTTGGAATTTTAATTGGTAGGCCTATGTTTCCTACAAAATTTCAATTGGTAGGCTTGATTTCCTACACTGGTAGGCCCGCTTCTCGAAATATTGCGAGGAAGGCTGCCCATGTATCAAAGCAGCAAATTCACATTTCCCTCAATATATTTGACTAGGCTCACCTGTATCCTAATCCCGATGAAAAGGATAAATGAATGAATAAAACGAATAAATAAAACGCCACCTTATCGAGCATCGGTAGTACGTTCTTGAGCATGGACAGGGCAAAGTCCGTGAGCTGAGCCGCGTCCTTGCACATGGCCAGAACGAGCCGCGCCGCGCCCATCTCAGCTGCGCGCGCTTGCGGCACCACCTGAGAATACGTAAAGATCAAAGACCAAAGATCATCTTCCCTATTCTGGACCACCCATTCATACCAAAACCATTAATCATCATTAGTATCAAAGTATGACCACTCAAATACGTGTCGACATTGACTGGGATTACGGTAGCTATCGTACCTCGGTGACGGGTCGCACGACGGCCGCGATGATCAGATCCCCGGCCGAGGCGAACATCGCATCCAGCTCGGGATTGCCTCTGGAATGACGAAATTAGCACATTATATTTATGAATCACAACAAGTTTACGTGCATGTATTATGTATGCAATACCAGGTTCGAGTCGTTACCTACCGACAAGGTGTGCAATAAGCCTCCAACAGTTTACTTTATCTACGCAGAGTCTGCAGTGGCAGATGTTAAATAATGCAATAGCAATGTTATCGCGGGGAAAAGATACAACTAGTCCACCATACCTCCTCCTCAGCACCTCCTCGAGTATCCTGTATCCCTTCTTCTGCAGGTGCTCCCTCTTCTTGTCCTGCTTCCGGGTCCACACCAGAGCCTTCTCCAGTACCTGTACCAGGATGAATGAATATTACTGTCAAAGAACATACTTCATAATGTCATCCGTAAATAAAATAATAATAATAATAATAAGGTTAATAATAATAATAATAATAATAATAATAATAATAAATTATAATAATTACCGTGGCGGTTGTCGGCTCATCGGCATTCTTTACCAGCGCCGCGACCACGTCCAGAATGCGCGACTGCTTCATCGGATCGGAGGCCGTCTCTTCTACCTACAGAAAGCAGACTTTCCAAAATAATTAATAATTAATATTTTGCTACAAAAAAGAATAAAATAAAGTAAACAAACAAAAGCAAAGCATTTCCTCACCTTATTCAGGGCGCTCTCCACGTACTTCGCAATGAGGGGCCGGGGCGTCGAGTCGGCGTACAGGCGAATCGTCTCCAGCGAGGACAGCCGACGGTGGCGGTCGTCGTACTCGTCCTGCAGCGAAAGGCGCCGGATTACGGTAGGAATGCGAACGGTCCGGCTGCCGTAAACGCGCATGCACTGACGCCCGCATTCGGATGTGGCGGCATAATGGCACGTGATTACGGTTGCTATTTTTAAATGTCAACGCGCTTTCCGATCATGATACGCAAAAACAGACGTTACACCGTACTTCAGCTCCAAGACTCGCAATTAGAGCATTCCATTCGGGTCTCTTTGACCAATATGTTTTGCCGCTTTTAGCGGCGAGACGCGTCGCGGTTATGAATGATGTACGAAGCATATGCATCAAAAATACCCGAATGGAATGCTCTACTATTATAGCAATACGCAACCCTCCCCCCCCCCCCCGCACCTCTGCCCCGTCCGTGTACAGGTTGAACAGCAGCGGCTGGAAGTTCTTCGCGAACCGGGCCATCGTCTCCGATCGAGCGAGAGGAGCATCTGGGGCTTGCGAGAATTTGAGGGCGGCACGGATCGAGGAGAGGACCACCTGACAAGCATAACGTTTGGCGCTAGCTATATCGTTGAGAAAGAAAAAAAAAGTTCCGCCAGTCGTCTCTGAATAGAGAGGAGGAGTACAGACAAAGAAGGCACGAGTTTACTGACGGAACATTTCGCTTCAACAATATCCATGATACTACTCTCTCCATAGTTGGTACGAGCAATTGCGCTACGTTAGGGGCTGGCTTTTTGGGGGTTTGTAAGCTGTTCAACAAAGCCTCCTAAAGTCAGTTTTGCTCCTTAGCCTACCATTCTCAGGTCCTTCCTCTCCTGCAGAGCCGTGCCCAGGATGGGTGCGAGCGTGGGGAAGGTCGTCTCGAAGTCGGTGGGGGTCTCGAGAAAGTGGGGAAGCAGCTCCCAGAGCTGAAGCTGCACCACCGAGTAGACCCGCTCCACCGAAGTTTCAAGCGAGGCGAGGCGGCGGTGCAGCTGAAAGGAGAGCAATTTGGAGATGATTGCACAGGCATGCATATAAGTAGCCTTTCGGATATTATGCCACTAACGAAATCCTGACGAAACGGAAAAGGCTAAAAGTGCGACTGTTCAATCAACTACAGCGTACCTTGATGGCCAAGGGCAGGAAGTACTTGAGGAAGAGGGACAGCGGGGCGTTGTGCAGGTTGACCCGCAGGACGGGGATGAGCCAGGATCTGGAGCGACGAATGGTTACGGTAGGTTTGGGCAACAGTCCTTGTTTCAAAAAAAAGTAGAAAATATACCCATACTCTAACCAGCTCGTTCACCGCTCATCGAAAGTACGACAAAAAAGAGGGAAAAGAACAGAAAAAAAGGCTTGCAAGACCTCGACAGTTCCGTGGGCAGAACGGCCGCATCCGGGTCCAGCTGGAGGCCGATAACAGAGAGGACGGCACCCGCGCCGATGTGACGAATCGCCGATCCCACGGTCTGGAACAGCGGGGTGATGCGAGTGAACTTGTAATCGTAACCCAATCGCCGCTGCTAGAGCCAATTGCAAATTTCGCATTGCAAAGATGGCGAAAGACGCGCCGGATCGCTAGAATAAATGGTCAATGCGATACAATGCATATTTCAAAAGCGTATTCAATAAATACGTGGAATAGTATTTCCAGAATACCAAATAAAAAAACAAAACGAGCAACTCACAAAGTCGATCTCCGGCTTGCACTGGCAGTTCTCCGCCTGACGCATCTCAGCCAGCGTTCGCAGCGTGTCCACCAGTTCACTGCCAATGAGAACCGGACCCGCCCGCTCGAAGAGCCGCATCTGCGACCGGACCACGAATCTGCGAAATGGGAAAGCCAAATACCGGATAGTAGCAGCCATACACGGGCACGCACCCGACCGTCGGGTGGTAGGCCCGCCCGTTTTTTTGTCAGATACTTAACTTGGTAGGGGCATCGCATTGCCGCAAGAAACACATTATTGGTAGACTATGAAAAACTACAATTTATACTATGATAGGCTCTCCTAACTGAAATAATTGTCGGTAACCATGCCCGCATATGATAGTAGTCAACCGAGGAAAAAATTGCGTAGTCTACGTTTCATGGGAAACTACGGTAGGAATGAGATGAACAGTTAGTTCTTTCTCACCTCCACACGGGTGCCGACTGCACGTGCAGTGCCTTGTGCAGCATGCCAAGTAGGGCCTGCAATCGAAGTTTACATGTTTTAACATAATAACATTATGTTTATCATTACTATTACTTATGTTTAAAAACACAATAATAATAGAGACATGCGAAACACACACACACACACACACACACACTGTCTGCTTTCCCGTTTCCCATCGCCGTCTAATTTAATCTCACCTTGGCCGATGTCTCCTCATCCTGGACACAGCACTCGACAATCCTCGACAGGCACTGGTAGGTCAGGGCGGCCGTAGACTCATTGGCCACGTCGAACAGACGGACGATCGAGTGGAGCGTCTCCTCGAGGGTCGAGTAGGACAGGGAGGGGTCCTTGGCCGATAGACAGATCTGACAAGGGAAGCGGTTGGGCAAACTGTTGAAATGGAAAGATTGTGGCTACGGTGTAAATACGACTTTTCAATACGCACCATAGATGGGCACTGCTTGCTGGATAGATTTTTTTGTGTAGTACATATATTTAACTGCGGTAAATAAGAGAAAGTTTTTTTTTCTCAATATGAATACTTAGAAAATGAGAAGATCGTATTTCCAAACCTGTGCCGAAGTCAGCGTCTGCATCCAGTGCGCGACGGCTACCGTATCGGCGGTGGGCGGGGCCAGGCCGCTGAAACCTACCTCGGTCAGGAAAGCCCCATTTTAAATGCTCCTTTTCGTATGCTCTAAGCTTCATTACTTCATCTTGCCGCACACGACGCAAGAAACAATCAGGTTGTTACCATACCCATGCGTGTAAGTCCCGGCTACTCATGTTCACCATGCACAGGACCTCCCCTCCCTACAATAACTACCGTAACCCCCTCCCTCCCCCAGCATACCGTAGTGACTCCACCAGCAGACCACACGTCTCGGCGGAAAGAGCCGCATCGCACGGCTGCCGGTCCAAAGCTCGCTGCAGACACTGCATAGCGCTGGCCTTGACCTTAACGGGAAAATGGTATTTTACTAAAATAGAAAAAAATGCCATATAAATATAATATATATATATTTTTGCATAAAATAGTAATCATAATCCTATATAGGCGTACCTCCGAGTTCTCAACCGAAAAGCTCCGAAGAATCGTCTCCGTGAGCTGCTTGAACAACGTAGCAGGAACCTGACAATATTCGCAATAAATTGCTCATAATTAATCGCTCACGTCTAAGAAGCCAACAAAAATTGCAACAATCTCAAACCTTGTGCAGGATGCCCTCCAGCAAGCACAGGTGTCGTATTGCCGTCGTAGACCCGTTGCGCGAGCCTAAAATACTATCAACTAGTACATCTTAAATATTCAAACTACCAAAGCTTTCAGGTGCTTTTGTGCTACAATTATCCAGTTTTCGTATAGCCAATATCACTTCCAGAGCCCTAGTTTCGCTTATTATCCCTATTAAACTCACCGAGAGACTGCTGTAGTTGCTGCAGAATGTGGTTGGCCACCGAATGGGATGCCGCATGGAGGCCGTTGTCGAGAGCCGTCACGGGGTTGGTCAGGATCGCACGCGTTACCCTACAAACGACCATCTTGTAATTCTCGGAGGAAATTACTTGATCTTTGATCTTCATTTATTGCATAGCTGCAGCTACAAATAAATCTCAGCAACTACAGCAGTCTCTCGGTGAGTTTAATAGGGATAATAAAGCACACTAACTGCAAGTTGATCTTTGATCTTTCCCAATCACAAGCCTCTCGCTTACCGTCGAGCCATCGTCCTGACCCAGGGTCGGGAGTGGTTGCACAGCGAACTGATCGTCACGAGGATGTTTCTGCAATCTCAGCGGTTACGGTAGCTATTACGGAAAAAAATCTACAACTACACCGTCGGACGGGTGCCAGGGTTCTCGTTTCGACTCTTTCTCTTCTTCTCGTCGACTTAGTTTACGCGTCACGCTGCGTGACGGATACGCGTCGTCGTCGTCGTCGTCGTACCTGTTCTGGGCGGAGGTCCAGACCTGGGCGGGCTGTGCTCTCAGTACCACCCCGAGTACCGCCAGGAGGTTCTTCAGGATCGACGTCTCCTCCGTGTCCGTGTGCTCCAGCAACTTCGTGTACAGAATCTTCAATTGATATATAAAATCCATTTATTTAACGAATATAATCTACACTAAAATAAGAACAAAAATGATGGGAAAAGTATTGTAATCCATTTAGAATTTAGGAAAAACGCGTCAAAAAAGGGGAGGGGGGATGGTCTACATCTATACTCACATTGACGGTGCTGGTAAAGTTGGCCTGCAGCAGCTCCGTGGGCACCTTCTTGATGATCAGGTGCAGCAGGTGGGCGGTGGCCGCGACGCGCGACGGCTCGTTTCTGGAACGGGAGCAGTGGAGTACGGTAGGTTTGGGCGGAACGCGTCAGCAAGCTCACATTCTTATAGCAATTTTCTTCATTGCGCACACTAACACCACACTGGAGTACGGTAGGCCTGGGCAGAATTTGCAGACCCGCATGTGCAACCAAAAGACCCTTTCCTAGCGCAATCTTTTCTCATACTTTGCTTTTCATGAACTGCGTTTTCCTTTGTAAACAAAAAAAAAAACAATAAAACCATGTACTCAATTTAAATGGTACCTCGACATGCCCTCCAGGGTCACCAGTAGCGCAGCCATGTACTCAATGTCCGTCTCCGACCCGCCCTTCTCCTTGATAATATCCGCCACGGCCGCGAGAACCGAGACAAGTTCAGCCTGGATGTCCCCTCCGTTTCTGAATTATGCGTATTTTCACTATTCTCGAAATTGTCGTACAAAATTATGATAATTTTAGCTATTTATTACCAATGCTATACCGTAACCCATGTGCATCGAGCAATTAAGATTTGTGCTAGAAAATAAAGTAAATGTAAAATAAAGTAAAAAGTAATAAAGACTGACTGCCAGGCGCGGTGGACCGATTCAAAGTTGGGATTGGTGCACGAGGTGAAAGCGGAGACGGCTGAGAGCTGCCCTTCGGAGACCATACTCTTGGCCGTGGAGGACGAGGGACCGCCCTTGCCCAGGGACATCGTCTCCTGAAGGGAATAGAATATTGATTAATAATTCCTTAACTTATAGAAAATTACCCATTAATACAATTCATAATAATAATGGTCTAGAAATGTAAAATCAGGACCATACCAGATTGAGCTGGTCCATAACAGCATCTTCGGGTGCGCGGTCGTCCACTGCGACGAGTCCCTTGAACGAATAGCGTAATTATTGTCAATATTCATGGGCAGGCTCTGCTAGAAACTTTCTAAGGAAAAGGAAATTAAGCCCATCTAATTTTCTGCAACGACATAGCCAACACATACATTGACAATAGACAACCTTCTAGGGAATGTTTTGAGAAGCTTGTCTACCGCCCATTCTTCGAGTTGGTGACCACGCATGAATCATAACTAGGGAACATTCTGCAGCCCCCCACACACAACAACTGCGACTGCAACTGCGCCTATTTGTGTTGGCAATGCTGTTCAAAGAGGAAAAAGCAGAGCCTAGTATCTAGAGTCATTGCCATCTAACACGGAGAGTAATTGCCGCATGCAGGCGAAATGGCATGGCGCGTAGAAGCGAACCGGCAATCAGGCAATAGAATAACATGGAAGCGTGATTTACCTGCTGCTGGACGCTGGCATTCCTCAGAGCAGCCGAGGCCGACCGGTGCTTGTTCTTCTTGGGATTACTCGAGGAACTGGAATCGGGTGATCAGTTACTAGCACATGTCACAACCAGCTCCCTATGAAAAGATATGCGAAAATAGATGAGCCACGCAATGGCTTACGTGCGCCAAGTGAGAAACGACGTAAAATAATAGAGTAAATTAGTCTTCGGAAGCTATGACAAGTATAAAGCTATCCGAAACGATGAGATACAGGGCGATTAGACGGTCTTACCTCTGGCCATGCTCGTAGCGAATGCGACTCTTCGCGCCACTGGCTCGCACGCGAAACTTGGGCATCTTGTGGAGCTGTTTTCACGACTGAACCGCATTAATATAAATAAAAACAAAGCAAAAATTACCTTTTCCAGGGCCTGCTGAAGCCAAATCACATACGAAGGAGGTTTGGTTGATCCGAGCGGGATCTGCAAGGGATGAGGCATTATTGGTCGTGAAAACAAGCACATGATAGCGACGAGAACGCTTGCCTAGGGGGTGAAAATACTTTCGATGAAAAATAGAAACTCAAATTCCGGAGGCATACGGTACCGCAATTTGCAGATTTCCGTGTGGGAAATTTGCTCAGTCTTTTTGACGGCTCTACCGTACACGGACAGTCGAGCAGAGGGTGTGTCAGACTCGTGAGTTCTGGGCGTTCTCGAGTTTGCCAGGCTAATGTGACGTGTGTTAGATTGGTCTTTCGTCATTTCTGCTCTAGTCTTGTCTACCACACTCACTCATTGCTTCCTTTCAGATACTCCACATCGATGGTTACTAAATTAGCGATTTCGACACTATTCGTTCTTCTTTCCTTATCAGGTAGTGATGATTTTCATGCTTTGAGAGTGCTTGTGCTGCTTCAGAATGCGTTGACCGGGTTCTACTCCGGGACGTGACAGCCCTCACCCTAACCAGCAACGCCAAAACCACGGGTGAGTGTCGAATTTGGGGAAATTGTTTGATCAGGCAGGATTATGATCAATTTCTCGCCAAACCTTCACGCTCGTAGCGCAATGTTCATGTAGTATTGGTGTGACTCTTCTAGAAATTTATGATAAATTGTAAAAAATATTATCGTAACTAATTAATATTCCAGGTCGACGATCGAGTCCCGTGCCGCAGCTCAAATGCGTGGGCGGCACCGCCTACAACCAGGTTAAACCTCCCGACATCGTCCAGTGCCACAATGCGTTAGTTGGCTTTTCTTTGTTTTATTTTCATCGCGTTTAGGCACGCATCAGGAAAGTATAAGCCTTGAATCAACGAAGGCATGCCAAAAATTATTATATGTTCGCGGTGAAACGTACTTTCAGCGGGTTCGACGGCTCGGACGTCCAGTGGGAGTGCCGGGCAGAGATGGATTCGCGGGTCAGGTTCGGATCGGTAAGTTGTTAGTTTACCAACGCACGTTCATCGCAATACGGAATGCGTATTTCCTTCTTTTTGAATCTTCATTGTTGCTCCGTTGTCTGTCTTCAACAATCGAAATGCAGTACGCAAACGCGATTGAGGTTTGGGAATTCCAGAAACATGCAGACAGCGATAATTAGAAATGTGTTATGCTGGCAGAACGGTTGTATATTGGTCATCTAACGGTCGTGATACAGTCATGACACTATCTAAAGATGTGATTTAGTTATCCGTTACCTGTGAAGGCTACAACCACCCGGACGATCCGTACGTGCTCAAGGTATTCCATCTACCCTTATTCCTTCATTTGTATTCTGCAAACAAACTATATTTGAACACGTTGAACACTGATTTAATTAAGCTAAAAGATGAGGTATATTTTTTTCTGTAATTTAATCATAGAACAAGAATGGCCTAATAATATTTTTATCAAGGGCTCGTGTGGTCTCGAGTACGAACTGGACTGGAAGCACTCTTCAGCCGGTGGATCGCACTCTTCGCACTATCCCACCAAGAGGAGTGGAGAGGGGTACGGTAGTCTTTCGCGAGTTTCCTGCGCGGCCATGCCGGACGAATGATAACACCTTGAGCTGTCATCGCGGGGGAGGAATCAGCAAAATCGTCGATAGCCCTACCAGGATATAAGAAGCACACTAGGTTCAATCTCAAATAGTGCTAGAAAGATCGTGAATTCTCTATTGTAGTGACTTCTCTATTAGAGCATGTGATTCGTGACGTTTTGACCAACATGTTTCGTTCCTTCAGCTGACGAGACGCGTCGCGGTTATCAATGATGTATGAAACATATGCACCAAAAAGACACGAACCACATGCCCTATTCTCTACTTCTCTATTGTAGATCCCTCTTGTGAATCGTAGATTCTCTCTAATTGCAGTGGCCTGGTCGACACGCTGATCACGTACGCGACCGTCCTGTTCATCGTCGGCGTCCTCATCTACTCGTGCTGGCCCTCAGCGCCTGAGGGCGAAGGAGGAGCGGCCCCGAGGCGGTTCGGCGGCTTCGGAGGCGGCTTTGACGGCGGGCCGGGATACCCACCCGGGGGCCCGGGAGGACCCGGAGGACACGGACCGCCTCCGTCGTGAGTATAGTTTTTGGCTATTTACGCTTAAGTGTACGGTAAACAGTTTGCGTTGTGAGAATGACAAAAAGAAGAAGAAAAAAAGAAGCGGGTTGATTATGGGAATGACGATAACATATGCTACATCTGTTACATTTCTTTTTTGACCGATCTGAACTTGTAGATGACTAGCTGTATAGGCTATTGAGTCTATTCTAGTTATTCTAGTAACTAGGAAACTGAAAGGTTACTGTAGGTACGACGACGCGACGGGTCGCAAGTACTATTCGGGATCGTCGTCGTCGACGTCGGCTTCAGACGGACCGGGCTTCTGGACGGGCATGGGTCTCGGCGCGATGGGCGGATACTTTGCCGGCCAGAGGGCGGGACAGGTATGGTAGATTGGAGATATTCGACTTTACAGAAGAAATGGGTATTATAATGAAGATTTTTTAACGATAATTTTTATGCAAACTAGATGGAACGAGGCATGAAGACTAGGAATTGTGCATTACAACATAGCTCGGATGTTCTAGAGTTCATTTTTCGCTTGCACGGTGCTGGGGAGGGTTACAGTAAGAAAGTTCAGGGAAGCTTATATTGATCTTGGAATTGGCCATTTCGCGATTCGTTGAAGGGCGCCCGATACCGCGGCGGGGACGAGTACTCGCGCAGCGCGGGCTTCTTCAGTTCGGACTACTCGGACAGCAGGAGGGACGACGGGGCGGGCACGAGCACGTCTAGTGGTGAGTGGAGGCGGGCTGGGGATTTGGGTACGGTAGGATAGGATAGGATAGGTTGTATCAGTGTCACGGGTCATGCCAGGTATAGTACGGTATAGTCATGACGCGTGCGGACCAAGGCAAGTGATGAGCATCCGTCGTATTAGAGCTGGGCATTAGAGCCGTCGAGAAACAACTATGCCATGTCTAGTTGCTATGTTTGAAAATTCTCATTTTACTGAGTATGATTAGCTGCTGCGATAAATGTGATGCTTCGCAAAGTATAGTGCGTGCAGCTTGACAGCACTGCTGTTATCTTCATTAACGGTACTGCTCATCGTCTTTTCTTAAAGCAGGGCTAGGCCGTTGCGCAAGTATCGCTTCGTAACAAATATTTGCAGGTTTCGGCGGAACGACTCGTCGATAGATGTATACAGAACACAAAAAAAAGAAGATTTCGAATCGACCAAGGATCACAATCTGTCTGCTATCTTGACGTATAATATGCAATGTATTAGCCTCGCGCAAAGTGTCTTTATTGTACGTTGTACCCGCAAATAATGCTAAGTAAACGGGGATTCTGCCACTGCCATCACCGGGGGTGTGTGCAACTGAAGGGGATATGTGTACTATTAGAGTAATATGAACGGGAATCTGCAATGAAACACTGAAAAAGTGAGACAAATAAGTGCGTTACGGTATACTCTAATACGGGGACTGGTTCGACAAGACGTAACTGGGATACTGTAACGTAACTGGGATACTGTAAGGACCAGTGATTTGCGAGATCCATCGGAACAACTAATTAAGCGAAATAACGTGTGAGGTTAATCAAAATATCGCAAGAGAGACGTGCCTTTGCTAGCTAAATGAGGGAGATTAGTTGACTAGGGGAGAGTGCACCATGTATAGGGCAACAGTACTCAGGGAAAGCTCAGCGAATCATGAACAGGATAGGTGTGAAGGATGCGCTTAGACGAGCCATTTTCGAACATTGTAAGAGTGATGTATGAAACATGGTCGATGACATGACTCATATGCATAACTCTAGCGCAGGGGCATTCCATAGGACCAGGCTAGGATATGGTGCAGACTTTGTCGCTCTTCTGCACGCCTCCCCGCTTGTTGGCAACGCCCAGCCGCTGGTTCTCCGCCGCGATACGCATCTCTTTCAACTGAAAAAAAAAACGCCTTTGCTTTGTTGAAATATTGTAATTAGTTTCATACCATGTATCATCAGCTAAGGAAAAAAATGTGTACAATACGCCTTGTGAGTCAACTAGTTTTCGTTTTTCCCCGAATACATTTAGATATCATGGTCGTTTATCGGTTATTGAAAAAGTGCAATTGGGTCATTTAAAAGTTTGTTTATTACCTTAGCATTGAGTTCCTTCTGCTCCTTCCGCACCTGGTTGCACACTAGACGGTACGCGCCGTTTATGGCGCACCTGAATTTGCATTTTTTTTATTTCAAGATTTTCAAATTCGAAAGAAACATACGAAGCAAACAACAGCTACCAAATAAAAATTACTAATGATCACACTAATACCTAAGCCAGCAAACATCAACAACTAAGCATAGCAAACCTCGATCCCCTTCCGCGACTCTCATCCAGCATCTCCTCGTCGATGCCAATCTTCTTCAGGCGGTCCATGATGTCCTCGCTCCTCTCGTCATCCTCGTACTCCTTCGGGAACTTCATCTCCTTGAGCCAGTACATCTTCTGAAATGCGAATTACCGTGAAGAATTATCGCGATCTGCGGCAATTAGCAGATTGCTTCTCGGAAATTCACGAGACAAATTTTTGCTCGTATTTAATGCGAACGGATGCGCTGCTTCGGTGATGCTACACACCTTGACTTCGGAGATGTTGAGGCGCACGGTCGGCTGCATCTCCAGCATTCGCCTGATCAGCTCCTGGACGAAGAGCGACAGATAGTCGGGAATGTTGTACCGGCCCTCGAGAACGCGCTGAGAAAGATCCATATTATGGAAAATTCTTGGCAGCTTTCTTGTCGTATATTTAGACGACGTTGTCTATATGCGCAGGAAAGCAGGAAGCTAATTTCCGTAATGCCAGAGGAAGTGCGTAGCCGATACGGAACACAGTGTCTCTCAGATGAGCTGTCGTACATTACGAGCCGGCTTCTCGTTATCCGTTCCTATCGTATTGTTGAAGGAAAGCGAACGTTGAGAGAGCTGCGCAGTTCTTTACGCTAACCACCGTGAAACTTCAGCTGGAGCCGGGCTTTAACCTAAGCTGGCACTTTGCCAAGAGAGTTTCACTGTATTTAGCGGAGTGCGCTGCAACGATTTCTCAACGTACCTTTTCCTCCAATAATAAAACGAAGGTTATGGTGTGCTGCCTTACGTTCTTGAGGTCGTGTACGGTCTCGGCTCGGAATGGCGTCACTCCGACGAGAATGAAGTAGAGCAGAATGCCCAGCGCCCACACGTCCACGCACTTGCCGTCGTACGATTCGTCTCTGAATGGGAAGACATTTTCTCGTTTCCTACGAGTACGTTTATTAGCATCTTCGGAAAAATGCCAAAAGATATCGATCGACTCAACACTTTACTCTGTTCTTGGGTCGTCAAACCGCCTCCATAGGCAATCAAGATAGTACAAGCGGGACGTACTTGTACAATTCGGGCGCTGCATACGGCGGTGAGCCACAGAAGGTTTGCAGGGTGCCTGTATAAACAAATGAGCCTGCTCTTCCGCCATCTTTCCATGTGTGTCTAGTGTCTCTGATCATGATTCACCTCATGTGGCATGTTCTGACATGTAAACGATGATGATTTACTCACCGTCCTCGAGCGATCGACTGAATCCAAAGTCGCACAGCTTCAGCTTTCCTCCCGGCTCGCTGAACAAGATGTTCTCCGCCTTGATGTCTCGATGAGCGATGTTATGGTCGTGCTGAAAAACCGGCGCTAAGTAATTGCTCTCAGCCAATTCGAAAATGAAATCACGAGCCCACATCATCCTTCCTCTACATTAACCATCGAACCAAATGCTCGTATTCGCATGACTTCGTTAACTTTGATAACAAGTCTGCACTACTTAGGGAAGGTCCCCAGATGTAAGGGTATCGCCGTACTTCCCTACCAAGTGTTCGACAGCCGAAGCGATCTGTGCAAACAGCGGTTTCGCTTCCTTCTCCGTCAATTTGCCCTTCTCGTGTACGTACACGTACAATTCGCCTCCCCGCGCGTACTCGCAGATGAGGTGAACTCGGGAGATTGTCTCTACGACCTGAAATCTGTCCTATTAGCAGATATTTAGGATAGCATTTAGTGTCGTGGTCCATGATAGAAATAGTTGGTTTGTCAAATCGCGTTCTTCACTGTGAATGCAATTGTGTGAATTCACGAAGATGTGCAAAAAATCAGCTATTTTGTTTTTGTTATTTGAACTCTTTGGTTTCAAGTGATCAACCATCGGTTTAGTGAAACTCGAGCGCTCGCGGAGGCCGAATCTCCTCTAAATCTGTCTTCGATTTAGACGATTCGTGACTGCTGCATTAGTTCTCAGGCGGAGATCGTGAGTAGTTCTTCTAATGCCATCCCGATTCTCAGCATCTATCTCCCATAATGAGGTGAGATTTCAAGCGACAAAGAACGGGCGGAATGATGACAATGCTCGTGGCTGTTCTTTGTGGTGGGGGAATCTTTGTGCTCACCTCGAAGAGCCGTACGATGTTGGGGTGTCGCACTTTCTCCATGCACTCGATCTCACGGGCGAGCAGTCTCTGGGCCTTCTGGTCCATCTTCGCCTTCTCCATGATCTTGACCGCAACGCGTTCTGGAATAAGCGAATCCTTTTCCTCACCAACGAAATGTAACCCTCTATATTTTCGTTATGTTGTGTAGGATTCAGTCCCTACTCTCTCGGCTTTTCTAGTTGCGTTTGTTACAACTACTACTACGAGACTTGCTGGGCTTCTCCCTATCGACTACACAACTTGAGGCTTCTCCTCTCTCCTCTCTCAAGAGAGCAGATTCCCTCCGGAGAGAAACCATTGTTGTGATTGCCTGCTGATCGGCCTTCATTAAGCATAGTAAATGCGCTGGAACCACGAGGCAGCCTCGGGTAGAGGCTTCCTCTACGGATTCCGCATATAAGCGCCCCTCCTAGCCTCCCTCTTCCTCCTCCCTCATATCGCTCTCGAATCAAGTATTGAGCTACTAGAAGATCTCATTAGCCGCCACCCCCAACCCCCCGGAAAAGCTTCCGGACTAGGTGAGAACACATGAAAAACACCTGTGATTTTCTACAGATTGCACAGTGTGCCGAGCTAATTCTGTCCGTGATACTGCACATACGACAAGTCTTATTGAGACCAGACTACTACTGGTCATGATACCTTGCGTCAGCAGGTGTACGCCAATCTTGACCTTGGAGAAGTTTCCCGCTCCCAGTTCCTTGCCCAGGCGGTAGAAGCCGATGCGCTTTCCAACTGCCACCTGTAATGGCTCTATGCAAGTTGGCACATTGCACATGGCAAAGGGGACTAATTGTTGTTTGGCGCCTGATGATAAAGCTTCAAAGGGCATTCATCTGCGATGGATGTATACGGCGATGGATCTTAATCTTTTTAAAGCGTTGTCGAAACAAAGAGATTCTCGATAGTTTGCAGCTACAGGAATCGTCGTCATTGAATAAAACGAAAAGTCTTTCGAACCTGTTTGTGCGTTTCTTCATTGTTCGCGAGGTCCTTGAGCACTTGCTGGTAGGTGACCAGAAACCTGAAGGAGACCATGCGGTCTAGGCTGTGTGTGAGGTGACTGCGACTCCGTGCGTATCAGAAGGGGAAGTGCCGTGTTGATGGGTAATGGAAGAGCGTATGCTGCGAAATCTACCACATCACTTTCATCTCGCGAGCAAGAAGAGGACTCGATTCGGGCGGCTAACAATGAATTCGTCGAGACTCGTACCTGTCGGAGTACTCGTTGGAAGACTGTACAGGAAGCGAAAAGGCTGAAGTCGTACGCTCTGTTAGAGGGGATCGCTGCTGAAAAGGACATGTATAGAAAGGAATGAAGGGAAGGGAAAGCTGGCTTGACTTCGATACCATCATTGCATTTGAGAATCGAGACTATCCCGACTATCCCCGGATCTCGAAGTCGTGGTTGACTATTTCTAAGTTGACTACAAACCCGATAAGCTAGCGTTGCCGACATGGTGACTAGCTCGACTGTGCACCCCACCAGATCCATCTGACCCCCCTACTATCCTTCTTCCTCCCCCCGGAAGGAAACAACCCGCCGACTCCTCCCTTTTCCGTCTACTTCTCTGGCTTTCAAGGCGATAACTATTCTAGAATGAGTGCTAATGCTAAAAGCCCCCCCCCCTGGCCTCCTCCTCGTCCTCCCGCTCCCATCAAAATATCACTACACATCCGTTCTTCGGAAAGGTTCCCTCTCTCTCGCGTTAACTCGAAGGTGCAAGAGATACTACAGGTGGATCGAGCATTCCAACTCGAGCTACTAGGCCGAGACCAAGTGAGACCGCGGTTAATTGATTAGCGTAATTCCTGCATTTCCTAATTGGCATATGTTTTCGGAGATGCTTGGCTACAAACGACTTGATCAATGCCGAATCTTTGAATGATCTGGAGAAGCTGACAACGAATTCTTACCCGACTGGGCGGAAGGGGATCACTCTGTCGGCTCTGTAAGCGTGACCGAAACGGAGCCGGTTGGGACAACTCGGCGTCGCTTCTGAATAATTTTTGTTCCCGAAAGCTTCGAAATACGGAGTTTTGATTCTGCAACAACGTTTTCGACACCCAAGCAGGCACAAACGCTTCTTCCCAGGAAGGGCATTCAACCTTCACGCGAATTGTATGGTATTCCGCATCTATTGTTCGAGGATAATGCACAGCCCTTTCTGCTTACTTCTCCTCTTCGTCGTCGTCTTCACTGTCGCTTCGATTGTCCACAGCCGAGGCCGGCTCCGAGTGGGCTTCCCTGAGAAGAGAAATAGAAAAAAAGCAATGCTTCTTCGGGCAACCCTAATCATCCGAATTCCGCCGAAAGATGTCGTCACCCTGAATGATTCCAGAACGGCTGGAAATCATTGAGGCCTACGCTCGGGAAGCAAGCCGCCCCCCCTTATATTTCGGATTTTTAAATCGGAAAAAGGATGCTTACCGGCTCCTGAGCAGGTCGAGCCGTCTGTCGACGGGTGGCCGTGAGGTCGTGGTCCCCGTCGATTCCCTCCTGCTCTTCTCTCCGCTGTTGCCCGTACCGCTCTCAAGTCATCTTTCAAATGCGCCATCCGAATCGCTGATACACTTTAATTTATCTATACCTTGACGGGCATGAGGGCTGAGGGACTATCGTACACACAAACAACTAATAAATATCCAAAAGCATGCTAAATAAATGCATTACGCTACACATTTCGACCTTACAAAAGTGAGTGACTTTTTATTGCTTTGCCTCCGGATAGAGTAAAGGATGAATCTTTCCACGGATTGTCTGTAACCCAAGGACAAGATGTGTTAGTTGTGCTCTATTCGTGCGCATTAAGGAAGAGGGCTCGGTGATCGCTTCGAAATTGTACGAAAAGGCACACAGGGGCTAATGAACTTATGGACAAGAGTTCGACAAGACCAAGATAGAAGAGATTGGAATTACGATAGAAAAGAATTACTCAGTGGTCAAACTAACTTTGTCAACAGTGGCAACTCTACCATAAACGGTTCTGCTATAAACTTGAAAGCAACACGCTAACATAAGTTTTTGAAATCCACCTTTGACCACCACAGCTTGAACATTCCAAAAAGATGTTTCAATTCCCGGTTTTCTCTCCAAACCAACCTTCTTCAACAGCGGCAGGAAGCGACCGGCCTTGAAAGGCATAAGGCCCGAGAGGACGGCCATACCACTCAATCTCTCCGAGAGGGGAAAAGGCAGCGGGAATACGGGAAATGAAGGAGCGAATGAGTATGCACACGGCGAGAGGAAACATCTACGTATTAGTATATCTATTCCTCGACTAATGCGCATTTAGTCGAGGCGCTCGGAGACCTTAGGCTCCACTGCCAAAGATCACCGAGTCAGTTCACGATAGGCATACGGTAGGCTTACGGTAGGCACCTACCGGCAGCGAGGCAGACGACTGGCCCGATCGCAAGAAGGCCGCCCGTGAGTGCATCAGGTTGCGGACTTGGTCGGTCTTCTTCTCCTTCTTCCTTTGAATCCCCCCTCTCCTCCTCCTCCTCTTATTCCCTCCTTTTCTTGGCTATCTCTACATAAGCCGCATCTTCACCATGGCAACCCCACTTCGCCTTTCGCCAAAGATACTAGATAATATCAAATCATCCTCCTCCTCCTCTTCGCTGTGTTATGCATACACGCGGAGCGAATTCCACAAGCTTTATTATCAAGGGTAAAAAAAACAAGCGATTGTCACAAAATGTGTGTAGAGCAACGGATTACTGTAGATTACTGTAGATCAGAGTCCCTTTTGGAGGTATCCAAAGGGGCTCTAATGCCCGCAATCTACCGACAACTTCGATAGATTGTGGGTTTCTGAACGAGAAAGAGGGTAAGGCATAACCCGAGACAGCATACATCTTTGCAATTACGATCATCACAGGCTCAGTGAGTAATGTGGATACAAATGGTAGGGAAACCGCTATTATACGAAAAACAATAACAAGTATCTAGCAAGACGAATATCTCCTCTTTATGAAAGTTATGTAAAAAGACTATGTAAAACATTTGGTTGCGACCTGCTACGGGAAACTGAATGGCGGTAATTCCCTTTGAAAGAATGAACAGCGTGAAGCATATCTGCAGACTTAGCTCAAATATTATCAACAGGTAGAGAGTGATGTAAAGCAAGACGTCTTAGGTATTATTCTGGGACTATACGACATGAAACAAACATAATTGGGATGGGTTCGGCTTGCCTGCTTGTCGTTTACGAAGAGTGGGCTGGGGCGGTCGGCTTCGTGGGTTCATACCCGTAGAGGAAGGTCGACCCGATGACCAGCGCACCGCCCAGAGCGAAGGCCCTGAATAACACACCCATCCTTCCGCCTCCTTTTCAGTTCCTACTTGACTGACTACTCACTACTAGCACCATTAACGTTCTCTTCGCGATTCTTACATTCTATAATTCAGCACCCACCATCCTCAGTAGCAAAAATATAGCTGGGAAAAAGAGCCAGAAAGAGATGCAAATCATCACGAATTATGGCGACTTCTCTCTCATGCGTCTCTCAAAACTCTAGGCTACTACTCTTCCGCCTTTCACTTTCCCTACATTCTTTTTTTGCATTCGAAACTGCTTTTCAATATCATAGTGGAGACCTACATTCGAACCGAATAGCTACCGTAATTCTCAGATTAGTGGTGCGCTAACAAGGAAAATTTAACGAAGTGGAAAGGACTACAGAGATGAGCGCACTTTCGCTGGGTAATCGCGCACTGAAGCGCACAAAATAACCGTAATCTTTCGATTCGAAGGTTATTGCGTATATTCGAAGCTCATTTTCCAGTGTTGCTTTCGCTTCAGCAGACTTCGCTTGATTTTCGCATCCACCCTCAGCCTACAAGGCCCCAGCTTGATTGAGATTTCCGATCCCCTTAGCGGGCCTTATCCTTAGCTAAGGATCTTAAGGGCTTAGGGCTTAAGGGGCGCCTAAGGCTCTGCTTACACCGAGGGAGTAAAGTCGCTGAGGAAGAACCAGGAGATGAACGAAGAGAGGATGATGGAGAGCGAGACTGCGAAGCCCTTAAAAAAGAGCGGGTGAGACCGATAAGAGGAAAGCCGGGAGTAATCAAGGATAGTATTCAACAAGTACTGTATACTAGATACCCAGAAAGTTAGTTTTGTTGTTTTGCCAAGACGTCTAATCTCTCAATAATCGTGATTGCCCCGTGCCCTAACTCTGTAAAGGATCTCTAGCCCCCAAAAACCAGATATCAGAGCATGCGATTCGCGTTGAAGGCGCAATTGAGTTTCAACCTATGCATAAATTGGAAGACCCTTTGATTGTATATTACATGAGCGGCCGAAATTCTTCATAAAAAGATGCGAATCGTATGCTCTGATTAGCAGATGAGCGTACTATATGTCTTGTTAACGTGTCTTATTGTGAGTTAGAGAACGCATTAAATCTATCTGCCTATCTGAAGCTACAGTAACCCACCTTGAGAATGTTATCGGCGTATTTGACGACGATCGCAATGACCAGGCCACCGTATGCCTGCGAGGACGAGAAGGTTACGGTATTTAGTGATCGCATCGTCATTCACCAAAGTCACAATGAGTTTGGGTAAACAAAGTGAATAGACGCAGACAATGCATGCATTTTGGCCATCCGATTAAATACCGTTCGTCCACAATCGTCGACAAAACCATGGCAAGGTCCGCCCGCATGTTTTTTGTTTCATACGAGCATCGCATGATTCATAAAGAGAAACTTGTTAGCGACTTGAAAGCAGTCGACTTTACCGTGCTACTACTCGACTAGTAACCTACCGTAATCCCGCAATAACGCCTACCATACCTGAAGCATGACGACAATCCACACGTTCGCATTGTATCCCTGGAGCAGGCCGTCCTTGGCGATCGCGTCCCCGTCGTACAGCCAACACATGAAGATGCCGCCGAAGATGGAGAAGAAGGCTGAACGGGGAACGGAGTATTTTACTATCTATTATTATCGTTCTTTTTTCTCCTATTATCCGTAGTATGATAGGCGACCTTCAATAACTCAGTAAACCTCCTTAAGGTCGAGAATAATTCACGAAACCTGTTACCTTGAGCTTTCACGCCGGTAGTTTTTCCCTTACTATCCATGTCCAAGTATAACATAGTACTACACCGACCCAATTGCAGATTCCGCATCCACAGTCCGATATTGCCCGTCTTGAGGATCTTCTCCAGGAAGACGCCCGCAAAGCCCGAGGTCATGCAGGCGGCGATGATCGCGATCAGACCTTCAACGAGTAATTTTAAATTATAAAAAAAGGATATTAAACGTGAAAATATATACGAATCAGGGAAAGCGCAACGCGAATAGTTGTGCAGGAGAAATTCCGTTCAATGCGATACGTCTCTCGTCGTCAAAACGATTGAAACATACTGACCAAAACGACTCGCTTGCACAGCTCTAGTGCAAAAATGGAAATAAAAGAAGAGTAACGTAATAAAGTAATGGTAAAGTAATAGATAAAGGTGATAAACCAGAAACCAGAAAGTAACAATTCTCACCGATCATGTGGTCGCCCGAATCGTGCTCCGCAGCCTCCGGCTTCTTCGAATCGCCCGAGGGCACCTGATAAAATCTCTTCGGCTCAATTTTCAATTTCAATACAGTAGGCTCGATGCTTCATGACTTTGTACAATGTTAGTCCTGATTTTGCTGCCGTAAGGCTGCTCATGTGTGATTTAGCGAGCTCATTGTCGGACGGCACTTCCCCTAAAATAGTAGTTGAGGAAAATGTTCCGTCAGTCGTCTCATTCCTACTTTCAACGAGAGAGCGAAGCGGTATGAAGCGAGACTGTGCAGACGAAGTAGGAATGGCGTTTTACTGACGGAACTTTTTCGTGCATGGGTAGCTTTACTGTCAATTACTTTAGACTGGGGCTTACCAATGCATAAATTGACGTATTTTAGCCAACCAATTAGATATTGTGCGTAATTTTGGGCCTAACAAGTTACGCTTTCCGACAAAATGAGGTGCGCCTACCGCCTGACTGTCGGGTCCGTGCCCCGTGTATGAATAATACCTGTACGAGGGCGACTCCTCCCGTGAGCAGGAGCAGTGCTATCCACTGCGTCAAGAGTAGCGTGCGCTTCATGATCACGACCGTGAAGAAGGCCGTGGTCAGGATCTTCAGCTGGTACGTCACCTCAAGGCAACACAATATTCCTTGGCTTGCGATAAGCTTTTGCGTTGTTCTCTTTCATTCTTTCTTGTACCACTGCGTTTTTTTTCATGAAAAATTGCAATAAAATAGTAATATTAAGCTCACAATCTTGTTTTGACGCCCTTTCATATGCTTCAAGCTTCCAGAAATTATACCAGTACATGCCTAGATCGAGATCTATAACCTGACCTAGTAATGTCTATCATTTCGTAGTCCCTCTAAACGTCTGACAAAATGAGGAGACAACCACCCGACCGTCGGGTCGGTGCCCATGTATGATCTACTGTACCCTTTCCCTTCAACAAGAATAAAGAATGAATGTGCCGAACCTGGTAGGTGGCGGCGTCGAGCTTGGACAGCGCCAGGAAGAGCAGGTTGTTCTGCACGACGTACAGCACTGCCGGTACGGACATCTGCAAGGAAAACGTATTATTATTATTATCATTATTCTACATACTTCGATTAGCTCTTTTTGTGCATAATATTTGCGGCGGGGGGGGGGGCGGGGTATACTGTAGCACCTTAAGCAAGTCCAATATCTGTCTAGTCTTCTTACCTTGAAGAAGTCCGAAGGCCGAGCGACGATGTCACGGTTGATCGACGTGAGGAAGACGGGAAGGCGCCAGTCTCAAAGTTGCCAATTTCCAGCCATTCTGACCAGGGATCAGGAAAAACGGACCATTTCCATGGCTATGTTTCATAAGCTTGCCTGTATTAGGCAATAGCCGTCCATAAAGGGACATGAAACGTAACCGAAAACATGGTCCGCTTTCCGTTCCCTATAACTCTGACGTCCGATCAGACAATCACCATAATGTCACGACCGTTTATATGGGTAGAGCTAAGACATCACAAAATGCTCTAGAAGCGGCACACTTCAGTTCGCGATAGTGCAGTTCAGTTCGCGATAGAAACGAGACATTCCAAAAGGTATTTGAGGCGTGACGCGTATGAACGCGCCCCCATTTTCGTGGTGAGAGCGTCAGACGGTAGCACTTTTTTAAACAATTTTCCCGTTACAGTATGCTGAACGTGTGTGCCGTTTCTAAATGTAGGTGTAAAACGGTCGTGAATGTTATAAACATGCTGCCTTAATATCCATAATGTTATGAACATCCTCCCACTGTCATCCCTCAAGCTGAAGGCGGGCTGAAGCATGTCTCCGGACGCAAGACTCCGTGCCCTCGCATTGGCAAAAACTACAGAAGAAATGCGCTTTCGGGAGAATGAAGAAAAAAACAAATAAAAAAACATTCGCATACTGCATTCGTAGGCGAGAACGACCAGACATGTCACGACTTTGACGACCTCCGACACAAGCACGGCGGTGGACGAGATGTACTTGGGACCCTCGACTTTCTGCAAAATATGCAAATTCATATAGTTTACATTTAAATATTATACTGCTCTTAGCGCACTAAGTTGAGCCCGTTGACTTTTCCAACGCTATCCATTAGCCCTGTTGCGTCTGCGCTTCTAACAATAAGTGGTTGGTTGAAGTAAACACAGTGGGGTCGACTAGACCATAGCAGGCGGGCGCATTCTTTTGGCAATACTGCGAATCGGCCAGCATAATGGGAATGACTCAGCCGGTGACCAACGCATTCTCTTACGCGATTCTAAAACTTTCCGCAGCATTCCACTCGAGCGAGGAAACGGCGGTAAGCCTCGTCGCTCATACATGGGCAACGTTCGCATGCATAGTTTGAAAAACAGGCCTACCATTGCACACAATAGGACCTATCAAAGTAAAATTGCAACAACATTTGCGCCTACCACTCATACTTCCGATCTGTGCCCACGTATGTCGTCGCTACACGATTGGATATCACTGATTTGCGTAAAATAAATGCATCTAGAGCTTAAAGGGTATTCGCTCTTTACAATAACTTTGAATCGAAATAACTTAGTGAGTTTCAGGTATATAAATTATTCGAGGCCAACCTGGGTTCGAGAGTAGCGGAGAAATAACACTAGTGCGGTCGTCTGGGCGATCAGCACAACCAGCGAAATCGTCTTCAGGCGGTTGTTCGTGGCTGGCGGCGCCATTTCCTGGAAAACATCCTTTTCAAAAATAAAAAAAGAATAAAATAATATGATAATATCAACACAAAGTAGATCCAAGATACGGCCAAAGTAGGGCAAAAGCAAGATCTCGGTCAAACACAGCACGTAGTCGCATCAAATTGATCGGGAGTTTGGAACCTGACCCAGCGAACTCTGGAGAGCGATCGCAAACTGAAACGGCGCAGGGGAGCAGAGGGGGGAATACAAAAGCACACGCCATTCTGCCAGTCTCTGCCCGATAACATCTTCGCACGCGTGAGCCGTTTGCTCTTTTATAGCCTGAGGGCTGTTCAAATTGCGAATAGCCCAAGTGCAGTAAACAGCAAACTGCGGTGGTGGTGCATTTGGATGGAAAATGCTAATACGCGCTGCGTTGGCATGCTGTTGTGAATGGACGATTAGCGAAGTCTATTACCCGGCCGTTTCGCTCCGGAAGCAGCAAAACGGTTGAGCCGTCCTTCTTCATCGCGTGCGGTTTAGAGACCTCAAATTAAAATGTAGGAATCGCGATCTACAGGGAAAAAGGCGCAAATGACCAAGGACAACTTGAAATTGTGAAAGGAAACGAAGCACGCAGGCATCCACGTTGGACAGCGGAGGGGAGGGACGGGATAGGGAGAGAGAAGAGGGGGGGGAGGGAGAGAAACGCTATCCTAACTGGAAGAGGCAAGCAGGAGAGAACGGGAACGAGACCAGCGCACACGGTAACAAAAAATCGGAGCGCTGCGTAGATTCATGACTAATCCCGCCCCCTTCTAAACACCATAAGTTTCTGTAGCTCCGTAATTTGGCGTGCGGTCGTACTGTTTTATTATTACATCACTTCTTACTTCTTTCAAATAGTTTATTCTTTTCTTCTATTCAGCGATTATTTCTCAACTAGGTAGTGATTACTTGTATAAAGAAGCACTACTGGCCACTCAAGGGCTCAATTATTACAGCTGTGAGGCTTTTCTTCCACTGAATTCTCTTTATTCTTTTCAAGCAGGAATTCAAGCAGGAATGGATGAAGGCAACATAACGATGACGATGAATCTGATCTTGAAGGGGACATCTTGAACAGTGCTTCTTCTAGCTCCGCAGGCGTAAGCTCCGTTCAGTCGGGAGAGGATTTTCGTTAGGTCGATCGAGCTGTACAACATGTCTTTTAATCATTGATTCCTGAAGTACGACCTTACTTTCCTCTATCTACTATCTTCTCACTTACTCACGATTGTCTGCCAGGAGCTCCTTACAGCGCGATACGAACAAAATAGGATAAAACCAGGCGTTAGCATCGAAGTCAACCTTACAGTTCACTGAGATTCTCCAC
>LS910722.1:7446-26437 GCA_900490955.1 Micoletzkya japonica
TGATGTATTTCCATAGGTGATTTTTTTCAATGTCAAAAGAAGGAAGCGACAAAAAATCAGGTCCCGGGGAGATTCGAACTCCCGTCGCAGGATTCAAAGTCCTGAGTGCTAACCGCTGCACCACGGGACCTCGCTCTTCTGGAGCCACAAGAACGAAAAAGAGATGCAGATTCCACGTAGCGAAATTTGCAAAAACGATGAGGTCCCGGGGAGATTTGAACTCCCGTCGCAGGATTCAGAGTCCTGAGTGCTAACCGCTACACCACGGGACCACGCACTCCAGCTGCCGCGCACAGCCTCTTGTCTGCATGGAATTGTCCGGGATGGAAGTTTTTTGATGAAAACTGAGCTGCTGATATCACAGGATATACAACTGTGGAATGCGAAGGATAAAGTAACAACTACGATCATACCTTTGATCTATTTCCAATATTCGACGAAATTGTATGCAAGTTGAACTGTCACTCATTTAATGGTACACAAAATTCTTTATTCTCATTTATGGCTGAAAATACGTAGAGTATTTGCAAGAAAAGTGGAGAGAAGAAAACCTAAAAGTAGATCATGCTTTTGATCTATTTCCATAGGTGAATTTTTTGAAAGTCAAAAGCAGGATTCAGAGTCCTGAGTGCTTACCGCTACACCACGGGACCACGCACTCCAGCTGCCGCGCACAGCCTCTTGTCTGCATGGAATCGTTCGGGTTTAAGAGAAGCACACTTCTTTGCAATAAAATTTATCCCGTTACGGTAACATTTGAACGCGGTCAAATATTTAGCTAAGCTCATAGTCTACAACAATGAGATATGGTTTTCTCGGAGAAAAAAAACTATTTTTTTCTTTCAAAACCAAACCTTTTCATGTATATTGCTTAGAAAATCGTTTATGTTTAACGTATCTTTTTATGATACGTGAGGAATCATTGAGAAAAAAGTTCTGTCGGTGAGCTCTTTTCTACAGCATCAGTGCAGTTTGCCAAGAGCTTCGCTCTATTTTCGTAAATATAACAGACGGAACATTCTATTCAGAAATTCCTAATCACGAAAAAGGCGCAGTTTTAGCATTCGGTTTCGCGTATCTCGAGGGGCACTACAGTATCCTGGACTACCGTATCCTCCTCCGGCGGAGCTACCGTAACCTCGATGGCGGTAGCCTGCGAGGCAATCGAGCCGCGATGCTGCAACATATTTACAATGGAATAAACCGATCCCTTGGTTTATCTCTTAAATGCTCCAAAATCCCCTAATTCTTTCACTTCTGCAATAGACTGCTCACAGGCGCAATATCGATTACCTTGTTGGACGAGCAGGTACTGTAGGTGCTCAGGCGCTTCGGATGAACGTAAGGTGCAAGCTCAGTGTGGGGCTGAAATTTAGAATAAGAAAAAAATCAGTGGGAGAATATTATCCCATTGTTTGCACATGACGATTATGGCAAATATGGATTGGAACATTTCGGTGAATACAAACCTGCCTACTCCTAACACTTTGAAATACAGCGGGGAATCATTTTTGAAAGGTTCGAGAGATAATTTGGTCAGAATTTTTATAGGGTGAGGCTTTTTTCCTGATTACATTCGCCCGTCATACCTGGCCACGATGAAAGGGGGTAATAATCAGCAACAATTTACCGCCTCGAAGCTGGTCTCCTCCATCTTGCCGGTAATGTAGTAGTCGGGGATGCGTAGCTCGTTCCATCCATGAGTGTGCAGGTCGATGATGTGCAGGAGTCGCTCGCGGTGTTGTGTCGTCAGTTCCGACGATTCCGAAGTGAGCGACGACCGCACGCGAAGCACCAGTCTGGGGGGGAAGTACGGCTACCCGGGAAGGCGGTGCTTTCAAGCACCATTGCATCAAATCGAAGGGCCCCTCCAGCAATATCTACCATATTCATTTTGACATCATTGGATAGCTCTCAATGTCCTGAGTCTCATACTCTCTCCTTTTTATTTGAAACTTCGCCGTTGCTGAGAAAAAGCTGTGCAAAGATTTCTCTCGCTGTCTGGCGTCTCTTCATTCCTCTCTTGTCTCTCACAATCAATCAACCATTGGTTATCTCTTGAAATAAATGAGATGGATGGAGGGACCCTTCACAGCATTCCGCCCGGTGAAGAATGTGTCTAATAGCGAAATTACCACTATTCCTGAATTTTCTCAAGAATGAGTGAACCAATTTGCACCAAATTTTAGGAGCTTGTTGAGTTCATAGTGCTGAACATAAGTTTTTAAATTCATAAATATTCGAAGATTGGTTCTCCTACAGGATCGGATCTTATGCGCGAAAACCGCCATTCGCTATTATGACGCTTGGAATACTGTGCCTTTAATTACATGTACCTAGATCATTACCGATGTGATGAAACGGTGGGTTCCCGTCTTGACATTGTCAGATTGCATTTCAAATCAAATTGGATCAATAGCTCAGAAGGGTTATTCAATAATAGCAAGCAATAAAAGCAAGAAATCAAGCCAACCTTTCAATTCCCAGAGGTCGTAATTCGTAGAGGGTTGGGCCGAATTCACAGAGCAGCGAATTGGCTACCTACGATCAGGAATTGCATAAAAAAGCAAAAATAAGTTTCTAACTTTATTGCATTAATTTCTAAATTTAATTGATTCGCGGTTTATAAATGCTCAAGAGCACTGCAGTGATTGAAGACGATAATCTATTTAGATTGAAGGACATTTTCAGAATTTTTGAATTAAAATATATTTTAGACAATCACTCCCACTTGTATGTCCTCGGCCTCCGGCTCAATCGAGTACAGTTCATCGATCGAGGTGAACATGGGCTGTATGAAGGTTTTGGAGAAGCACGCGTCCAGTTCGCGATACACCGGGTACATTCTGAATGGAGCTGTTTCATTCGTGTCCTTTTGCCGGCTATGCTATATAAGCTCTCCTGGGGATAGCCAGCTATTGGCTCAATATCCGTTGATCATGAAACAAAACCTTCAAAAAGACCCGCATGGCATGTTCCAATTCTGAAGCGATCGCGTCTCAGTGTGACTCGAATATGAACTGTGATTACTTAGTTAAAGGTACGCGCGATATTACGGCAAACCATACATATTGTTATGGTTGAAATAAAAGTTTCACAGCGAATTGGTATGAAGATAGCGCAGACAAAGTAGTAATGACATGACTGACGGAACGTTTCCGTCAATCATTTTACGACGACAAAGCGAAGCGGTATTTATGAATAGATACTGTATGTAGGCAAAGTAAGAATGAAATATATAACAGATGGAAATAATGTTCATTGTCAGCAATACTCACTGAAAGAGAGCCTGTATCGCGTTGCGTGCCATCTGTCGGCTTTCATTGCGAATTTCCGCTGCAATTGCCTCTTTTTTGCTTTTCCCTTTGGTTTATTATAAGGCGGAATACAAATATCTGAAGAGGACCTCGCTTGCGGAAGTCGTTCAGCAACAGAGCAAGACAATTGGACGAGACCGCCACCTCGCGCGAATCGCTCTCAAACACCGGCACTTTCTTTTCAACGTTTACTTCATTCTTATGCGAATATTCACATAACTTTGTTCTGACTACATTTTCATAAGTCGTCAATCTTACCGCGCAAACGATGTGCAAGATTATGTTGGCAGCAGTGGGCGCGAACCGCGCGTCAGCCAGCCATCTCAATACACAGCATTCCGCCCGGTGAAGAATGTGTCTAATAGCGAATAGACCTCTATTTTTGAATTTTCTCAAGAGTGAATGAACCAATTTACATGAAATTTTCGGAGCTTGTTGAGTTCATAGATGCGAACCTAAGTTTTTAAATTCATAGATATCCGATTACTGGCTCGCCTGCAGGATCGGACCCAATGCGCGAAAACCGCCATTCGCTATTATTACGTTTGGAATGCTGTGAAAGGGCCCCTCCAGGCAATACCTACCATATACATTTTTCGACATAATTGGATAGCTCTCAATGTCCTGAGGCTCATCCTCTCTCCTTTTTTGCTGAAATTTCTCCGTTGCTGAGAAAAAGCTGTGCAAAGATTTCTCTCGCAGTCTGCGTCTCTTCATTCCCCTCTTGTCTCTCACAATCAATCAACCATTGGTTATCTCTTGAAATGAATGAGATGGTTGGAGGGACCCTTGAATATAATATTAGAGTGGGCCCCATTTACCCCCAACCCCCGGCTTCCCCCTCTCACTGGAGGTTCCTCCCTGTATCATTCTTCATTGCTGGGGGTGGGGGTGGAGGTAAATAGCCCACTCTGGAGAATATATATATATATATATATATATATATATATATATATATATATATATATATATATATATATATATATATATATATATATATATATATATATATATATATATATATATATATATATATGGTTGAGGAAAACGTCCCGTCAGTCGTCGCCTATCTACGAAACAAGATTGGTATGGTCACCCCTCATCCCCCTAATATGCTCCCTCACCCTCGATGCAGCTCCTCTGCCAGTGTGTCTGGACTCATGCCCGTCACGAGGATACTGTAAGCCTGTACTGCAATCATTAAATCTCGAATTGTATCCGAACGAACTACATTTTACTCTTTTGAAGGATAATCTCAAAGGCAAAAAAACGATATTAGAACTCAGCGTCTTGTGAAATCAAGTAGATGATAAAATTTGTGTACATAGATATTACAATTTTCACGGAGTTTTCCACCAGTCTATTCTTCACGACCCCCTCCGAAGAGATTGCATATCATTCCAATACCCTATAATTTACCGCTGTTCCATAATTTGTAGCACGATCATAGAATATAGTTTACTTGATAGATAAGCGTCAAAAATAGCTTACCGGGAAGAGGGCCCTGCTCGGAGAGGGTGCACAGAGAGTGGAATATTTGACGGATTTCTTCCTCGTTCATCTTCATCGCTGCTAAAATCGCATGGTTGATAGATCAATTGTCATCATTGCTATTATTGGAGGAAAAGGAACGTTGAGAAATCTTTGCAGCGCACTCCGCTAAATACAGTGAAACTCTCTTGGCAAAATGCCAGCTTAGGCTAAAAGCCGGCTCCGGAAGAAGTTTTACGGTGGTTAGCGGAAAGAATTGTGCAGCTCTCTCAACGTTCGCTTTCCTCCAATAATATTAGAGGTTCCACGGTGGTTGTCCACAAAAAAGGAACGATTTAAAACTTCCAATTAATTTAACAAACTATTCACAATGAATACGGCTTCCAATTCACAGCATTCCTAGTGTTCGATTAGCGAATGGCGGATTTCCCTGTGATCTATCACTACTGCGGATAAAAGAATTAGCCAAAATTCGCCAATTTAAAAACTTAAAGGGACATGGAAGCGATAAATTTTCTGAAACCAAGCATGCCAATATTTGTCAAATATGATTCTTAGATGATAATAAAGATAGTAGCATGTGGAAAATATTTTTAGAAAATTTCTGCAGGGAGAAGCAATTATTTGTTCCGGGAATACCCCGATGCCATCTGCCTTGGTACTATGCGCTAAACTCAGTAAGATTGCGCCTTGGCTGGGAAACGATTTTTAGGATATCTCGCGAAGCAGACATTTTTGTGCACTCTGGTTTTGATTTTTCCATTATTTAGACGATAAACTTTCATATGAAAGCCAATCTTTTTTGGCTTCCATGTCCCTTTAAGCACCTCCCCATCAGTCCAAAGAGCGGCCAAAATTTGGTGAAGATTCATTCAGCCGTAGTGGAGTAAATTCAAAATTAGTTGTCAATTCGCTATTAGACACTTCCTCTTTCGGTCGGAATGTTGTGAATTGACCCCTTACGTGTGGCCATGGCAGAGATTCGTAGAATCGTAGGAAAATTCAGGTCGGAAAGGCAGATCTGCGCGCGTATTTGCATAGACAGTTCGCAATCGTTTGCGTACTTTTGGACAACTCTCGCAGAACTTGTAATATTGACGACTAGGGTTGGGAAAGGAAGCAGTACCTAAACGTCATCTTCCTTTCATTCTTTACCTACACCGTGCACAGAATGAAAGGACAAAATGAAAGGAAGATGACGTTTACTGCTTCCTTTCCCAACCCTATTGACGACGAGAGAGCGAAGCGGTACGAAGAGAGTACACATAGGTATATATAGTAGCAATAATAACATTTAAGCCAATAATAGAACGCATCATTTGTTTTTATAAAGCAAATGAGCCAGAACAAACTCTGTCGTTTATCAAGAAAGCTGAAGAAGATCACAAAGGAAGGAAGAATAATGACTCGCTCGGGGCAATAATCCTCGGGGCAAAAGAATCCCTGCGGCATCAGCTGGTCTCTCCTCGTTTTGCGTACTCTCTCGTCTGACGCTCTCGCCGCCTGGCTCTCCACGATCTCTGTGTCTCTCGCCTGCCAGCCATTTTGCCTCACGGATGACACGTAGTTGTTACACTCGTGGTGATAGAGGAAGTAAATAAGAGGGTTGGAAAACCGGATCATTTTTCATGGCTGAACTAGACGAAGCCTTTTCAGAAGAGAGACATGACGTTTGCTGTTCCGCAAGACATATTACTGAATTTAATCAATTTAAAAACCCTAGCCGACTTGGAAGGGGAAGTCATTGCACGTATTTAGGTACACGTCATGTTCACGTATTCATCCCTCCACATTGTACACAGACCATCTACACGCTGCATTTCCTCGGAAATCTTTCCGATAACATCTCCTGAACGTGACTCATTGCCCAGTGTCACTCTACCATCCTTCTAGGAGGGCGTATAAATCTGACTCATTCCCCCCACTATCACCGTCTTCTCTCTGTGTCTATCTATATGTGTGTCACTCACGTTTCTCTCCCTCTCACAGACATCTCTTCTTTAGGGTAATCATATTCACAGCTTCTTCGACTGTTGCAATCCAAGATTTAGTATGACAATAAAGCTCTTTTTTCATAAGGGCTGAAACATAGCAATAAAAGTACCAATATTTACGGCTGTCCCTTTCCTTTCACTATCCCCCTATCTCCACCCCCAATCACACGAGCCTTACTCATCTTACTCATCTTCCTTATCGGTTCAAGCTTGGCCGCTTCTTTCCTGTCTTTAGCCTATTTACCAGACTCTTTCCCATATTGTAAGCTGATTACGATGTTCCTCTATTATTTACATTTATCCTCAATTGCTGTTTAAGGATGGCTCGGCCACTCCTCTTCCTCCTATTGCTGTTCCCCATCGTACTTCCACAGTACCCAGACTACGGTAGCTTTGGGCAGTCCAATCTGCAGTACGGTCAGCCGCAACCGCAGTTTCAACAGTTCCAGCAACAACAGCAACAGCAACTCGACCCGAATTTCTACTCGTACAGGGAGATTAGTCAGTATGACGGTGAGTCATTCAAGGCAGAACAATACTGCCACGAATCTGCATAATGAAGAGATATAGAATAGAAGCTAAGCACAATGACGTCAAAATTTCTAATAATTAACGATTCCGAATTTCTTTCCTCGAACTACTTTATAAATAGAGACTAGGTATGTTGCATAGCGTACATAAAAGACTGCTTTTGCCAGTAGTTCATTCGCTTTCTTACTCCTTACAAACTATCTAAATGATTCTAAAGAAACGACTGAACTTCAATGTTCTCAATGTTCATCCAATTTCATCAAGGAAATTTCTTAAAGCGTTTCGTATATGTATTGAGTTTGT
This sequence comes from Micoletzkya japonica, assembly GCA_900490955.1. NCBI lineage: Eukaryota > Metazoa > Nematoda > Chromadorea > Rhabditida > Diplogasteridae > Micoletzkya > Micoletzkya japonica. The sequence goes on from LS910722.1 coordinate 15,083, forward strand.
TTCTCCTACGGGGGATTACGGTAGTCTTCCGTTCAGGAAACCTCGTTCCGTACGGTGAACGAGCGGGGGATGAGCTAATCATCGATAATCAACGCTCCTCCGGTCTGACCATCCGCCTTCCCGGCTACTTTCCCTTCTACGGTGGTCGCTACAACTACACGATGGTATTTCGAGTTTGAATTTGGCGCCACAATCAGAACGTGTTACTAACTTCAAATTCTAAGCTTGCTTTTGGAATCGTGTTGATTTCAAAATGCAAATCATGCCGGTGACACTGAAATTGGATGACTCACGGCGCCCGCTTCCCTTCTTTGGCTTATCAATCAATGGCAATGTTTGGATAGGCGGTGAATCAGAGGCGCGAAGAGTGCAATGGAAAAGAGAGCGGAGAGGGACGTGAGAAGAAGAGCTAGAGTAGGTGGCGCATACTATTTAGTCTTCATATTGTTTTTTATGTCCAGATATATGGATTTATTGCTGTTTCAGTGAAACGCGGAAAGCATAGAAAACAAGGAAAGCGAGATAAATGCAGTCGTCGTCTAATCGTTAGAGGACGACTATTATTGGAGGAAAACGAACGTTGAGCGAGCTGCGCAATTCTTTCCGCTAACCACCGTAAAACTTCATCCGGATCCGGCTTTTAGCCTAAGCTGGCATTTTGCCAAGAGAGTTTCACTGTATTTAGCGGAGTGCGCTGCAAAGATTTCTCAACGTTCCTTTTCCTCCAATAATACTAATGGTATCTCCCTCATTTGCAGATCTCGACGAACGGCTTCATCTCGTTCGCGTACTTTTCGGATGACGGGGGACGAGATTTCGTGGTGGGACCCGAAACCTCCTGGCCCAACGAGGCCGACCCCGCACTCATCGCGCCTTTCATGTGCCGGTAATTATACGAGAGTAGAGTGTAGTCCAACACCGACAAATCTAGACAGATTTATTGCTGTTTAGCACATTTGCCATTTGCCTCTCCTGTCGGACAAGGAATAAATAAGCAATTCGAGAAGCTAAGATGAAGCAGAATGCATAAATGCATTCCAGACAACGCATCGACTCGTCGTACGGCAGCGAAAGCTTCGTGTCCTTCCGAATCGAGACGAGAAAGCAGCAGACATCGCCGTACACCAATGGAGACAGCAGCAAGTGAGCACTGCCTTGGGTTTAGGTAATAACCCAAGATCAAATCGGGCAAATCCATATCCTCTGCGACTCGAAATCCTTGTATCTCGTCGCGTCCATTGCTCCACTAATCGGTTTCGAATATAAGAAAAAGAAAACATGTGGATGGGATAAGGGGAGAATATTAAAAGCGAACGAGATGATCCCGTTGAGTCGGCGTGCGTGCCTGGGTCGTCCGGCCTACCACCGTTGTGACTCCATCTCCGACGCCTTCCTGGATGCCATGCAACGCACGCTACAAGGTACTAGCATTTCTCTCATTTTTAGCCATTTACCAGTTCGCATTGTTTTCTTCTACGTATGTATATATATATATATATATATATATATATATATATATATATATATATATATATATATATATATATATATATATATATATATATATATATATATATATATATATATATATATATATATATATATATATATATATATATATATATATATATATATATCTACGATGACACGAGCATTACGACGTAGTCCCGAAAACATGTCTAAAGGACTACTATCTAGGAACGGCTTCGTGGTAGACACTCTCTCTAAGCACTACCTAGAGCATTCCATTCGGGTCTTTTTGACCAGTATGTTTCGCCGCTTTTGGTGAAGAGACGCGTCGCGGTTGTGAATGACGTATGAAACATATACATCGAAAAGAATGGAATGCTCTACAACCCTCTATTACCCTGTATCTACCGTACCCTCAGAGGGCGTGGCGGGAGCCTCAACCTTCCGGGCGGAATCCGCGCTCGTCGTTACGTGGAAGGGTCTCCGGCCGAATCTCGGGACGGAGTCGGGAATGGCCACCTTCCAGCTCGTTTGGCTGAGTGATGCGCAGGTACGCTGAATTTGAGAAGCGCGCCAAATTTAAATTTAAGATTAGGATTTGGCCTGCTCTCATATTTAATTCGTTAGCTAGGTGATGTTATCGGAAAAGAAGCCGGTAATGGCAGGGTCTTCTGTCGTATTCCATCATCAACTACGACCATCTGGGCTACGATGCGGCTGATGTCAATGGAAACAACCGAATCGGACGGTGTCAGGTGGGCTATTTGAGTTATTCTACAGCAAATTTATCTTTCCCGCAGCTTGCTTGAGATTTTTCTTAGTTTTAAAGGAGGTGCTGATCCATGAGTATCTATATCTTTATAACGATGGTATGGATGACTACGGAACAGTATAGATGGCATTATGCTTTTCCAGTGAACAAATATCTTCCATCGCGGAAGAGCGCTGGAGAAACATATAATGCATTGCTATGGAGAGGTGACATTCAAAACACATCTACATTTGTACATGAGCCGTAGATAGGAATGCGTAATATCAATATTATTGCAGGAAAACGAACGTTGAAAGAGCTGCGCAATTCTTTCCGCTAACTTCAGCCGGAGCCAGCTTTTAGCCTAAGCTGGCATTTTGCCAAGAGAGTTTCACTGTATTTAGCGGAGTGCGCTGCAAAGATTTCTCAACGTTCCTTTTCCTCCAACAATACTATCATCTACTATCGTTGGAGAATCTACTCAATAAAGATTGCGAGAATGAATACAATAGGCAGCAAATTACACTGCCTAACTGACGCAAAACGAATAGATCACAATATTCTGAAAGCAGTGTAAATGTGAAGCGAAAGAGATGCCGAAAATAAACCCTGATTTCGGTAGGAACTCTCGCACGGAAAACTTTCTATCCCAAACATTTTGGCTCGTTCGCTTAAAGGAACCGGACCACGAGTTTCTGGCCATAATGGTTCTTTACGTCATTCAGTAGATCTAATCATCCTGATCGGGTATTCCGAGTTTCATGCGATTTCATTCACTCTCCGCTTAGTAGTGAAGGTGTAAAAAGCAACGCGCTTTTCACAAAATCGGATATATTAGCCGATGGAGAAGAGATACAGCTCTGATTTATTGACAAAATGATTTTTTACATTGTTCTGATCATTTTAGTAAAAAGAACGATCGGAAAATAAGGGCGGAAAGGCCTAAGTTGATATATCAGGGTAGCGCGGGAATTCAAATCCTACCGTACTCTTGGGCCGTCTCCTTTAACATTTAGAAAATTGTGAGATATACTTTCTTATCACAGCTTTGCCACGTCGTCTAGTCCCATGCCACACGTGTTTTCAATAACCCGATATTATTGGAGGAAAGGGAACGTTGAGAAAAACGCTAAGATTTGCAGCGCACTCCGCTAAACACAGTGAAACTCTCCTAGCAAAATGCCAGCTTACAATTAGGCCAAACGCCGGCTCCGGCTGAAGTTTTGCGGTGGTTAGCGGAGTGCGCTGCAAAGATTTCTCACAATCAACTTTCTTCTTCCTCCAATAACATTCGAATCGTAAACCCTCTTTGCAGGCCCTCTTCAACGGCGGGAACCACACGGGCGTCGTGCAGGTCGACCTCTCAGAGCAGACGAAGCACTCCCCGTCCACCCTCGCCTCTCGCTCTGCAGTACCACACATCGTACGGGGAAGGTATGGTTGACGAAAATGTTCCGTCAGTCGCCTCATTCCTACTCCCGAGAATGAAGCGGTATGAAGAGAGCGCAGACGAAGTAGGAATGAGTTTACTACTTTTTGTCAATAATACTAGTGACGAAATCGTTCCGTCAGTAAAGTCATTCCTACTTTGTCTGGGTTCTCTTCACATTCGCTTTCTCGTCGGAATAAGGACAGAGGCAGAAATGGGAAATGCTTACTATTAGACAATCGTAAAAAAGAAAATATGGCATAGATAAGCTTATAGTTCACAGTAGAGTCAATTTTAGATAGATTTATCGTTATTTGTGCACATTATGCTCATCCAAATATTGGAGATACATGCACCGCGTGGACGACGTGGTTCGGCCGGGGGGCTGCTCGAACAAGACCGGAGGAACGGGTGGGTGGGGCTGGATATCTCCGGGGTATAGACATACTGAATCATTGACGACATGTGAAGCACGTGCAGAAGAAGAAGACGAAGAGAGTTGCGAGAGGAAGGCAGCCTTTTTTCGGGGTCTCGTAGGGAGGGGCAATTCCAAGGAAGGAAAGATTTCGTTAAAAAGAAATCTTCAAAAGCAAGACTCGAGGCTCGGTCGTGAAGAAGAATAGAGAATCCCTGTAACTTTACATAAAGCAACTTTTTGCATTTTGCAGTTCCGCTGCTCATCTACCCGAATATCGTGACGATGTTGGGAGAGACGACTGTCGAGGTCAACGGCCTGTGTCTCAGCAGCACCATCAACTACGTGATGATGATTGAGCAGACCCAGGTAATTTGCATAATTCGCTGAAATTTGCATAAAATTTCTAATTTGCATTATTATATTGCAGTCGGCTGTATGCCACGTGCTCAGTCCGTCCATAGCGAGATGTACACTGCCGAAGGTTAGACCTTGCTCTGTTTATGCTTGGCATGCCTTCTCAAGTCGGAAAGCGAACGATTTAGAGCCATGACTGGGGCACGAAAACCGTGTACTTTCAACCGCAAAACGGGATGGCAACCGATGAGAAGGCGTACATTGGCTACATCTACTTTGGTAGGCGAAGTTAATTATTTCTTTATTAAACCTGAGAAGACTGTGCGTGTTTTGTAACCGAGAGGAGTGGAAGAGTCGATTTTTGCATTTGGTCCAATTTCAGTCCCGCCCACGATCGACCCGATGCGACTGGACATTGGGGACCTGCACAGGTGTGAAATACATAAGACGTCTTCTTTGTAGTGAGTGATATCTAGCTAATATAGTGGAATGAAAAGATCCGTCGGAAAATCATACCGAACATAAGGCGAGAGAGTGTGCAAAAGTGAGAGAATTAGGCGGATTTCGGAATCAGAGCAACGGACGGACCGGTTTATTCCACTATAACATACCTCGATACCAGGTGGTTCGTCAACCCCGCTCCTACCGCTGCTACTGTCCAGTGGTATCCCCGCAACTTTACCGTCCGCAACACGCAACTCTATGGAACCCAAGGTATCTATTTAGCTCTCCAGACAACGGTATAGCGAGCGAAGACCAAAGATCACCTTTTAGGCCAGCCCATTCCTCTGGATCCCGCAGATTCGAACATCTACAACCTACAACTAGGTGAGCATTGCTCACAATATGATCTGCAGGCGACTTTTGATTATAAGATCAGGCAATAGTTCTATCAAACTGCAAGTTGAAATATATGCATAGATAATTAAGGCTTGTACATTGTTGGATATCGCGAGGCAGAGGACGAGAAGTTCAAGAAGTTCTTGCCGCAGTACAAGGTCATCGCCAGGTAATAATCATAGTTTGATCTTTGATCTCTGATCTTTCGCAGGATCGCGACGCTCGCGAACACGGGCGAGGAGCGGTTCCGGTGGAATCCGGAGACGGCGAACGTTCAGTTGACGCACGTAGAGGAGTGGTACATGAGCAAGTGGGAGCGGAAGTACGACCTGTACTCGTATCGGTACGAATCTTTATCGTCATCTTAATCGAATATATAGAGAGGTTCTGTGGAGAAACGAAGGTCAGAGAACACTCCGAATAGCTAAAATTCGTTAGTTAGGGTGAACTTTGCGTTATTTCGGAAACATACGTTTTCCGCAAAAAATACCCATTCTCGCACATCCGGGACAGTAAATGTCCAGTTTGCGATAAAGGGCGAGGTCCGTTATCTGTGCAGATTCGGCTTCTTCAAGCTGGCGCCGCTCGTGCAGGCCACGGTCTCTGCGGATAAGGACACCATGCACATCGACACGCTCCCCGATGGGTACGGTTGCTCCAGTTTTGCTGCCTTCGGGCACAGTTATGAACCATAATGCAGCCATTGATAACGGGCGGAAACCATAGGGAATGCGGTATGCTTCATAAAGCCTCTGCCAAGTCCTGCACCATACGGTGCAGTACGAAACAGAGAGGCTTGTCTAGGGAAGCAGGAAAACTAAGAAACGGGAAAATGCGGAAACGGAAGAATTGGCCTCTGTTTCAGGGTGGTCTCGTCGCCGGTTCCCCTTCACTGGCTGTGGCCGGACGCGCCCGATGGAGCGTACAAGGGAGCAGTGGACGACGGAGAAGCTAAGGCAGACTTCGTGAGGAAGAAGGTGACGAAATAAAGATAATTAAATTATTATGAATTGTAAGTGACGAAATAAAGATAATTAAATTATTATGAATTGTAATAATCTTCTTTAGGTTACTAATGTGCAATGTACAGCTATGTATCTGAGTGTCTCATGTTTCCGGAAAATTGAAATTTCCACTATGAATAGCGTTTTGCAGTCGCAAGAGATGTGTAAGGAGTGGTTCGCAGAGGACGGCGCCCTGGACAATTTCATTCGGGAAACGGAGAACAACTCATCGTGTCCCTGCAGGTTCGAATGACGTTCCCTCGCTTCTCCCGATCAGCATGCGGCATGGCCAAACCATACCATCTCTGACATGACTCTGATAAAACCTATCCTATCCTAGAGATATAGGGAATTAGATAGCTTCATGATTATGTTTTAGGTAAAGATACCCAAAACAGTTTTAGGTCTGAGGCGTACTAAAATTGATAAAACTATTCAAATAAGCGTTGAGATGTAAGGCGTCAATTGTTCAGATCGGAGCAAGCCCAGGCTGACATTGGTCGGTTCATGCCGCACCCCCGATGCAGCAGGGTACGCTCGTCATTCTTCGTTTCGTGGAAACGAATGCCTCGAAAACTGCGGGATTTCCGTTTCCGGTAAAACGCGATTTGCAGCTTTTCCGCGACGTTTCATGCACGGAGACCCTTGGGTCGGTCGACTGCTACATGTCCGCCCAGAATGTCCAGGGATCGAGGCCGACCCACAACCGCTACGGCGACGAGTCGACGTTAGACTGATCTTTGATCTTTATCTTTGATCTTTGATATCTAATCTCTGATCTTTAGCGCCTACAGTACGCACTACGGACAGACCTGCTGCTACGACGATTCTGGCTACCTCATGCACTCCAGCTACCAGCCGGTGCTCAATATTGGTTCGCAGATCTTTGATCCTTGGTCTCTGACTGTTCTTTAATTTTTAATCTCTTTCTAGTCCTTGTTCTTTATAAAGCCTAGAAAACTAAATATTTTCTACTTTACTGTCGCCTCTCATTGTCAGACGACCCCTCCACCTACTCCCCGGGCTTTCCGACGCGAGCCTACGAGTTTGGCACGACACCCTATCAGGGCATGTTCGAGGTATTATTACTAGAGTTCTGCATGATAGCTCTTTTCATAGTTACCCTTCATACAGTATGAATCGTACATCATGTATATATATATCAATGAAACATATGTTTTGACTAAAAAAGAGTTCGCATGCACATTCGGAACACTTTATTAACTTTCGGAAGCGGCGAAACGGTAGACATTCTAATTCCCGGTTCTTCAGATTCCCGGCTTCTCAACGTTCGCCCACGACATCATGCCGTACTATCTCTGCTGCAAGTTTGCCGATTTCCGCTGTCAGATGTTCTACTGGCGAAGACCCAGCAGTGCCTGTCAGGCATACGAATCGCCGGCCATTGGTAGGGGCATCTTTGATCTTGCCATCTGACCTTTGATCCTTGAGCGGTGTGATCTTTGATATTTCAATCTGATCTTTGATCCACCATAAGTTTTGATCTATGACAGGTCTGATGGCAGGCGGGGGCCTGATAACGACGCTCAACGGCGAGAATCTCATTTTCAACGAGCCCGGCGTCTTCACGCTACTGCACGCACACAGGGTATGGAGGTGGAGGTCAAAGATCAAAAATCAAAGATCAAAGATCGAAGATGAACGATAAGACAGACTATCAAGCTTTGTTTCCAAGAGTATCATGTCAGTGGTTTATTGGTCTACTTTTCTGATTTCTAAAATATGCCCAACTAAGCTAATTCAGACGCTCACAACGCCCGAAGTCCGCATCCAGGTGCGCCTCGAGCGCTTTCCCGACCGCAGCGTCGACTTCAGTAAGCCCGCTGGATTTTCCGCCAAAATTCAAATTCAAATCTTCTTGATTCGCAGGCAAGCTGAACATCGCGCAGCAGGACCTCGTGCAGCCGACCAACGTGACGGTCGCTACCGGAATCGTACTGTCGTCGGACGACACCGATAGGTGGGATACTATTGGCGAATGACCACTTGATCTACACTAGGGTTTGAAAACCGAACCTTTTAATTGCATTATGAGACCGAGAAAGTGATGAGGAGCTTGGATGAATAAAGAGAGTTAGGCGATAAATACGCTAATCGCGCTTGGTTTTAAAACCCTCATCTACACTCTCTTCATGGTCTCTCCGCTTCACACTCTCGCCGGGAATATTCCGGAATATGAATGATGGCAACTTACGACATTTTCCTCAACCATATTATAAAATACGAGTTTTCTGGTTTTATCGAAAGTATCAAGTTGTCATAACGAGAATAAAACAAAAATGATTAGATACACTGAGCGAAAATTCAACACAAATATCACCACGAAATGCACTTCGGGAATAAATTCCCCACCCCGCTAGGGAATAGTTCCCCAAAAAGCAGAAATTTCCCCATCCGGCGGGTGAATTATTCCCGAAGTGCAAATCGTGGGGAAATACTCCCCACAAATTTCTCTGAGTGTAGTTTGGGGCGACCATAGCTTAGGTATACGGTGGTCGTCGTTGAAGTCCCTGATTCAGGGTGCACGTCATGCTGCGAAAGGACACGCGTCGCGGTCGCTACCGTACCTCGATCATCGTGGGAAATGTCATACGGTACTTCGACACGATGCACCTCCAGCGCTACAAGGGTAACGCTTTTACACATTACCCAAGCTTCCAATAATTTGGCAAATTGCCATAAAAATACGCAACTATAACTAGAAATATACCCGGAAAGCGTAAGGTGTAAAATATGTGAATGATGTTCAGGCGTGACAGTTTACGTGAATACGGTAGAGCGGGGCCAAGCAGAGATCTACGTTGTACTGGACGCGGCCCAGATCGGAGTCCGCATCCGGGAGAGCTACTCCATGGACGTCGATCGGTTCGACCATATTTGCAGAGTTCCTAATTTGCATAATTTGCATAGTCTATTATTATTGAAGGAAAGCGAACGTTGAGAGAGCTGCGCAGTTCTTTCCGCTAACCACCGTGAAACTTCAGCCGGAGCCGGGCTTTAGCCTAAGCTGGCAATTTGCCAAAAGAGTTTCACTGTATTTAGCGGGGTGCGTTGCAAAGATTTCTCAACGTTCCTTTTCCTCCAATAATATACGAATATCTATTGCAGCCTCAAACACTTCGAGAGCCTGGGCCTGCTCGATTTCAAGGTGTCCGTGCCGCCGCAGTACAATGTGGTAAGCGAAGCTTTCGAATCTTTTTCACTTTCCGGCCTTTTCTGATTTCAAAAATCGCACAATGCAGAACTCGTACCACAACCACGGAGGAGCGACGCGTGCTAAGATCGAGGGGCTGCTGCTACCGTATCCCGATCAGGCCTTCCAGGTACTATAGTCTAGAAAATCGGAACGTATAAATCGCGATTCCGCTGCTACGGTGTTTAGAGAATTTTTCACGCTTAAGCGATACCATTTCATTCCCGGGTAAGATATCAGGTACATGGATAGCTTTTTGAGACCAGTAGCACATAGAGTTTCTCCTAGTACACACTAGAAGTTGAGTAGCTCAATTTTAAAGGCACCGGAATTGGCGCTACGACCAGAACGATTATATCTTCCCTTTTTCTCTACTATATTATTATTCAACCCGTCCATATGCTATCAGTTCTCTAGAATGTTTAGTAAAGATATATACACAGAATGGATGGTGTCTTCACGGTCTAATCTTTTGTTTGATTGTCTTTATAGTTATATTATTTGTCTTCATCTTTATCTTTATATTTTATCTCTATAGCTTGATCTTCATAGCTCGAATAATGCTATTTCCAGGATATGCGTGAGGGTGCCTCCGTCCCGTGGTCCAATGTCAACAGCGAGAGCATCCGTCAGCAGATGCTCACCTGTGCGTCGATCTCTGATCTTTGATCTTCGATCTTTGATCTTTGCTCTTTGCAGATCGCATCCGCGGCGACTACGCCTTCGGCACGAGCCAGTACCAGGGGGGGGGCAACGACGAGAACCTGGACCTGTTCGAGTCGCGGTCCGACTCGGAGAAGCTCTTCCAGGTGAGAGATCAAAGATCAAAGATCAGAGAACAACGACCTTCAGGCCTACTCCGACTTCTACCTCAAGGGCCCCGTGTACACGATGCCGTCGAAATATGCGTCGTGAGATTTCATGATTTCCTTCGTGTTTCAGGAATTTTAACAAAAATCAATAAGAATACAAAAAATAGCTTCATATAAATTCAGAATTCCATTCGTCCCGCAGACCGAGATGCAGGTCCGCTCGTTTCTCGATTTCTGCAAGCAGAAGTTCGGTGAGTCTAGCGATGGTCGGAGTTCAAAGATCAAGGCTCAAGTATCAAAGATCAACGATCAACTTCAGACGCTTCGTACGCGCCGCCTGCGGCCGTCCGCGCGCACAAGCGCTGTCCGCGCGATGCGGCCGCGCTCGAATCGCGCTGCAACTATGAGGCCGCTTGCATCTTCGACTCGCTCTATCTACAGGTTGGCGGGATAAAGCATCAAAGATCAAAGATCATAGGACAATGTCCACTTCAGGACCCCCTCCTGGGCGTCGCCGCGACCACCTTCCTGCACACGTTTGTCGAGGATCGCAGTTCGGTCATGGCGCATTGTGAGTTGCTCTTTGATCTTTCGATTTAGCCTTTTGATCTTTGACCTTTGTCATCAAGTGCATCTTTACAGATAACAGCTGTGGTGCGATGAACCTGGAGTACCCGGAATACATGATCAAGGTATCACAAGCTTTATGACACGCGAGAAGAGTTGAAACATATCGTGGTTTTCTTATTTCAGCTATATATATTTATTTCTAAAATATCATTTATCCTTCCCACAGGGCCCCAATACGGCCGCTCCAGCCTACCTAGAGGGCGACAAGCTGTCCTTCTCCTGCTACCAGACCCACATCATCAAGGGCGACTCCGAGTTCACCTGTGAGATCAAAGATCAAGGACCAAAGATCAAAGATCAAATTCAGGTCAGAAGCTGCCCCTCTCGGTCAAGGAGCAGCATCGGCTTGGGCTGTCCGGCAGCGAGGAGGAGTACCGCATGCAGTGGACGCAGGGTGGCCAGCCTTGGTGTAGACCGAGGTACGGGGGGGGGG
>LS910722.1:35761-46000 GCA_900490955.1 Micoletzkya japonica
AGGAGTAATGACCGCTGTTACAAAGGCTGTGTTCTCTTAAATAGAGGATACGAATCGTGTACTGTTGATGCTTATGTTTCACGCATCATTCAAAACCGCGACGCTTCTGGCCACCAAAACAACGAAACTTATCGTCGAAAAGTACACGATTTGTATCCTCTACTCTTTAATTGTTGCCTTGTTTTTGTTGCTTGTTTTTTTGTTACTTGTTATTGATTGTTGAAAAGAGATAATAAAAATATGTATGATCTACATTTTCAGGTTGACAAACTACGGTAATGAGTGCAAATAGCTGGGACCACTCGCTGAACACCCCCTGACAAAGGGATTCTCCCCCCGAGCCGGGTTGAGAGCGACCGGCAGGTCGATTCAATTCTCCCCCCGAGTCGGGTTGAGAGCGGCTTTAGCGCCGATAGGATGGGCTTGGGTAATCGTGCAGCTTTGTCTTCCTCGGTTCCAGTCGTTCGTCCTGTTCGAGACGTCACTCCATCCCTACGAAGTCCTGCAGAAGTCTGGGATGAGAATCGGAACATGCGACATCAGTTGAACCGCATACATAGTGAATATCGTAATCGAGAGTTTGAAGCGGTAGCAGTTGAAAGGACATGGGAAATGAGGAATGAACATCTCAATAATCGTCTCAATGATGTACAAGAAAGGCTCGATGCATCTCTTAGAAGGGAACATGATCTCTCTATCTTGTGTTCGGATTTGGAGAAAATGACAAACATTTTGAGTACTAAGATTGAGAGGCGGGAGGCGGAGCTCGAAAATGTTAAAACCAGCGACAAGATTGACCTGGAGGCAGCTCTACAGGAACAGAATGAGGCTTTAGAGGGTCTAAGATCCGTAAATAACATTGTACCTGTTCAATATCTCACACAGAAAAGTGTCACAGATGAACCGGGAAACGAAACGATGAAGCATTACAACCTACTTTCTAGAACCGGAAAAGCCAATCAAATTGACAGTATATATCGCACTGTTGAATACATGTTCAAGGGTAGAGGTCTCACTGGAGATGATGCAGTTGATGATGAGAAGAAGAGTCTGACCGAGGGTTGGCTGAAACTTGGCAGAAAGGTAGGCGTCATGTTCACTGGCGAACGCCGTAAGATGACGGTAGAAGAACAAGCTCTCTTCAATCTTACGTTTCCTAAGGCTAACATGGCCGAGCGGATGAAGGCAATGCTTCGCCAATTCGACATAGACCTCGATATATTTGCTCCTAATAAGAAATCGCGAGAATTCTTAAAGTCAATGAAGTCGGGGTACAGTACTCGTGAGATGACGGAGAGAGTGAAGAAGCAGAAGAAGGGTCGACGACCTCCGGAAGAAGCTGAACTGGAGAAGCTGGAAAAGAAGAACAAGAGGGAGATGAGTCTACGAAAGAAGACAGAAGAGGACAAGGGAGAGGATGACAATGTGGACGTCGTGTACGACGATATTCGAGAAGTGCAAGTGGTCGTTCTGGAACAGGACGAGGTCAGGGAGGAGTTCGAGAAGCGTGTTCGGACTGGAGTATCACGGGGGAGACTGGACCTGAAAGGATGTTTTGCTGATTCCAATGGAGTCGGCAGTGTGTGGGCTGGGCTCACTCTCGACTGCGGGGATAACATCACCAAGGGGGGAATCCTCATTGGCAACCTTCTGTTGCCCAACAGTCGTGTGAACATGCAGCTCACTTTCATGTATGATGGGCAAGACTCCCGTTTCAATCTGGATGGAAAAGTGTCCTCCACTCTGCAAGCTATGAGCAATCTTCCTCCCGTTGATACTGTAGATCCCGATGGCAATCCACTTACAGTACCCGTTGAGTCCTTCCTGGTTGCTGATGGCAAGGCAACATGTACTGTACTCGGACATGATGGTGCCATGGCTACATTCAATTGCCCCTATTGCAAGCGACAGAGAGGGACAACGTATGGCCAGAGACTAATGGAAGGGACGACGATTGATGGAGAAAAGGCTTATATGTACTGTAGTGAGGATGCAGAGAAGAGAACATTGAATGACAATTCCTACCATCTGCCCAAACCATTACAGTACTCTATGAGCAAATCCCCCCTTCTCCATGTCCATGTCGATAACGTGGTTCCTGAAGTGATGAACATCATGTCAGGAGTGGTCGTTCCCTTTGTCCTTGCCCTTAAAGAAATCTTCGTTCGAAAAGACTTCGAAGCAAGTCAGATTCCTTGGCCTGGCACTCTCGACAATGCCAAGAAGATGCTGAAACAAGTTCAGAAGGACATAACCTCTCTCATTTGTTCTGAGAAATCAGAAACAATTGAAGAGAAGCGGAGGAGCATTACGGCCAATAAATTCAAATTGTGCCAATATGCAAAGGCAATGTCTATTGCAATTCGTCTGGACGGAATGAATGGCAAAGTACTCGATAAGAGACTTCGGCGATATAACCTACAAGGGAATTTCTATGGGGCAATGACGGGGAATCAAATCAAGAAGATGCTGGAGAAGGACGTCATCGATGAGCTGTGGGAAGGAGTAAGCAAGGAGGAAATGGGCACTTATAAGGAAATGATGTGCACGCTATCAGTCATCTTTTCCTACGGTGCTGCTAGATTCTACAGTATGCAAGAGATCAATGTCTTAGACTCTTACATACGGAAGTTGGCGATTCTGATGGGAGTGAGCCAGGAATGGAAGAACAGACAGGTTACACAGAAATTCCACATTCTGTTCGAACATGTCATTCCATTTATGACAAAATGGAAGACATGGGGTATGCTCTCATCTCAAGGAATCGAAGCAGCCCATCCTGCCATAACCAATCTCCTCTTCGACTATGCTTCTCTTAAGCCTAAGACGAAGCGCTTCAATTCGGTCGCCACTCAATTCAACGCCAAAGTGAAGCTTCGTGATGGATCTTCACTCGCACCGCAGGCAAAGAAGCACAGGCAGCATGCCTTTCAATTCGCTACTAACTACACTCAAAAGAAATAGCCTACTGTCATAGTCTAACTGGTGACACAGTTTATCCTTTTTCTAAAGAACTAATACCTAAATGCTAAATGATAAAAGTTTTTTTTCATACTCCCTATTTACACACAACACATGGGTACAGAACATAAATACGACAGAACGAAAAATATATACCTGTTACTCGAATGTACTCCGAATACATTAGTTATGACCTGTAAAGAAAGAGGGGAAAGTAAAAAACAGCGAATCGGTCCGATCAGCTGATAGCAGCCAACCTAAGCCGAGTGATGAGTGCCACAAACTACATTTGGTGCGACTACAGTAGTCTGCGACAATTTTAAAAACCAGAAAATGGTCTGCACCTAGGGCACCAAGGTCCCACACCAAAAGTGGGCGGGACTGGGCGCTTGATATAGCGTGGGATTGGAAATTGATTACAATTCGCGCCCACTTCTGCGTGATCACACCCTTAACAAAAGTAGTGACTGCAACGCGACCGCAGCGCATACGCCTATCACACCGCAAATCCAAATCGTTTGAACTGAAATTTTCGCGCGCAGCGGGATTTGAATGCCATCTTGCAGTTCGACTGGCGTGACAGAATAGCCCTAACATAGCGTGCAGTCGCTCTGACAGTGGGTCGATCGCCTTGCTCTAGGATTTTGCGAGTATTTCTTGTTTCTAATGTTTTATTGGCACATTATGCATAGTCTCAAGCGTTTGCTCAGCAATGCGCTGAAGTTTAGCGCATTTTTGAAAGTTTTGACGTGACTTGTTATGCGAAAATCGAAAAAAAATTTAGATCGGATCACCCTGATTCTGAATCAGGCATTCCCATTTTCTGATTTTCCGTTTGAGCTTCACTATCCCGCTTAGAAGAATCTTTCTCCGAACGAGAGACCGTGCAAAGTGAGAAGAGCGCAGAGAGTGAAACAGTTTCATTTAACGCGATCTGGGAAACCGCGAAAATCTAGCAGTGTATTAGTAATATTCGATATGCAATCCATTCCGTAGTGTTTAAGTTCTGAAGTGAGTACGCTCCATGCTTCAGAATGCCGTCGTCAGCGCGGTCCTTCCGTGACTTTGACCATTCGTCGTTCGCAGACCGAAGGACTCTCGTAGTTGAGGGATGGTCCTTTGTCGTGTCTGCAGAGGTTCGTCCACCATCTCTTTTCCTTCCTTCTCTAGGCTATTACCTTGAAGCTGAACTCAAATGGTAGGCAAATCAGCACGAGGTTCCGATGCAGTCTGATACTCCCCAATTGCGACGGTGTCTGCGTCTCTACAATTTCCATACCGGAACTCGTTCTAGCTTAAAATTATTTATCACACGATAGGTATGGGAATGATACTGTAGTACCTTTTTCGAGTACGTATAGAGCGTACGTGCGCAGAGCTCGAAAATTTCCAGCGAGCAATGCTTTAGCCGTTAGTATTTCTACATGTTGAGAGAGCTCAGAGTCGATTGTAAAGCTAAGATCACGGAGTTCAGAGCAGACTGAGATTGGCGCCCCGCCTATGAAATAGCGCCGTTTGGTGTTCTTTCTGCCTAAGTGCAATTTTTGATTATGAAAATATTTAATCGCCTCAAATCCTCAAATACTAATAATTGAAAAAAATCAAATCAAATCAAATACTCTCAAATCAAATACTAATAATTGTAAGCATGTTTGTCTTCAGTACGTGAGTATGTACTCGGGATTCTTACACGGACTCCTTCTTGGTCAAGGCTTCGAAGAGGCCAGAGCTGAGCAGGTACGCGATTGTTCTTGTTTACTTATGCAAATTCATATATCATTCAGATATGTGAGTAAGCTTAAGAACTGAACTATTGAGCTTTTGAACTATACACCGACGCTTATTCTTGAGCGACCGATGTGTCTCGTAAAAAGATTGATGCTTCCGATTTTACCTAATTAGTTCGATTCCCTCAGTTCACATCATTGTCCAAATAATTACTTTTAAAGTCCGATCTTTTTTAAATCTGAAATAGTACGCCTTGAAATACGGTAGTCAATGCAGGTGCAATTGGTCGACGTGAAGGCGTCCGTCTTCACTCGATTCCTCGATCTCATCTACCCCTGTCACGTTCCCGTCCAAGGTTTCTCCATCCCAGCTTGTCGTTCAATCCATCGAAAGTTTATGCGGAATTTCTGTCTTCAGGCTAGGGAATGTATTAGTGTCATCGTTAGTATATTTAGTGGGTCATTCTAGTCGTGTCTTGGCATGACTGTAAAGAGAAGTGTAACTCATTCGTTTCATTTTCGCTTAGATAACTGTATCAAGGGTTGAAAAAGGGCTATAGTTTGAAGAACGGCGTTGTTGAGAATCGTGGGCGCCGGAAGTACTGTCACTGGGATATCGATTCCTCGCTCCATACGCGATTGAAATGTGCGAACGAGTCATAGCAGAGTCTGTACAGGTTATCATAATAATATACTACAGTAATTAAATATTTATTGTATAATATATTGTACTGCCTTTTTACAGTATTTATACTTATAAGCTTATAAGCTAGTTAATACTTCCTTATAGTGGTCCAACAAGATAATTGTGCCCAGTAGAAGCAGGTGATGTAGCCTACCTTATTCCAATACGTTATTCGAGGCAGATCGTATGTCTGCGATAGTTCCACTCAATATCGCAGCTCAGCACGGAACACTGGAATCGTGTGTGAGTTGAACATTTTTGAAATTTAAGAGCTCACAATGTCAGATGATTACTTGAAGTTAAATGGTAATCAGATATGATCACTGAACGATCATTCAAGATGTGCACAGACGAAATGTCTAATTTAGAGACGGTACATCGTGAACTATCCATCTCTTGGCCAGTTTATGGATGCAAACAAGGGTAGATTGAGCGACGATGTCAAAGTATTCCTATTCGATCACTACGATGGGCGATTGAGAGGGAAGAAGGTACGATATAGTAGAGAAAAGCGGAACGTATAATTCGAAAATACGGTCTGGTAAAAGTTACTGGCCTTAGCGAGAAGTGGAATTTATGCGTCATCTTCGGAATGATTTATTTTCGATTTTACTGCTATCGATTTATTCTGTACCTTTGGGTGCTGCGTGCGTTCTTACAGCTTCTTTCATTTTTCTTTTTTCAGTTTTGCTCATTATTGAGATTATGATCTTGCATCTAAAAACCGAGCTGTGATCAGACAAAATAATGTATCAAATGTGGTCTATTTCGTTCATGAGTGTGATATTATGACGAAATACTCAAATTAAAAAAAGAAAATAAGAAATGACACGAAATTACAACAAGAGACCGCTATAACCGCTTCTACAGTTTCGTGAAATTCCCGGGAAGAATATATCGTTCCGCGCATAAACACTTCCGTGTTTTATCTAGAGGGCCTGGCATCGGGGGATCCCTGGACCAATTATATCTTCGTTTTTTCTCGACTATAATATACTGTATCTAGAACTGTGACTAGAGATGGTAAACGATGAAGTAGAGCATTTCTGGCAAGAGTTATTCTTCTTTTGCCTCCGTATTTTATGTTTGCAGTAGGTGGTAATAGTTGCGAAGTACCGCATAATCAGAGGCTATCGAACCAGTTTACGGTAAAATATATAAAATAATTTAATATGTTTAATAAGTATGGGAAGTAGTAGAGGGTATTGTTTATTGTTAGAATGCTTCGTCATCTGGTAATCTTCCCTTCGCTAATCTTCCCTCATGGGATCGGTTCGATCAGTCAAGAATGTCGTGTACGCGAATAGTTGTGAATGGTCGCGACTTTGTTCTATCGACATCGGTATGTTCCTTGTTCCGAATTAATGATAGGCTAATTAAAGGTGGTGTAAGTAGAGTCTCTGTAGCCTTATATAACTGCGTTTAGTGAATTTCGAGCCCTAATAATGGGCAAAAATATAATCAAAATAAAAAACCTACGTAGCTACGTTATTTACTCACAATCAGTCAGATAACATGAACGAAGTTGTTTATTTGAAGTACTGAAAATTAAAAAAAGTAAAGGTGCGATTTTTTTTAAATTTAGACCAGCTACACTATAGAATAGTTGTCGGAAAATTGCTTTTGATCGAATGTTTGGCTTCGTTTTCCTTATTGTAGTCTGCGAAGTCTGTACTGTACAGTCTTTAGGGAGTTTCTAATGTCACTCTATTTAATTCGCCTTTAAGCTTAAGCTGAGCTGCTAGGACTGCATACATATGTTAATTAAATATTTGATTGTTTTCACAAGGATTAGGTTGAACTCCATGCTAATTGTAAGAGAACATGTTGTCTTGCAGTACTTACGCATGTACTCGGACTTCTTTCGGGAATGGTTATGTGATCCGGATGATAAGAACAACATGCCGGTGGTGGGTTGGCTGTAGGGTTTGAAAACCAAACCTTTTTATCGCATTATGAGACCGATAGAGTGATAAGGAGCATGAAAAAGTGGAGAGAGTCAGACGATAAATACGCTAATCGCGCTTGGGTTTCGAACCCTGGTTGGCTGGATAGCATTGTGTACTATCTTTAGAACAGAGCTTCTCCAGATCAGTCCTTTTGATGATTATGCCTGTCAATATAAGCAGAAATTCGTATATAGATATGCTGTTTCGATAGCTCTTTGAAAGCGTCTGAGAGGGAGTGGCGACGGGATGGGGTTGTTTTGTTGTGATAAAGGATGGCAGACTAATTGGATTAAAAAGACTAATTGGATTAAGAGTGGATTAAAAAGGTCCGTCGGAAAATCATTCCGAATATAAGGCGAGATAGTGTGCGAAAGTAGGAGAATTAGACTCATTTTGGAACGGAAGAGACTAGACGGATCGGCGTATTCCACTATACCATTGTATATTTGCTGTTCCACGCATTGTCGAATGGAAGACGACGTCGATTTTTCGCTGCGGCTAAAGGACAGTATACTGAGCGAAAATTCACCACAAATATCACCACGAAATGCACTTCGGGAATAAATTCCCCAGCCCGCTAGTGAATAATTCTCCCAAAAAAAGCCGAAATTTCCCCAGTCGGCTGGTGAATTATTCCCGAAGTGCAAATCATGGGGAAATATTCCCCACAAATTTCTTTGAGTGTATCACCATCATAAATAATTTTCACTCAAAGTGAAATAGTCGAGAATTGTGCTTGTCAAGAAACTCAGCTAAGCGAAAGATAAAAGAAAAAGGAAAGGAATAAAAAAAGTAAACTTTAAAATGCGATCACACTATCTAAGAATTGTTATATTTTTCTTTTTATAACCTTCGTTCTCTACCTTTCTATTCACTGGATCCTGTTTCGTTCATTTTACGTAATGTTCATTATAGTTCGTTCTGGAAGACATGTCCATTGAGGCCTTTACGGCATTCCTCAATTCCATCTTCCCATGCCACTTATCGGTAGAAGGTAACTATAAGCAAAACAGACGGTTCATGCAAATCGCAATTGCATTGTTTACAGGCGTTGGGGACAACCCTTCGTACAGACAATCCTGCGTACCCGACAAGGTTGCGTGCCCGACAGGGCATCGTACGCAGCCTTGTCCGTACGCTGGCTTGTCCTATACGCAACGATGTCCTATACGTAGATATGTCACGTATGCGCTTACAGTATCATCTTCCCCGCTCCTTCTGGATGCGTGCCTTCGCCTTCGCTCGCCGCATCTTGCGGACGCGTGTGATGAGATCATCAAATCGGCCGTTGTGGTACTAAATTTAAGCTTTAGTTACCGCGCCACTAGAGTATACTCTCTACAATATCCCATTTCCTTTCGTATGTGTGCGCCGACCCGAACTACTAGATAAATATGGGTGCTTGGCCCAATCATTTTTCTAATATTACATGATATAGTGGAATAAAAAGTTCCATCAGTTTATCATTACGAATAGCATGCGAGAGAATGTGTAAAAGTGAGAGAATTAGACGCATCTTGGAATCAAAGAAACTCACGGACCGGTTTATTCTACTTCCAGTTCCAGTTTTACAACTTTATCTGGACTAGCAGTGGATTGGGGCCCAAGGAGGGGGCTTTGATGTAGATGGGAGAGGTTAGAAACTTCGAATCTTCTTCGAAAACGCACTCAGTCCGAGTTGCCGTAGGATCTTGAGTAATCCTGTCGATCCTCGTTTGGAGCTACTCCCCCCGTGCTCCAAGTCTTTAGGGGGGAGGATCCATCCTCTTTTCCGCGATTGAATAGACGTGGGGCACTCAGATGACAGACGAAATGGAGAGCCGACCGCGCGCGAGAGGAACAGAGAGAATGAATATTCTGCTATATGCTAGAAAATTTGAATTGTTTTGGAACTGAAAATTTTAGATTTCATACTGTTTCTCTCCTTTTTCCGACGTATGTTTCCCTTCAGAACGGTCGTATGTCGTCCTTCGTTCCTTTGAACATTGCAGCTAAGTACGGCCTACTCAATGATTGCGTGAGTTGCTTTGACTTCATTTTTTCCAGCAAAAAAGTTTATAGTAGAGAAAAGGGAAGATATAATCGTTCCGAGCGTAACTCAGATTCCGGTGCCTCTAGAATAATAATATCCAATCCTAATACCTCCTATTTGAAAGTCTTGGTGGCGGTGATCTCAAAAAGCATTAGGACTCTCCGATATGTTATTCTAGAGCGGAATGGTGTTGCTTCAAAGTTCGAAAGGCTGCTAACCAGCGTAGCTCGTAGAACAGAATTATACGTTCCGTTTTTCCACCACTATACCATACAAGTTTTTTTCTTCATTATTTTACGTATATTATAGCATCATTGATCACACTTGGTGAAGCCATCCGTGGCTATTTTTTTCAGAAGCACTACCTCTCGGGATACGCCTCTTTGCCCGATTTCATGAGGAACAATGCGGGGGAAGCAGAAGAGGCAGTCAAATTGTGGATCTTCGACTACTTCCACCCTCCCCCCTACGACGGGCCCCACTGGTTCCGATACATAGCCAATGGCATTCTCGTGCTTACTCTTGGTTGCTGCTTTTTCGCAGTGCATCGAAGTTACTTTGCTGTTTAAAGGGACATGGAAGCGAAAAAATTTGTGAAACCGAACATGACCATACTTCTGGAATATGTTTCTGAGACGATAATAAAGATAATAGTGTTTGAAAAATATGTTTAAAAAATTTCTACTGCGAGAGATATTTATTTGTTCCGGGAATACGTCGATGCCGTTTACCTTGTTCCTATGCGCTAAACGCCGTAAGACTGCGCCTTGGCTGGGAAACGATTTTTAGGATATCTCGCGAAGTAGACATTTTTGTGCACTCTGGTTTTGGTTTTTATATTATTTAGGCGATAAACTTTCATATGAAAGCCAATCTTTTTTGGCT
>LS910722.1:68026-92248 GCA_900490955.1 Micoletzkya japonica
ACGAGGGAGATCCCTGGATGGAGAACAAATATCTGCAAAAGCGAGGAGGGTTAAGAAGTGCGAAGAGGAGAGGTCATGGGGGATAAGGGGGAAGGGGAAAGGGAAGGGGGAGTACAGGACGCTTCCCTTTTCGACGCTTTTCCCCGGTTCCCTTTCAGGGTTCACCCTCTGTAGGCATGCCACGGTATTCGTAGAGATCTCAAGCATAACCGAGAAACGCGTCAAAAAGAGAACCCTGAGGGAAAGCAGACTGGGGCACGGAGCAAGGAGTACATGCACAAACTGAACCGTTTGAGTGAAACAAGTCAACTGGCCAATCGTGCATCGGATAGGCACTTATGTCCCTAATCACGGTACGAGTATAAGAAGCAGAGCATTTCATGGTTATGTTTCAAGATCAACTGATACAGAGCATACCGTATACGGCTGGCTATTGTGTGGCACGCGAAGCATAACAGTCAAAAAGACCCGAATGGAATGGTCTAATAAACAACTACTATCAGTTAGTCAATCGCACTTTGCGAGGGTTTTCGGTGAGAATACGAAGGGAAAAGGCAGGTACGAGTGTGAGTGGCTCACAGGACAAGGGAACAAGAGAGCAAGGAGGACTTTTTTTGAGAGAGATCACGCTCGCTGGAACAGGCATCACACGACACTTGATAGGCTTGAGAAATGGGGAGGGATCCTTTAAATACAAGGGAATTATTTACAAAGCGCAATGAAACAGTCCGTGTTGGCCTCACTTATTGATAATATCATATTAGGCATATTATCTATACCCGAGAAGAGCCAAGATGGAGGAATGCAAAGAAGTGTGTTCACTCGAAATTCAGTTGTGACTCCAAACCCCATAGTACTGCTGAGCACCTAGCAGACCCTATACTGCGCTGTCATCCGAAGATGATTATCACATAGATGCGAAGGGGGGAGGGGACGGAGGGGGAGGACCAGATATCCTCTTTACTCTCTCCCTCCCCTCCCCCTCCCTCCCATCCCTCGCAGTGTGATATAAGGTGGACAGAGGGTTGCATCGATTGACTAAAGGGAAAAGAGGGAGGGAATGGGGATCAGATAGGATGAGATGAAGGGGGGGAATAAGAAGAGGGATGTGGATGGGAGGGGGGAAAGTACAAGAGTCGCATTCATGGAGAGAGATCATCATTTGCCATTTGGTTACCATCTGCATTTTATAATAAGGTAGTTGCCACAGAAGTCACTCAGGCCACACTATAAATCGAAGATAGTGGGAACTTGATTGCAGGTAATAAGAACTCGGGAAGATAAGGAGACTCAAGCGAAGCATGTCAAGAATGTCCGAGATAAGAGCGGGATTGGAACGAGGCGAGATTTGAGAATTCTACACGAAGGCCCTGGCAAGCCGTGACTTGCTGTTTGTAGGAAACGGACCATTTTCATGCTTACGTTTCGTGAGCCCCCGTCTACAAAGGCAGCATACAAATGAATGTGAAACGCAAGTGAAAACCTGACCCTTTCAATGCTCTCTAATGCAAAGAGAGAAATGAAGCCATTAGAAGGGGGCGTTTCATCAACTAAGGTAGGGGACACGTCTACCTCGATACATTGCATGACTAGGATGTGAATCATCGGGAAAAAGACGAGAATAGGTTAGGGAGGAGGAGTACTTATGCGCTCGGCTGAGCACACCTTACCATTGGAATATCCGGAATTGTAGGACCATACTATCTGTCCTGGTTAGTAGACCATCAAGCTACAACAATTGACAGACCGTAATGGCCTACTACATACGAATGATATACGGTAGAAATATCCATGGAAATACAGCAAAAAAAAGCATTATCTGGTTGCTGTTTCTACACAGAAATAGTTGCACTATGGACATAGGAGAGGGAGGAGAGAAGAGAAGAGGTGACGATTAGTGTCAAATCGTGTTAGACTCCACGGAAAAAGAAGAAGAGGGATGAGACGGGTTGGAAAAGGAGGGGGGAAAGGGCTACTGCAATAGAGCACATGATTGCCCTTGCATCTTCGGGAATATATCCACGAAGAATAAAAAAAAGAGAAGACCAAAAAGCAGAAGTAATATACAAATAGATCAGGAAGCTGAAAGCGAGAGGAGTCTAAGCGATGAGTAGTAGTGAAGCCCCCCGTCCCCCTCCCTCCTTCTACCCTCTCTCTTACTGTTCCCCCCTTCTCTCTCACTCATTCCCTCCCCCGTCTTAAGAAGCCATTGACTAGAGGGAAATACGACAGTTGGCGCATTTCGTTAGTTAAGAGGAGAGTAGACGAAGGGAAAGATGGAGATGAGAGGAGGGGAGACTCCTTATGGGAGAGCGACTCCTGGTGAGAAGCTTTTCCCCGTATTTTACGAGACTGACAGACCACTAAAGAAAATTATAGGTTATCTACTCTAGTCGCAAAAATAGTCACAAGCCGGATGTTCAGGTCTTGTGCTTGTTTGGACCCTCAAAGGACAGAAGGGAAAAGGGGAGCTAGTTAGAGGGGGGATTGGGATAGGAAGGGAACAGATGCGAAAGAAGGCGACAGAAGAACGAGGCTATGAAGAAGCAGTATGACCTTCAAGCTTTTAGATAACATGATAAGCATTTAGATATTAACAGGAAAGGTATTGTTTTCCTCCTACAGGCAAAGAAAATAAATTAACTTGCGCAGTTGATCATGCCTAATAACGAAAATGATTCCAACACCAGCCCCCGTATCAATTGCCCCTGTAGCAGCAGCTACAGCTCGAGGTACAAGAATTAAAAATTTAATTACCCGCAAATGATCCGAAAGAGATCATTTGCGGGTAATCAAATCTAGCGGTGGAAATCTTCAACTATTGATCACAGCACTTTTCCCAGATGCAAACCATGCATTAAAAAGAAGAAAAGAAGAAAAAAATCATTACTTAAAAGGGAAGACTTACTATGTAACCTTAACTCCATCGAAATATCGTTTAACGTTCCTCACGGGTTCACAACAATCTTCGTAATTTGTCCGGCCGACCTCTCACAATGAGAACAAGGGAAGAAATGCTCAATGGACATACATGGGGTAGTGTTGTCCGAACATTTTTGCAGGCTGCCTTACATGATTAGGGAAAACCAAAAGCAGCCATCCTAACAAGTGTTTTACACTATGATTCTTTAGTGCAGGCTCCCATCCTAGCGTCCGATCGGACAATCACGCCCATGCATGTCAACGGAGGAGCGAGTTTGAGACGGCCCACGCAGAAAAAAAAGAAAAACAATGAAGAGAGATTCGCGTGGAGACTCGCATGGCAGAGGAAGAGAAATAGTATGGCTTTCGGTTAGACGCAGAGTCAACCTGAGGTCAGAAAAGTGGCACTATGGTTCATAGTGTCATTTTTCTGACCTGAGGTGATCCCTGCGTCTCCTATAATCTTTCGCTCTCTCGCTCCCTCTGACCTCGGGTTCTTATTGTGGCCTGAGGTCGAGTTGATTTTTTGACCGGAGGTTACAGCCATTTCCTTCTTTTCCAAAAGCAAAAATGCATTGTGTTGCTCAAATTACAAATCAGGGCAATAAATACGGAGGCAGTTGTTTTCTCCTAAAAAATGACGAAACTGCGGATCAAGAACGAACCTATAGAATGGAATCTTGCAGAATTGCGCATATCAAGACGACTAACCCTAAAAAGGTTTTAAAAAGATCAGTTGCAAGTTGAATACCAACTGAAAAGCGCAAGTTTCATAATCATAGTTTAAAAATCGGCCTACCATTGTACACAATCGTGAATCATTAAGCTTACCAATATAAATTCTATCAAAATCAGGTCTAGCAAAGTAAAATTCAAAAAAAAATAGTTGAGCCTACCACCGGTGCCCCAAGAGACTGTGTTATAACAGGCAACAAGAGTTTCTAGCTGAAACCGTGTGAAAGCAGAATGGTGCACGGGCACAGGCGGGAAAGTGTAGCTGAAACAGCGAATGAGCGGATTTAGCGAGGAGAGAAAGAGAAGGAGAAGGAGAGAGAAGGAGGGAAAAGAAGCGCGGTGGCTTGTTTACTCAAACATGCCATACAGCCCGACCGAACACACTACTGGACACATGGTGACTGGGCCAATAACAAGGGCTGAGATAAGGAGCAGTCATCATACGATTGGAGAGAAAACAAATATATTTTTAAAAAGGAGAAAAATATTAAAAGGAAATTGAAATTAATATTGAGCATAAGAACAGCAGGAAGAAACACGAATAAACCTTTACGATGAGATTTACATTAGCGTAGGTAGAAGCCACATCTAATATGCGTAGGGACAAAAGAATAATAAAGCGCCGCGGGCGTTCGAAATTCAAATTTGCCATTTATTCGGAACGCGCGAAAGGCTGGGCCGACTTCCGCTGTTTAGCGCACTAAGCTGCGCACGTCCTGACGCAACTCTGGTGACACCAGAAATCGCTTCACCACGGCCACTTTTGGTGACATGCGAATTTTCAATTTTTTCGCAACTTTCGTGATTTGTGATGGCTTGAGGCGGTTAACGTTTTGGCTAGTGACGTGTTTGCCTTGCAGAGTGTTGCCGTGAGGACGAGTATTGAGCTACGGGTTCGGGACGCTCTGGTAGGGATCGTCTGAGAGTGTAATCAGAGGAAGCGAGGGTCTCGATGTCCGAGGAGCGAGGACCGAACACGGCAAGCAAGGAAGACACTAACGGAAACACGCACAAGAAGAGGCAAGCGGTTGATTGATATCTTGAGGCTTTCGAGGATTGCGTGGTTCGCTGAAACAAGGCTTTTGTAGCGCACTGCGCTCCGTTATGGGCGGAGACCTTGCACGGCGCACTGCTGTGCTTTTTGGAGTAGTGCGCAGGCTTCTTAGTCTCATTAGAGATCGACAGAATTATTGATCTTGCTTTTTACACGGTTTGTGGTGACTCAATAGCTGTTTCAGTCTCGTGAATAGCTACGAATCGGGCAGTGATTCATCTCCGGAGAACGGGCGAAGACAGTCCGGCCGAGTGACTCCCGACGCGTCTACTTGGACTAAAGGTCGGCCTGACTATTTATCGCCTTTTTATTTTATTGATTTTTATTATCGATCAAACGTTTCGTCGATAACTACTAGACAGATTGGTTTCGCTTTTGATTCTTACAAGCACTGAAATGGATATTCTGGAAGTGCACTGGTGAGTCGACTCGCAGACCCAGTGTTGGATGAGAGTGCGCCATGAGTGCGAGTGAACTTGTACATTAGCAAGTGCTGTTAGGGCCTGGGCCTTTCTTTCGCTTCGAAATGCCCGTCCTATGGGTTGTTGCTATTCTTTGCAATGTAATTATTTTATGCAAGTAGATTATGATAATAGTAAATAAATGACTAACGTGTTCAAGATGGCTCGCCAGTGAGACAGGGAGGATCTTCAGCGAAGAAGGAGCGAAGGTCCACCCGATCCCCATCCAAGAAGAGGGACAAGAAGAAGAAGGGCGACCGCAGTCCGTAAGTACCCTCTCAACGAGTTCCTTTTTAATGTGTTATAACGGGAAGTATTGACAGACTAAGAAAAAAGTCTTCACGAAAAGCTTCACACCAAGTTCATTGTGAAAGGAGACTTCTAAGAAGAAGAAATCGTAGCGAGTAGGTTGTAGTTGGGGAAGGTAGTTGGGAGTCGGAAGGGAGAGTACTCCCTAGAATGCCTCGAAGGATATTGGCAGGATAATTTATCGCTCTCCTGCGCAGTAGCAAAGAAGTACTCCCGCGGAGATTTCCTTCATTTATCGATCGAACTCTGAAAGCAGCCTTGGGAGATTTTAACCATAGCGCATTAATTAATTATAGTAAAGCATAGGACTGACCTTTGGAGTCATAGGACCAATGGAGACTGGAGTAGCATAAACAACGCGCTCGATGATCGTATCGATTAGGAAGAAGGAACGGGGCAAGGGGAGGAGCTTGATAGTACGGAGAACTAGATAACTTATTCATTCTGAACAACGTCAGCTTATGTTTACAGCTTAAAAGCGGTACTTAAAATACCTTGATTCTTTAACGGTAAAATAGATTCTACTGTTTTAGTTCTACACTTTTACGTTGCCTTTTTGTTTTTCTCAGCTTTTCTCTTCAAGACTACTAGATGATCGTGAAATATTGACGAAGAAGGACCGAAAATGCTGCAATATCTGTGCCATGTAGTGGCATCCATTAGGAGTGAAGAGCGGGAGACCTTTCCTTCTCTCCTTCCTTTCTGTTATTAATGCCGAGTCAAGTGGCTATGGTCTGCCTCCTCTCAAAGGCTTCTACTTTCATCGAATGTATTATAGTGCTCATTTGTGGCGGATCTGACTGTTAAAAGGTACAACTTAATTGCGCACGGTTTACGTTGCAGTTTCCCTACTTTGACGGAGGTTTATAATGATTTAGTGCAATTGGTTATACCACAATAAGAAAGCGTTCAGAACAGGCTATTGTTGGCGCATTGACCATTGAGTTTATAGGTTTAAAAATAGATAATTGAACATTGGCCAATTTACGAAAGAATCAAGGCACGTTGAAAATCTAGGACGTGACTATTTTATCTATCATACGCGGGCTGCTTTGCCGCCCATTATTTGAAACTAGAGCCTACCAGTGAGTAACTTGAGGTTTTGGTTAGCCTACCAATGAGGCACCTGTAATAATAAAGCGCCTGTCAAGTTAAATTACTGTCAAAATGAGGGGCCTACCACCCGACCGTCGAGTCCGTGCCCATGTATGTTATCTATGATGGTAAGGAATGAAGGTCGTTGAGGTTCCGTTCGTCTTCTCGTCGATCGCGATCCCCCTCACGGTCTAAGCGACGGAGAAGTCGGAGCAGAAGTGGCGGAGGAGGAGGGGACCGGAGGAAGCGGAGTCCCGAACGGAAGAGCAAACATAAAAAGGAGAAGAGGATGAGGTATACGGTAGGGGGGGTGGGACGAGTAGAGGATACGGTAGAGGGCAGTGATTGGGAAATACTGCTTGAGTGGGCAGTACGTATGTGAGGGACGCACTCACATTTATTGTAGTCTTACCGAAACTTATGTAGGATGAAATAGGGTGTCAATCAATCAATCAATCAATCGATCAATAGCTCTCAATTTTCCAGCTCGAAACGCGCACACTCGCGAACGCCGAAGAAATCGCGGCGATCGAAGAGGCGAAAGGAGGAATCGACGGATGAATCGGATATTGACGAGTGAGGGGAGACGGGGGTCACTTCTAGCAAGTGATTCATGCACACAATACTGCATGCTCTATTCCTAGCGAGGTTCCCTTGTGGGAGAAAAGAGAGGTTGATGTTTGCGCATTGTCCCACTTTGCCTGATAGGGCAACCCCCTGCCCCTGTAGTTGGCCATACATGAGCACCGACCCGATTGCCAGGTGGTAGGCCCCTCAACTAATAAGTTTGAGAGTAGGCCCCCCTTAAACTTATCTTACAATTAGTAGGCACTAGATTGTAACAGAATCCTCATTAGTGGGACTCTCAGATCCTCCATTTTTTTTTACACTGGCAGGGTAAAAAGTTAGAATGATCAGTAATCATCAGTTCGAGATGATGGAGGTTAATGGTGCCTATCTGACCCCTTCAGCATAATCCGGTCGCAGACTCTCTTCGGGGAGATAGGCAAGCGACACTCGGATCTGCTGCAGAAACACCACAAGAACCACAAAAGCAAGTCGTCGCGAAGGAGAAGTTCGAGTAGCTCGAGCAGTGCGGAGGACTCCATCATGGTACGGGGCACTCACAACTTTACTACTTTTCCGGTCCTACCCGTGAACAGTGTTGCGGGTTATCTATTGCAATGCATTTAGTATCATAGTTCTTCCGATGACCAATTCATCTAAAGTGTGCATTTCTGTCTCCGGTCTCTTCATTTTTCTCCCCTCTCTCGGTTCAGTCTTGCGCTTTGATGACACGGTTAGCGGAAGAATACTATTCAGTAATAATACAAAAACCCAGTTTTAAATGTGATATTTGGATATCGTTCCGTCATTGAACCTAGCACTATTTCAGAAGAAGAACGAGGTTTCCTTCGTGTCCCAACTAACGGCCGTTGCTCCGCCCGGTGCCTTTCTTCCCTGCGGGGTACGGTAGTCTTGCGATTTCAGTTTGCGATTCGCCTTACCTCATTAAAGCTCAAGCTCATGCACACCATAACTAGTGGGAAAAGCTGAGGAAAGCTTCACTCAAACAGCCGAGCAATATTTCGGTACGATTGGAATGTTTGATGTGCAGGTTGTGCCAGTGCCGCCCCCTCACCTGCTCGTAGTCCCGCCTCCTCCGGTCCCCCCAGGCTCCGCCTCCTTCCACCCTCCACCCCCTCCCCCTCCCCTTCCCCCCGCCCCCTCCCACCTCCTCTCCCTTCCCGTCGGTACTCTCGTCCTCTCGGGAGGCGTGGCCTACGACGCGACGCACGCGGACGCGTACGGTGCTCCTCCCCCGCCCCCGCCTCCGCCTCCCGTCCCTCCGCCCTCCACGTCGACGTCCGCTCCGGCCGCGTTGCATCCGCACGCGTCGCGTACGGGCATCGCGGCGATGCCCCTTCCGAAGATAACGAGGAAGGAACCGAGGCCTGTGTGAGTACTACTTTCTACCGTAACCTATCCTCCCCTACCGTATCTACAAGTGCACTTGAAGTACCTGTAGATGCGGTAGGGGAAGATCGACGAATTAGATTCCTTAGATGGACCACATACAAATGTTAATGAATGTGGAAGATTGACACGATTTCAGCGTGATAGATCGGAACTCTTCACGGAGGGCTCCCTTGGATTGGGGTAGTGGATGCGTGGACAAGTACCATATTGTGGCACAGGTTCGGTAGGGTTGGGGAGGGGTTACGGTAGTGAATAGTCGGTGGGGAGTGTAGACCACGGGAGTTCGTAAATAGTACATTGTGTCATTTGCGTCGAGCGGAAGAAAAAGTCAGATATTGAAGTACGAGAGATTTTGTGGATTTTGTGCAGGTGCTGAAACATATTTGAAGAGCTGCACTAGAGCATAGTATGAACAGTGAAAATAGTTCAGTTTCATTACTTTTCACATTAGTGAAGAAGATTTTCACTCAAACTGAATCAGGAAACATGCGGGAAAGTAAAAATGAGAGGTTCTTAAGGTCGGTGAGGGAACGTACGGGCAAGTGTACAAGGCGCAGGACTTGCAAACGGGAGAGAACCGAGCACTGAAGAAGGTGGGCATTTGCATACATGGGCACCGACCAGAAAGAAGTATGGGTGGTAGGCCCAAATATTGTTCGGATTTTACTTTGGCAGGCCTATTTCTGATAGAGATTTTCAACTGGTAGGCTTGATAATTCACAATTTCGTACATTGGTAGGCCCGTTTCTCAAAATATTGCTTGGAAGACCGCCCACGTATGGGCACGGACCCGAACATCGGATGGTTGGTCCCTCTTTCTAATAAAAAGGATATCTTCTAATAAACTCTCCTCCTCCTAACTCCCCCCCTGCTACCGCGCATCTCATAGTGTATTTGATAAATGATAGAATGGAATTTGGTAGGCACAAGGTTATGCCAGAATCCTCACTGGTAGTCTAATTGAAATCGCATTTTTTTAATCTGGTTGTCTCCCAAAATTAAGGTGAATGTCAGTCGCTATGCGCAATAATGCGTTTGACCGATTAGATTATGATATTGAGGAAAATTAATACAATTATATGAGATGACTAAGTGCACTTCAAATAGTTGTTATGAGAAATGGTACGATAAACGCTGTGAAGGTTCGCCTGGAGCACGAGAAGGAGGGATTTCCTATCACGGCCGTGAGGGAGATCAAGATTCTGCGGGAACTTAACCACAAGAACGTTGTGCGGCTGTACGACATCGTGACGGATAAGATGACGGCGGCCGATTTGAGACACGATCGAGGTTAGTTGTATGGAGAGTGTGGTGCATGCCAGCTATTTTCACGGCTACACTTCGTGGTGAGCGTAAAAACAGCATGCCTCCCGTTAAGCGAGTCGAAAGGGAACGTGGACGCTAAAAGAAGTCGCATGAATATCTCTATGTAGTGTCTTGGAAGGGTTGAGCAGGCGTACGAAGCGCGATAGTTGGCTAGTTCGGCCTTGTATTTTAAAAATTAATCTTAAGTTGCATAGTTTTTTGTTGGGAGAAGTGAAGGCGTATTCACGATACCCCTGATTTAGGCTCGTTTTACCTCGTCTTCGAATACGTGGATCACGATCTGATGGGACTCCTCGAATCGAATCTCGTCAACTTTACCGATGAACAGATCGCTTCCATGTTCAAGCAGATTCTACAGGTTACCAAACTGCTATATATATATATATATATATATATATATATATATATATATATATATATATATATATATATATATATATATATATATATATATCTTTTAAATGTTTAAAGTTTTTTAAACAAGGCGAAATACTACTTTTTTATACAAGAAGAAATGCTTACTAGAACTGGTACGAACCTTTTTGTTTTATAGTGTAGCAGAAGCGGGAAAACAGCTGCTTTCTTTGTCGAAAAAAATTTTGGGTTCATTATTTTGATAATATCATGAACATATCAAGAGCGAATTGGATTTCCTAAAGCTATTCTGGTTTTTTTAGTCTTCTTTTTTTTTCTTTACAAAACAGTTCCTTTAGGGCTTGGAGTACTGTCACAAGATCAAGTTCATGCACCGGGACATCAAATGTTCAAACATACTGTTAAACAATCGGTAAGGGATCGTTTCATAGGTGGGCAGGGTTGCTGGTACCGTGGTTGGGTAACCTACTGCAGAACTTTTGCAAGTATTGGGTAGACTGCTGCAGGAGAGCCACTGCAATAACCTGCCAGCAAACCCTGCCCATCTATCGATCGTTTATTACTTTGTTAGTTCGCTGTAGAGAAGAACATAAGCTATGGCTGGCAAAGATGGTTTATGAATATGCATTATCCATCTCAGAGGCGAGATCAAGATGGCTGATTTCGGGTTAGCCAGGAGACTGTCTGGAGGGGAGGTACGCGTTTTCTAACTACTCGCTCATGCTTTGCACTTAGCCTTACTTTCGTCTTTCACCTTCTGAATCGTCTATCGATCGGGTTATTTTTGTACCTTCTGATCATTGTGATGTGCAGGGCGACCGACCGTACACGAACAGAGTGATCACTCTGTGGTATCGACCGCCTGAATTGCTGCTGGGAGAGGAGCACTATGGAACCGCCATCGATGTGTGGAGTGCGGGGTACGGTATTCAGTATTATAAGGGGCATACTGTATGCCGCATACATGAGCACGGACCCAACGATCAGGTGGTAGTCCCCTCACTTTGTCAAAAGTTTAACTTGGTAGGCACCATATTCTGTGAAAAAAAAGTCTTTGGCAGGCTTACCAAAACTCCACTTTTTACATTGGTAGGCCCCTGTCTTAAGTAATTAACGGTTGAGCTGACCATATATGATAAGGGGGTACGGTAGGCTGGTTAACTGTCGTTTCGAGTAATGCTTTTAAGGTAAAAGCGTGGAAATAATGCGTATAAAAGCGGTTTAGTGTAATCCCCGTCCCTTTGCAGTTGTATTCTCGGAGAGCTGTACACGAAGAAGCCTCTGTTCCCGGGTAACCAGGAGGCTATGCAACTCGACTTCATCTCTCGAATATGCGGCACTCCCTGTCCCGAAGTCTGGCCTGATGTAAGTGGGGAGGGGGGGAGGTGGGTACTGCATTCTTGTAGCGGTTATGACTGAGATTCAACACTCATTGCGAGATGCTGCAAATATCGTAGCGCCATACGTGGGCAAGGACTGCCGACGGCTTACTGCAGTGGTCCTCCCATACACACAGATTGCGCTGTTTAGCAACTACATTATTTTGCAGTGAGCTAACCAGTACTGAAAAAAGTTCTGCCCACCTATGCGTAGAGCATTATAAAGCTAAATTGGTAGCCTTTGTCCTTCTTCAGGTGGAACGATTGCCCCTCTTCGGAACGATGAATCCGCGACGAAAGTACGCCCGGAACTTTGACTGCCTCAGGGGGTAAGTTGCTCGTTTTCATTTTGCATTGAATAGCTGCAATATTCGGCTTGTTCTCATACACATTTCCTTTCATAACTCAATACTTTTCCCACCCCTTACTTCCCCCTAATTCTCAAGAAAAAAATATAATCCCCCAACCTTGTTCAGTCTGTTGCCCGAGGCGCCCTTCGAGCTCATTCAACGGTTGCTCGTTCTCGACCCGAAGGTAACGATCGATCTCCGTTATTTCACCCCTAGCTACTTCATCATATCGTATCATAGTGATGCAATAATATCACCATTATTCCCTTTAAGAAGCGTCCCACTTGTACGGAAGCCCTTCAACATCGATGGTTGAGGGACGTGGACCCGGAGCAGATTACCCTCAATCTCCCCGCCCAACAGGATTGCCACGAATTGTGGTCGAAGCAGCAGAAAAGGTGGGGAATTGCTGGTCACCTTTAAGGATTAGCCGTCAATCTTAATGTTATCTAAATGAACGTGATAATCTTCCAAAGATGGTATACCATGTAGCCTAATAATCGAAGCTTCAGGAGGGACCGAGACCGAATGAGCAGTGGGCGGTCGTCTTCACAAGGGGGCAGTGGGAATACCTCGAGTCTTCCCCAAGTTAACCCCCAGCCATCGGGAGGAAGTGGACAGGGACAGACGGGAAATAGACTGGAATGGGATCCGATTGGAGCGTTGGAGAGGGGAAGCGAGGCGACCGCTCACGATGTATTGAAGGGACTGCAGGTGAGTGGACGGGGGTACGGTAGATATAGAGGGGATACTGTAGCCTGAGGTATTCCTTTCCACAACCTTTATCTACATTACTCTTCGTTCTTCGCAGCTATTGCGTTATGATATTTGTTTCATAACGTAAAGAGTGCGGAAGAATATGTGCGAAACGTTAATACGGCAAGTCAACTTGTTCTTGACCTACTGGGCGCTGCCTGTAGAGCATGCGGTTCGTGTCTTTTTGATGCTTATGTTGATCAATCGATGATGAACCTGCGATTAGTTATCCGGTGGTGGATGAAGCATAACCAAAATCAAAAAGACACGAATCACATACTCTAGTTGGGTGGCGGAATTGAATGATGGTGGAGGGAACGCCTTCTCGTTTACAGCAACGAGGCCAAGCACAAGGATTCCGTCCCGATGCCAATCGATCCATGCGCACACAGCTACTGGACTACCTGAGGAGAGGTTAGGCGGACCGTGACGCGACGCGACGCGTGCATCGCTTCATCGCAGAAGCGGTTGCATCTGTTACCTTTTATTCTCTTTCATCGTCTATTCTGATTACTTCACAGTGGTTAGAACTCATAGAGTGCGTCAATAAATGACCATGTTATGACCAATGTTTCAGCTCCTTAGTTCCCGTTAATTTAGAGAATTTTAGCTGGTGGGCGGGGCTTAGGTAGACTCCGCCCCCTCGACCTACCGTAATCCCCTCCAGGATTAGCGACGACTCGCACCAACTCGCTGCCTCCTCCGGGCGTTCGTTTCGT
Organism: Micoletzkya japonica; assembly: GCA_900490955.1. Classification (NCBI taxonomy): domain Eukaryota; kingdom Metazoa; phylum Nematoda; class Chromadorea; order Rhabditida; family Diplogasteridae; genus Micoletzkya; species Micoletzkya japonica. Next base: position 81,488 of record LS910722.1, read on the forward strand.
GCCGGGACCACCTCCACCCGAGGTGGGCGGAGCCTACCGTCCGACCGGCTACCGATGACTCGTCTCGCGTGCGTCGCGGTCGGCTGCACGCCGCGTGGATACTACGGTAACTGTGTGCCCGGTCTGTATCTCTCAGTCACTCCCCTCCCCCATTCTCGATTCCTGCCTTACATTTGTTGTGCTCTTCCCCCTGTCGGGTCAGCTTATGGACTCAATCGATCCCTCCCCTTCCCCCTCCTTAATATATCGCTCCTTGAGAGATAGTCGTCCCTACTGTGAAAATACACGAGGAATGCAGGTTGTTTTGTTGTTTTCTCTTCTTTCTCAGTATATATATTACATAAGGCACATACATATATATAGATATGTATATCGATGGCTACATACAGTAATATTACAGTAAGACAGGCGCCCTTCGTGGCTGGATGCATCTATCTATCAATCCACTTATACCTTATCCCTCTCCTCGAAAGTCCCAACGACTCGATTCCTCTACTGTTTCGTTATTCATTCTTTCCATTTTGCGTGTTTTCGTATTTTTCGTAACTAGTTTAGGATACATGTACTGAAGAGGCACGGCTTCTCGCGACTATTGCATACATTTGTGAAGAAAGTTGAAAAGAAAACGAGAAAAAGTGATGTATGTAGTAGAAACATTATTCCCCTCCTATATGCAGACTGGATTACTAGCCTCGTTCCGTCAGATCCTTGAGTCGATAGGAAGTCCGTAACCTAGGATTAGTCACTAAGGATTCCCTATCCACAATCGGTTCCCCATGCGTTGTTTTTTACAATAACTCCCTTTGATTATGTGTAACCTCATGTTAAGGCTCTATTCCTCATAGATCAATCTATATCCCGTACGTATTCAGACCCTTTCCATATTCTCGGTCTTTTCCCGAATCTTAGTCGTTCTATTCCTCCTCTTATTCCTTTTGACTGGGAAAGGTTTCTCTCTCCGTTTTCTCTTCTCTTTTCATGCTCGTCATATAAATTGTGGTGAAATAACACAAAAGGATGAGAAGGGGTGGAGGTTGGAGAGTGGAAGGATGGGTACCGTACACTGCTGCTCTTCGAAGTCAGTTCGCGATTCGTCGGCATACTGTAGTTGTCGTTCTGGGACTCCCGGTGTACGGTTGGTCACTTTACGCGGGGAGGGGTTTCGGACGGGTAATGGGAATTCAGAGGGAGATATATATATGGGGGACTGAAGCCTTTGAATCAGCTCCTTTCGGTACTAGGGAAAATGCTGATAAGTTTGGTTAAGATCTGATTTGAAGGCTTTAGGGCGAGGGGAGGAACTTTTGGATAACGTTTTTATAACTTTATCTACCCTTGGGGATACTGTAGGAGTGCTCTGGGGTAGTTCTTTACAGGTTCCGGCGTTGTTAGAATTTTGTATGGGAGAGGGGTCATGCCGAAATTTTTCTTGCCGCCTGGGAAAGTTGCGTTTTTCATGGTGGTCGAGCTGTAGGGTATTGATTATTCGAATTGCGCTTGCCAGTTAGATATGAACCTATTGAGAGTTGAGCTGCGTGAGTAAATGAAGTAAGGGTGAAACATAGAACAACCGGGTTGGGTATTGGAGTACAGTAACTGTGGGCTGTTAAGAGGGTCAGAGGAGGAGAGAAAGAGGTAGATGAACAACAGACGACGGTACCCAAGCCTCCACTCCTCTCACAAAGCCCTCCCAGAATATGCTTCGCGAATCTCCTAACTCAACTAATCGTGCACTATCTTTGTCTGCCTCTCCTACTGTAGTCATAGATATACCGTAAGCACACCGTAACCGTAATACTCGTTTTGATTGTAATTTACGCTGGTAGTTATGAGATATTCGTTTTATAACTTACCGTACGAAACCGGTGAAGTTTAGTGACATTCTCTTCTTATTTCTAAATGCTATGTAAGGGTCCTTCTAGAGGTCGAACCTCTACAGATTAATAAGACATAGTCTAAGTGTCCACTATTATCCCAACTCTTGATTATTACAGTACCCTCTGTCCTTCATCGTTCTCATCCATTATATCGTTCCCTTCCCTCTTCACTCACTTTGCTTGTATTCCTGCTGTATTGTGTGCTCAAGATCAAATCGACAGATATTATATACATTCATTTGATATACTCAAGCGGATTGAGAATCATTTCATAAATAGATTACGAACACAATCATCGGTTGACTTGATAGGTCTCTGTGAAAAATGGCGGCTACCAAGTGGTTTGGGCCTGTCGAAACTGTAACTAGTGCAGAAAACTCAGAAGGTTGTCAGATGGATCTAATAAGGATAGGCTAAACGATGGTTTCGACAGTCCCTCCCCTTGAGTACTTCTTGTCACTCAGGGTTGTCCTGTTGCCTCAGGGCAGCTTCTAACCGCGCCCATGGATTGGCTGTCATGGCAGGAATGAGATAGTCCTTCGGATTGAAGGGTTCCTGAATGACCACGTTAGGATTAGGATATTACCATTATAAAAGTTAATATTTATGCAAGCGTGTTTTCCTTTCTGTATGTCACTTTTTCCGTTGTTCACAGCGGCACCCGATAAAGGCTTTACAAAGTCAATTTTACAGTAACCCCAGCAAGTCTAACACAATGGGGTTCTAGGATGAAAGATTTGCGCTTCTTCAGCTGTGTAAAATGCTTTATTATTATCGCAAGAAAAAGCAATACCTTAGCTCTTGCTCCTCTCTGTGCCCCTCCCCCTCCACCGTATCCTCCTCCTCTTCCCCTTCCTTCCATTCCTTGATTCTGATTCTGTCCTCTCCACTGACCCCTTCCACCTGGTAGATGAATTGTTCTCTCTACCTTCCAATCCTCGCCTAACTACAGTCTGTCTGCCCACCTCCCCTCCACTGTCCGCGACCCCCATCCGCTCCTCCCCATCCGCGACCACGCGGCTGTCCGCCCCATCCGCCTCCTCTACCGTACTGCTGTGGCGGCCCTCCTCCTCTCCCTCCTCCCCACCCTCCTCGATTGTTGAACCCTCCTCTGGCATCTCGATCAGCTCCAAAAGGCGAACTCCAGCTTTGCTGAACTGAACCGGGCTTGGGTTAGATTCATACGTGGGCGGCCTTCCCGACCATATTTTGAGAAACGGGCCTATGGGTCGGTGCCCAAGTATGGTTAGATTTGAGAACGTCAACATAACCTCAGCCGTCGCTTTCCCCGTTCTATTTGTAAGCCCCTCTCACCTCCTCTCGGTCGTCCCCGTCCCCCTCTTCCCCGCCCTCCACAAGCCGGTCCCGGCTGCATGTCCGGATCGTCGTTGATGTTGTGCTGGTATGACATCTGAATTCAACTGATGAATGGATTACGGTAACCCTAGAAAATAAGTGTAAACAGTGAAGATGAGCAGTTCGCGTAATTAAGCTTATTGAGTGATTAGAAGCATCGCCCAGGGCAGTGCTGCCCGAAAAGACCTTAGGTTTAACTAAAATACGCAAACGGAAAAAGATTTTGAAAAATTTGAAACCTGAAAAATGGTTTGGCAAAATTCCAATTCTGAAATAACACAGTAAGACAAAAATCGTTGCGAGAGTCCGTTCTACTCAATCTAAAAATGAATATTTCAGTTTGCGATAGTGTTCTCTTTGCTGATCTCGTGCTAGTAGAGAGCAGTTCCCACTCTGTTGCCCTCTCTCTTTCGTCGTTCAATATCGCATCTAGTTCCCGTTCGATCTATGTCTCAACCCTGGTCTCTCCCTTCCCTATCTCTCTCGTTATCGCACCATTTAGACATTGTCTGCGCTCGTTGCTTAGGCTTATCATCGAAACGTTCCGTGACCTTTAAGGATTCATTCTCCAGTTTTATCATTAATTCTTTTCAGTGGAATGGCAGCAGCGCGAGTAGCAGCCTACTTCCGCGCACATTCGGCCGCGGTAGGGACCATCTACCTCATAATTTACAGATTTATTTATGTGCAGGAATGGCGTCACTACTTCATGTCCACTCACTTCTGGGGCCCGGTAGCCAATTGGGGTCTGCCGCTGGCGGCTCTCGCTGATCTCAAGGTTAGTGGAAGTGTCGCCGTATTAGGATAAGATGAGCGGTGAAAAGAGTAAATATGAAAGATCACGTACGTTCATGACCTACATCTAAAAACGGCACACTCTGAAACTACGGTATCTCTACCGTGCACCTCTAAAAATGCACTTAAATAGTGATTATCTCAATATATATTCCAATTTATTTATTTTTATTTAGGAACTAGCAATATTTGGAGAAGGTGGAACACACTCAAACCGAAGAAAATACGAAAATCTTTAATTTTTTGACAATTAAAATGTTAGCTATCGCGAACTGAGTGTGCCGTGCCTAATGCATTTCCAATGTCTGCGATTCCTTCAAATGAACGGTCGTGAAGATTGAAAGTAAGACATTAGTTTTCTCTAAAGAGCAATACCAATCTTCATCAAAATTTTAGCTTCATAGATCAGCTAACATAAATCTTTCTTGCCAAGACTTGTGCGTGACAAGTGCACAGTGACCTTAAACTTGAATCGGAAAGAGCGAGATGACTTCAATTTTACTAGCTACAATCTTAGCAAGAAGTGCAGTATTATCTTATCGTAACCCTTTGTTACAGAAGAATCCGGACATGATCTCTGGCCCGATGACGGCTGCTCTCATCGTCTACTCGTGTGTATTCATGCGCTTCGCATGGCACGTCAAGCCGCGCAATATGCTGCTCTTTGCCTGCCATGCCACCAATACTACGGCCCAGACGGCACAGGTGCGGGGGGGGACTTGAAGATAGCGTAGTTTACCCAGAATAAGTCTGATAGATAAGTATGGTAGAATAAATCGGTACGCCCGTTACGTTCGTTCCAAAATTCCTCGTTATGCCTCTCATTCTTTTATACACGGTGAAACATAACCCAGAAGAGTGACCCGTTTTGCCAACCCTAGTTCCTACGACTGAGCAGTGGAGCGCATTGCGCTAGCCACAGAATTTGGCGATTCGCCAGATCCTGGGCAAGTTATCTTTTTTTCTGTCCATTTAAGTACTGCATTCTGAAAATCTTCTGTTCTATAAAGATTTTATGTTGAATATCGGGAAGCAGATTAGTTATGATGCATTCCTTGTAGATGGGCCGGTTCTTGAACCACAACTACCTGAACATCATCGAGGATCCGATAGCGAAGAAGGACAGGTTGATCGAGGAGGAAGAGGACAGACGAAAGGCTGTCTAGGCGTAGATGGAACGAGGATTATGTGCAGGTTAGAGTAGGGGAGGGGAGTACGGTAGCGCGGGAGTTTAAATAGGACTTTAGATGCCGATGCCTGAATAGCTTTGGTACTGGTTGTTTCCTATGAAATACGTTCATCAAAGTCTTGTAGGTGTATACCGTACTCTCCCCGTGACTACAGTAACCAGCTAGACTCTTATATGTGCCTTCCTGTCTCGTTTTTTGTTCCTTTTTCACTTGTTCACTTTCGTTTACGCTCTCTAGCTTCTCGAAAAGAAGAGCACTTATTGTTAGTAGGAGGCGTTTTAGGTAGGTTTTCGTTAGGGTTCGATTTGCTTATTGCAATAGTGCTAGGCGATTGCTCAAGTAAGACAGTTGTAAGGTTGTTGAATAGCTTAATAATCGGCTAGTCAGAGTCATTATATGATTGATTCAGTACGTTTTGTATGATTGACGAAAATGTTCCGTCAGCCGTCTAATTCCTACTTCCGACGAGAGAGCGGAGCGGTGTGAAGAGAGTCCAGACAAAGTAGGAATGAGTTTACTGACGGAACTTTTTCGTCAATAATAGCCTTATTAGCCAATCCTGTGAAATCGCACACTTTCACCACAATTCAGTTACCGCACAGTTTGCGCTATGAGCAAGGGCTAGTTCATAGACACTGTAAACATACGAACCATTAGCTTTTCGATGACTTTGATACCGTAGTCCGGTCCGTGAAATAGTCCTTGATTCAAGTTATTCCGGCTGCTGATTTCATCTCTTAAGCTTGTCACATAAACTTGTTCGTTGTGCAGGTGCTCAATTCTTTGTTGAACGGTAGATAATACAAGATTCAAATATTTTATCCCTTTGAATAAGCACCGGAGGAATGCAAAAATACATCATAAACTGAAGTTTCACTCGTAATCATGTCGAGAAAGGGATTAATTCAGAGTAGCTATCGAATCAACCATAAAAATAAACTGTAAGCAGTTTTTTTCTCGATCAATCTCCGCTAGGGGCTATCTACTTCTCGGCAAGGGTCAGAAAGACTTGAATAAGGGAGAAGAAATCAGCACATGATCGAACCACAGACATCGCCCACAGTTGAATGGGCAACTGAAATTACGTAGTGAGAAGTGCTTTTCTTTGAACTGGGCTCGCAACTAATGCAATTTATATTTTTGTTCTATGAAAATTCATTTCTAGATAGAATCATAGATATTTATAAATCGCGTATATATAATAAGCACAACATGATCCAACCTGTGAGAAGAAGTTGAGAAAGAGGACTATATTGAAGAAGTTCCATGCTGCTATTCCTTCAGAGGAAAGGGCAAGTGCGAAGAGAAGCGCAGCAACGAAGTTGAAGGCCTTGAGGTACGATTGGTAGAGGGGGAAATGAGGGATTGGCTGGTGAAAGAGGCTTTTGTGAAGATAGGCTTTTGGATAAAGTTCTGTAGGAGTACTGTCGGTCCTCGTATTCAAATTTCCGTTCCGCGCATTCCTCATTGGTCATGCGCTATTTAGCATAAAGTGCACAGACAAAAGTTCAAATACGCACGGTCAATCACCTCACAGCCTGTCGCGGGCAAAGTGAAACTTCATTGCCGGACCCGAGAGGGGGGGGACGAGGAATGAGGGGAAAAGAGGGCAAAATCGAGGGTTTTTTCGACGTTTTTCTTGAATAACAAGAGTAAGAAACGGAAATTCAAAAATCGTACTTCGCTACGCTGTGAGGATGACCATCCCCTACAAGATATGCATCTTGTTGGGGATGGTCATCCTACAAGATGCATATCTTGTAGGGGATGGTCATCCTCACAAAAATTTCGTTTTGGTCAAAATTTTTCGAAATTGTCGTCTTTCAAAACACAAAAGCTCCCTGGCCTTTGCACTTTGTTGGGTAATTGAGTATGCATCTTGTAGGGGATGGTCATCCTCACAGCGTAGCGAAGTCCGTTTTGAATTTCCGTTTCTTACGCTTGTTATTCAAGAAAAACGTAGAAAAAACCTCGATTTTGCCCTTTTTTCCCCTCGTTCTTCACTCATTCCTCGTCCCCCCCCCTCCCGGGTCCGGGCCATGCTAATGAAGCTTCACTTTGCCCGCGACAGGCTGTGTCACCGTCGGAACGCAAATTTGAATACGAGGATGGACGATAGTATAGTGGAATAAACCGATCCGTCAATTCCTGCCTTTCCAAAATGAGTCTAATTCTCTCACTTTTGCACACTCTCTCTCCATATATTCGGAATGATTTTCAGACGGATCTTTTTAATTTGCTATAACTGTGATAAAATCATTCAATGTTTGTTTGAGATTTTATATAAGGGTAATCTTACGAATAGGAAGTAGTCGAATTTGACGTGGAGGAAGAGCAGTTTCTTGTCGAAACACATGAGACCGCGGAGGAGAATGAGTGACATGAGGGTTGTGATCTGAACGGGGACGAAGAAGTTACATCAACTATGCTAGGCACGCTTATGCTTCAAAAGGTTATATGTGATAATGCTTTGTGTTAGCTCACTGGTGCAGGTACTTGGAAGGTGCAGACCTACCGAGGCGATAAACACGAGTAGGTACAAGAAGAGGTGATGGGAGATGATTTCTTGAACCTGACATCCGTTATTTGAGTGCTCTGATGTGATATTGGCGCCACACTAGTTTCCCAGAAAATTGGATACTGTCAAACTAGCTAGTGTCCTGGTGAGGAACCCCCTCTCTCCAGAGAGTACAAATCTGGGAAACTAGCGTCGATGGGCGTGTACTAGGAATGAATGATGAAATGTTTTTGAAGAAATGTTGAAACGTGTGAATGAGAGGCTGAACCGACTTGGAATACGAGGGGTCTCCACACGTCGAAATGTCCATTCTTCCACATACGCACAAAGGCATACAGAACGAGGACTGCCGCGTAGAAGATCTTAAAGGAAGACCATTCGGAACCGTGATCTGCTCAAATTCCTGACGACATCCTGACGGATTCGACTAGTTTCTCTTCTATGCCCTCCCCTCTGGCTATACAAATTTGGCGCAATCAATCTTGTTACGGTTCCGAATGGTCCTGCTCACAATAAACTGGCAATGAATTTACTCCCATCAAAAAGATAATCATGTGACTCGAACGTTAGACTGTTGCACGCTCCTTGCTTTTTTCTGAATTCTCAAAGCCATTGAGAAATAAGGCAGAGGTTCCCCCGAGGGCTTAGCTTGAGGAAGGCAGGAGCAAGGAGCAGGAAAGAGGAGAATAGACCGGATACGAGACTGAGAGGCATTCAAGGCGACAGGTAGACATTTACGGAACTTGAGGGTAAGGTTGGGGGGGAGATGGGAGGTAGCGTTGATTCAAGGGTCGAAGACTAGTTAATGCAAAAAACACAAGATGATAATATTTGTACAAGTACCTCTCCGTCTACGTTTCATATTTAATGAGCTTTGATCGTTCTAGTATTACGCTATTCGGACCAATTATAGGCTTATGAGATATTATAAGTTTCGGAATGAGACTTGCCTGAAAGGAGAAGACAGCCATGCACCCTCCCCGAACGAGACACGAGGAAAGACAACACAAAGGCTCGAGTTCCAGGTGACGCTCTTGCACTCTAAAGACGAACACGGGATTATCTGTTATCGATGGGCTCTTGGAATATTGATCGGAATAAAACAATATAATAATTATACTTTATTTGCAGCCTGAAAAGTCTTGGAAGATATATGGCTGGCGGTTATACAGATGCAAGACTCACAGACTCTCAATCGGCACTACTTTGGTGGAGGGTGAAATGAGTCCGAGGTACTCCAGGGAGTGACGGAGTTTACCGTACACTGAAACTCAAAGTATGTTCAATCCAACAATAAGCTCGCTTATGGTTCGCTCTTGCTGCATATTCTTATCTGATCTTATTCTCCGAGATCGTGCCCTACAACGCGGATAAATATCTATCTATCTATCTATCTATCTATCTATCTGCGCACTGTCAATCTAACCATATTCTAGGTATACATCTACCTAGATATGCATAAGGGGACTTGGCATATGAAGTGCCTACGTCGTCTGGCGCAGTCCATTCCCTTCCGCACCGGTCGCGGCATCCGACCCCACGCGGATTCCACGCGGCGAGCGGCTGAAATCAACACTTCCCATCCCCCACACAGCATTCCAAGCGTCATAATAGCGAATGGATGCTTTCGCGCACAGGATCCGATCCTGTAGGCGAACCAGTGAACGGAAACTAGTGAATTTAAAAACTTAAGTTCTCCTCTATGAACTCAATAAGCTCCGAAGTTTTGGTGTAAATTGGTGCATTCATTATTGAGAAAATTCGAAAATAGTGGTCATTTCGCTATTAGACACATTCTTCACAGGGCGGAATGCTGTGCCCATGACTAGAGATCGGCAGGTGACCATCGACTTGGTCATGAAAGCGCAAGACTGAGCCAAGACAGGAGAGACGAATGAAGCTACGCTGACTTTCATGACTTGTTCATGAGTCATCTGCCGAACTATGACTCTTCTTTTCGCCAGGTTTTCAAGATAGTATAACTTTTACGCATCGTAATCCGCTAGGTAAATTAACAAATAAGAAAGACGTTAGTGCTGGGATGCAAACCTCGTGTCCTTAGACTAAGATCGGGAATGGAAGTCTTGGAGGACTTGGAGTTAGCCGCGATACTTCCCTTCTTCACGGCTACCCCGTTCGAGTTATTCATGCCTACTTCCCGTAACTTAGGGACGGACGACTTAAGACTTTAGGAGATATGCTTAGGTTTAGGGACGACTTGGAGGGAGTTAGCGAAACCTCCGACGGGGACTGGGAACCCTTGCAGACTTCCGCTACGCCTCCCCTCTACCCATTGTCTTAGGCCCTTTGTCTTTGACCGACAATCGAGAAATGCAGAGGCGGAGTCTTTTTAACTTGTCTTCTACATTTAGGCTATTTAGTACGTACATTAGGAAATCAAAGATCAATAAGATCGTTTGCAACAAATCACAATCTTACATATCCACTTTGGCGTTCACTTCGCTTCATAAGACGCATAAAACATATGTTTTCCATGTTCATCTATTTAAAGCTCAAAGTTACCCTTGTCCTTGCCCTTCTTCCTGTGCTTTCGCTTTCCGCCTGCCGCGTGCGGACGGGGAGAGGGCGGATGCGGTGGGGGAAGCGGCTTGAGGTGCGTATCCTTGCGGGTTGGTGGTGGTTCGACGGGGGGTTCCATCTTCTACAATTCCTTTTTGCACTGTACCTTGGTCTGCTCACGTGCTTCTTTGGTATAAGAAGTATACGAAATAAGAAAGGCTCCATGCCCCTCATTCGTGCTCATCACTATAGATGCACTGCCGCCGTACCAAACCCTCTCGATAGGCACCCAGGTCCGTGCCTATTCCCCCATTTATAACGGGGATAAGGACTCACCTGCCCATGATCTACCTCCCCATCGAGGAGAATGCAACACTTTCATAAGCACCGACCGAGATTGCATTGGGAACAGAAAGGAATGGGGGGAAGGAGATAGGAACTGCCCCCCTCCCAGTTCCTTGGTCGGTGCCTATCTTTCCCTTTGTTTCCAATGCTTTCTTCATAG